>CAHIKZ030005436.1:1557500-1592500 GCA_903632075.3 Acanthosepion pharaonis
AAAGCATTGCTGCTGTGCGTATATTAGCCATTAAAAGTCGCTCCTTCGGGGGCACTTTATGGCGCATTGCTGCGCGTCTCATGCTGCCAGAAGAGGACGAAGCTGCAGCAACTGCGGCAGCTGCGGCCACTACGACCGGCGATGGAGAGGGACACGGCATTTCGGTGAGGAAACGCGTCTCGAGCGTCGAGTTGTCGGTGCTGGCCGGATGAGCGGTCGAGATACTGCGCAGGGATCGTGACCGTTGACGTTTTATACGCCGTGTGACGAGAAAGCGGTAAATGAGTACGTAGAGGACGAAGACGACGCAGAAGTCGACGAGAAAGAGGAACGCATATATTTTCTGGTAGATATAACGGAATCGGCGACTTAATAACACTTCACTCGGGTTACACTTGCCAATGTATTCGATGCTATAAGAGGTAACTGTCCGCTCGACAAATTGTGAAAAGTTCATATATAATTGTAGGTCATCTGTAGATAAAATTTGATCATCATACTGCCTTTGTCTTTGTATCGCATCTGATATATCCTGTAGCCCGTCTTTTTTCAGTGTTACTGCAGTGTTGTAGTATTCAGAGAATTCTTTACAAGGTGCCGAGAACATGGTGTCGGTCAGGTTATCGGCTTGGCAGTCGACAGAGATACGGCTCGTTAGGTCAGATAGTCTGCTGTCATTACCGACTCTGGTAGGTCGACTTAAATTCGTAAGAACCGTCTCGTTGGATAATTTCAGCCTGTAGACACCATGAGTGAGGCACGTAATTGTACCCAGGCCGGCGGCAAAGAAAACTAGAATAATTATTATCACCTTAGCTCGTCGCCGATTCATGATGTTTTTCAAAGAATGGCAAATGCAGAAATAGCGGTCAAATGCGATGGCTACCATCACAAAAGACGAAAGAGGGACGTTGAACGTAATCAAGAAAAGGTACGCTTTGCACAACACCTCATATTGAACGTTGAAATATATATATTCCATGATGATCGTGTAGGGAATTATGATGAGACATGTCATGCAATCGATACCGGCGAGTGATAGGATAAAGATTGTAGAGGATACTTTATCTTTCCGCTGCAAAAATACGTGAAGGACTATAAAGTTGCCAAATGTACCGACTACACTGAACACTGACAGCATCCACAAGGATGGTACCAAAAATGGGTCAAAAGGAACACCTTCTTCCGTTATGATGGTATCTTCGATTTCTAAAGATGGATACGAAACGTTGCTACTATTAGCTGGGCCACCGTCATCTGATAAGATATCCATAGCTATGGCATCAGTTCAGTTGGATACAAAATATTGGATTAGGAACACAATAATTTTTTTTTATGTTTTTTATCTGTTAATGTTTTCCATCAGCTAAGGATTATTATTTCTGTATCTTATTCGCCCGTCTTCTAAAAGAATGGCTCATATTCTATTAACAAATATTTACTTTTTTAATAATAGATTTTAAATATTAATTTTAAACTAAATCTTAATGAATCGTTAAGATTTTTGTTTTGTGTCACGTTAAATTATGATAAATTAAATATAAATTTATTTATTTCATGAAGTTAAATAAGGTAACATTCAAAGAATAAGTACGAAATTTACGAATAAATGGATTATGGACGATTATGCAAAAGTGATTCTTTACTGTACTGTATTTAATGACAAACAAGAAATTCACATATACAATATAAATTAGAAATTAATAATAATAATGAAGACTTTAAAAGAAAAAGTTTCTCTTATTCTTTAAAACATTTAGAAAAATTAATTTTGATATTAAAACAAGAAGGTACATGCGAACAACTCTAGAAGTAATATAGAGAAATATATTTCATTAAATTGATATAGAATCTGGTGATCTAATATTTCAGGGATGAAAATATGTTGTTTTTTTTTTTTTTTACAAAAATTACTTGCGTCTTAATGCAATCATTTAAGATGGGAGATGTAATTATTAAAAGTAAATTTGGTTCAAATGGATCATATTTCGCAAGAATATCATTAGATCCAGAACTGAGTATTAAAACTGATTCTCGTATACTTGACGACAGTCCATATAGTCTCTTAGGTGATTTTTATGTGCGTATTGAAAGTATAATTGTGCTGGCCTTTGTTTAGCAAATAACAGAATGCACAACCATTCAGGTTTGTCAATATATGATTTCTTATGAAAGAATAAGACGTAGGAAAATATGTACAAATACGTGTTTCACGATACGTTGCAGTAGACAGTCTTTTTAACGTGTAGCTTACATTCGTTTATTGACTTAATTATTCACGAGGTGACAGGCTTGAGAAATTCCCAGTAATCAATATATTGCATGAAAACTGTTTGCATGAATCCACGTTAAATTCAATCATTTTCTTACTGAAGGTAAGATAGATGAATTTAATCCAATCAGTATATTTGAGAAAATAGAATCAATTTGGTGCTTAAGAGCCAATTAAAATAAAACTTTAATATCTTCTGCACTTTCTGGTACGAGAAAGTATCGACGAGAATTACTTGAAAATCGCGGGATCGAAATGGAGAAAGATACTTTCTTGAAATCATGTTAAAAGGTTTCCAAAAAGCACCAATCGATAGTTCCTTTCTTATTCAAAGGTTAAAGGTCGAATCCGTTTCTTTTGCACACATCAGGCGTTTTCTGAAAAAGAAGAAAGGAATAACTTATTAAATTAGCTAATAATAATAATAATAATAATAATTTTTAAAATACACACAGACAGAATAATCATAGCCACTCGCTCTGACATCATGATTAGAGACCACAATGAAAAAATATGCCTCCTTACTAACATGACAGACTGTAAACTGAAATGTATCTTTGAAGATCTTAAAAAAACTATCAAAATACAAAGACCTTGAAATTGAAATCTCAAAAATGTGGCGCATGAGGACAGTAATTCCAGTTGTTGTTGGAGCCCTCGGATTGATTGGAAAAGATTCCAATAGATTCATTGAAGGAATCCCCGATAGCGCATGTCTTAAAGAAATACAAAAAATTGTACCCACAAGTACAGCCCACACCTTACGAAAGGCTTTACCTATGTAAATATGTGCGATTTTTTTAACTGTTCAGTGGAAAATATAATGATGCCATTTCTGAACTTATGTCTCTGGTCGGAACCCGGAAGAAATGAGTATACATCAGAAACGAAAGGAATAATAATAATAATAATAATAATAATAATATGGAAAGGTAAATTGAGCTGGATGATAAACGAAATAAAACTAGTTGGAAACTGGTATGATCATCGTCCTGAGTCTGCATTTGAGGGAGCAGATGTTACCATCCTTTGGGATTTTTATATCAACACAAACCGAACAATACAAGAAAATCGCCCAGACATTATTATGAAAGACAGAAAAGAAAATGTTTGCATACTTACTGACATGAGCGTGCCAAATGGCAAAAAAAAAAAAAACATATCTGCGATGGTTTTTGAAAAACCAAATAAATACAAATGTATGGAGATAGAAATAAAAAAAAGAAATCTTGTACTTCAAAGCTAAAACTTTTCCTGTTGTGGATGAAACGTTAGTTCTGATAAAGAAAATAATTCAAGTCAACAAAATCCCTAGAACATAATTTCTCCAAGAAATCAAAAAAATACTTCTAACAAGCACAGCTCATATCCTACGAAGAGCTTTATCCATTTTTGTTAATACAGTGTAACCCGGATATAAGAGACCCGGATATAAGAGAAACCCGGATATAAGAGAGATTTTCTCTGGTCCCAAATTGTTCCCATACTTACCTAAACAAAATAGACAAAACCCGGATATAAGAGAAACCCGGATATAAGAGACTTATCCGGTCCCGACAACTCTCTTATATCCGGGTTACACTATAGCTGCTTTTTTTTTTACTTAAATGAAAACACCATTTTCTTGCATAAAGTCGTTGGTTAAAGCTCCCGCATAAAACAAATGCAGGTCAAAAGGGCATGGCTATCAGGGTTTCTGATCTTGATAAAATGTGTTAAGAGGTACACGCTTTTAAACATGAACTAGGTCAGTGACAGTATCAGAAATTTGATTGCTATTTGTCGGCACATTGTGCATCACTGTTCATGAACAGGAATGACAGAGAAGCATTATGGCTTCAGCGGGTTGCTTTGTTCATAAAAGCATCTGGAAACAATCTAATCAAACTTGGTTACCTAAGTCGAAGGTACTTCTAACTGAGTCCCAGCTGCAAGATTATGCACAATTGGCTGTGATACATATGTCTGTTATACCCTTAACAAGACTTGGGGACACGATGCGTTTCATATATTTGTACCCTATATAACCCTATTTCAAGTATAATGCGACCCCTGAATTGTTTAGGGATGAACCTGATTTTCCATCAGCTCGTGTATAAAGCGTCACCACCCGCTAAGCTAAACGAGTAAGTCTACCGTTGTAAAATATGGACATTATCTTAAATGTATTTTAATAACAAATAAATGGTCTTCATTCTTACAAAGCTACCCCAATATCGCAAGTAAAAAAAATAGTTACTATAGAATATTTGAAACAACGATTTAGATACCGTACTTTTGTTTTCGTTTCGTTTAGATACCGTACTTTTGTTTTCGGCTACGGAAGGCAGGCTTACCTGCACCGTTAAGTTTAGCCAATCGGATCCCGAGCCGCTATCCATTACGACACCGTGTGGCACACTTAAATGAAGTCCTTGTGACATCGTGGTATAATTTGAGCGAAATAATAGAGAAGAGGACATGCTCTTTAACTGAGTAGAGATTAACGACTATGGTGAAAGCAAAAGGCGGACATTTTAAATTTAGAATATATGTAAAATATTGTCAGTAAATCTAACAATCAGGCTGTAAAAATTCACTAACCAAAACATACAACTTTTTCTACTTTATGATAAAACGAATAAACGGTTAGATGTATACATGGCTCCCGGCAGAATGTTGAAAGGTAATAGCTTGACAAAAATGAATATCCAAGATTGAAATAAGTTTCTGTTTTTTTCAAAAAAAAAGTCTTTAAACCTTTAACTGTTGTTTTCCTCTTTCGTCAGAGTTCTATCGAGAACCAAAAAAAAAAAAAATGTACAACAAATAAAATAGAAAAACACTAGATAGGATGTTATATGTATATTTTTAAGCAAATTAACCCCAAGCAAGACAGTAGTTGCAGGCTTAAATTTAAGTATTAATGAAACTGTTAATAATCAGAAAGGAATTTTAGATTATTTGCATAGCTGTGTCAATACATCTGGGTCGGCATTAGCTGAGTATTTATTAAATGACCATCAATGTGCTCGCTCCTATAACGAAGACATGTCCTCGATACTGAGGAAGGATAATTCGAATTTCCATTTAAAAATGTTAGAGGAGGTTTTATATATATATATATATATATATAAAGAACAACATTTCAGATCAGTCTTAACATTGTTCGAGCAGTAAAGAAATGCGTGGATTCACTGAAAGGTAATAGACTAGCAAACATTTACTTAGCAAAGATTGTGCTAACATCATATATTTAAATAGGAGACTCTTCGGTTTACGGCCACATCACGTTGAAACACCAGTACCCGTATGATCATCGAAATTAATTAACATCAAGACTGCTCTGTATCTAGATGGGTAACCGCTTAGGAATATCAGGTGCTGTAAGCCTGGGTGTGCGGATGGTGCAAATGATAATGGCTTGGATGATTTAAGCAGCAAGTCGAGTACGAATTCCAGTTTGGTTCGTTATATTCAGTTACGCGCAAATACCCTCGGAAAAGGTATGAATTTTCTCCCCTAGATATGGGTTAATTAGTAAGACGTGTATCATGAAACCTTAATTATCTCCCAACCCTGCAAAAAATCTTACAATCTATTTTTTTCTGGTTTGAAATAATCTACAAAGAGTTGGTAACCTCTAGAAAACGAATCAATCAATCAAGGATACTCTTTAGATTCAGTTAAGTTTTCTGAATTGTGATTTTTTAGAACGAATGCTAGAATCCGAAATATTACGTGGGCATCCATGTTCATCTTAAAGATTCTTGATAGATTCAATTCCTGAATATATTTTTTGGCTTAGAACAGATTAATATGGTACAATGGGGCAAAGTCTTAATGAGGTTTATCTGTCATTGCTGTCAAAGAATCGCAAAGGATATATAAAACTGGTGAATATGGGTTTACAGTAAAGCGAGGTAAGAATTATCGAATCGGATTTGTGCAGAGAAAATAAAGAACGCAATTATTCTCAAATCGAAATTGGATTTAATTTCTTTCGTGTCTGATGAAATATTCCAACCTCCTTATCGATCACTTAAAAAATCTAAACAACACGCATAATCTTTAAGATCTTTTAATCTTCTTCTTTATGTGCCTTGTCCCTTCAGGACGTAGGCGATCATGGCTCTCCACTTCCCCCTATCCCTTGTTGGTCTCAATATGTGTTGTCCTTTTGCAACATGTCCCAGACTTATGACATCCATTTGCTTAAGCCCACTAAGTATATAACCCGTTGCTTTCTCTTGGCTCTCTTTCCCTCTATCCGCCCTGTGAGTATCAGATTCTCCAAGCCCTTCTTTCTCTTTACGTGTCCCAGAAATTTCAGCTGCCACTTCATGATGTTAAGTATAAGCTTCTTCCTGGTTTGCATCCTATCCAAAACCTCATCTTTGCTTGCATGTTCGATCCATGGCATTCTTAGCATCCTTCTGTATAACGATACCTCTGTTGCCTCGAGATATGTAACCTCCAACAAAGATATAGGCTATCGTTGGGCCCAGTAATCCACCCATAGATATACATAGTATTTGCCTATACATTTTCTTGTCAAAAGTAAATTCAACAGAGAAGATGAAGAATATATGCGATTTATAATCTTCTTTCCTGTTCTTTGATTTTACTATGTCAGTTTTTATTGCAATAATTAAATTTACCTAAACTTTATGGGTTGGTAAATAACTGATTTTATTCGGGAAAATGAAAAGAGTGTTTCATAATATGAGTCTTTGAGAGTTGCAGATTAAGTAGCTCGGGGAGAGCGCATAAAAATTTTGGTACCGACGAATGCTAAGGAAAAGCCAGAAACAAATGAAGATAATATTTTTCGATCTAATGAAAGAAGGAGAGCAGATGACGCCAAGAAGTAACGCTTAATATATATTAAAAAAACAATACAAATAAATGCAATCAAAAGCAAAACAGGAATCGCTTAATTAGAAATGTGCAGAGATAAAAAAAAAACTGGAGAAAAGAAATGCAGCAAGTATACACTAAAAGATAAAATATAAGAGGACAGAAAATGTGCTCTTCGGTAGGTTGTAAAAAGCTAAACTTGATTATTATGAATAAAGGAAATATACGATGGAGATGTAAGAATGCATAAGTTGCAGAACAGAAGAGAACACACTACAATACATAAAATCATAGAATGACCCAAAATCTTACTTATTATAAAACGCAGATTGTGTGTGTGTGTGTGTCTGTTCGTTTATATATTGGATCGGATTTCCTACATTTTTCAACCGATTTCAACAAAACTTTACAGGACTACGTAAAATTACCTTGCGGTGGTTCTAACAGCGCCAAAAATTGGAAAAACACAATTGTTTTTGCACGAAATCAATTTGAAAATACGATTAAGCGGCATCAGGAGAATGAAAGGGGACAACTCATATCGAGTTATACTTATTATAAAAACCCAGGTTGTTTGTTTGTTTGTTTGTGTGTGTGTGTGTGTGTGTGTGTGTGTGTGTGTGTGTGTGTACGTTTATATATTGGATCGGATTTCCTACATTTTTCAACCGATTTCAACAAAACTTTACAGGACTACGTAAAATTACCTTGCGGTGGTTCTAACAGCGCCAAAAATTGGAAAAACACAATTGTTTTTGCACGAAATCAATTTGAAAATACGATTAAGCGGCATCAGGAGAATGAAAGGGGGACAACTCATATCGAGTTATACTTATTATAAAACCCAGGTTGTTTGTTTGTTTGTGTGTGTGTGTGTGTGTGTGTGTGTGTGTGTGTGTGTGTGTGTGTGTTTATATATGGGATCGGATTTCCTACATTTTTCAACCGATTTCAACAAAACTTCACTTTTTTGGGGACAGGTAATATTTCTTATTGTCTTGCACACTGTTTTCTTTATTTTTACATTCGGAATGCTTTAAAAATTCCATTTACAAGACAATTGTTTATAATAAAATTCTTTTCAATCGGTAGACTCATAACGATTGAAAACAATGTTTTTGTTTGAGTTTGGGTTTGACCAATTCGTAAAAAAAAAAAAAAAATAATTAAGACATGCGTGTCCGTCAACTTTAAACAATAATCTTTCTCAATTTTATTTTTCAGTCTTTATGATACGTGATTTATCTCTTACTGTTACATCCCCGGGCAACGCCAGGCTCTACTGCTAGTATATATATATATATATATAATTTTACGCCAGGACTTGTCAAAATGAAGTGAAACAGTGTGGCAAACAGCAGATCAGATGTAAAGAAAATGCTGAAAGAGGACGATACCACTTTTATATTAAGTGATAAACGAGATATATGACAACGGTGAAATACTGGATGACCTGAATAACGACCTGCCAAAGAAACCAGCTATATATGTGTGTACACTATGGGTTGAAAGTTTGGAGTATCACATTGAATTTATATGTATGGTTAAAATTTGAAGGCTGAGTGACTTTTCAAAAATAATTTACTAGCACACTTCTGGCCAGAGACAATTTCTCTTTCTTAAGGCTTTCATCATTCTATAATTATTTTGCCACACGCTGACGCATGTTGAAATTCTCAAAGTTTAGTATTGTTCAAATTATCGCTATTTTTGTCGAAATTTACAAACTGTAAGTTTCGTTCATTTTTTTAGGATTTCTTACCCTTGAGCATACAACATACAACTGAATATGCGTAACTAATTCTTTCCGGACTCAAAATACAACTTTTTGAAACGTTTGGCCTTGTGATTTTTTTATAATTCCCGTAAAAGAAGGGCGAACTGAAAACTCGTATATAAAGAAAAGATATGCAAAAAACCATATTGCATTTTTATTAAACTAGTATTTGTTATTTTAATCATTAAACTGTTTTAAAACTATTGGGAATATTTTGTCTTTTAAATAAAAAAAAAATTCATTAACTTGTCTAAAAAAAAATGAAAATCTATTGTACTAAGCTACGCACCCGAGTAAAGGCATACCTGTTTTCACTTCTCCCAAAAATTTGGTTTTGATCGATCAATGTATGGTTGTTTTAGATGGTGTAACGGACAGACTAACAGAAGTCATGGAATATTATATATAGATATTCAATAATATAAAATAAGGAAATTGGCAAATCAATACATAAAGTTTCTTTAAAATCTTAACCGCTTGTACTTAATCTACGTTAATGGCTAATGGTAATTTTAGAGGTGGAGGATGTTTATTTTAGGAAGCCCTTTCTCTAGAAAATTGAACACCCTGTATTACGGATTAAATAGTTTCAGCTTCCTAGCTTGGTAAGAGTTAATTAAACCAAAAAAGTTATGAAAATTACTAACTGTTAAATCTAGAGGTTGGTCCAAACCATTTGTATCCATCAATCAGTTTGGGGATCTACATTATTTTCCTGTGCTATGTCCTTTCATAAAGTGGGGGACCATGATTCTCAACAATTCCCTGTCCTGTTTAGCTCTTAGTAAAGGGTTATATTGAGATAGATGAACATCAAAACATTGACTCTCCGTTTTTACAGTCCGGACCATACTTCTTGTGAACGAAAACCCACAGGGGTAATCACGTTGAAAATATTGAGAAGGTGATAGAGGCTGTGTCAAAGATTTTGAACAACTTGTCTTCCACGAAGTATGCCTAATGTGTCGAGAAAATAAGAAGTAGTTTACTCCAGAAAATAATATGGTATTCGGTTTAAAACACAAATTTGTGTAATAAACAATTAATCGTTAACTGCTAGATATTTACCCGTGACCACCCCCATAGGAAGAATGTGGCACAAGGTCGGTTTTTATCTGAGGCATTCCGAGCCCGTAGGCTTGGGCAAAAATTGCTCGTAGATCCTGTATACACGGGGTCGAGCAGCTGTCTACCTCCGCAGACGAAACTTCGTCTGGGTTAGTCTGCGCCCAGTAAGGGGAGGGGGTCAAAGAATCGACAAGCAGTGGTAAATGTAATCGTTAACTGTTCTCGTTCAATAAGAGGTAGTGCTGTTTAAATAGTCTTAGAACAGTCTATCTTGTGGGGGTGTTCAGCTACTCCACAACAATTCGCAAAGTTGCTCGATCGCTACAAGTGAAATGGAGTCAGAGCATTCTACTTTGAAGGAGATTTGTACTTTGAAATAAATAAATGTCTCTCCCGAGAAAGTCTTAAATCTCCTGGAATGAATCTTGCACAATCCTAAATGACAGTTACGCAGAGAAATTAAATAGGTGCAGAGATTTACAAGTTAGTACTGTATCGGAAAATGTGATCCAGATATCTGAAGGCGAGTGAAAAGGGCGAAACATGTTTTTCACAAACTGAGCAAGCTATTACGAACGAAAAATACCCTGAGAAAGAAAGTGCTATGTAATATCAATTTGCCAAGATGTCAGTGAATGCGGGGTAATTTTTTTATATAGATGATGGAAAGGCTTGAAGCGACGACGATGTAGAATTGTCTCAGAAAAGATCATTTTGGCAAGTGAACAGGAAATCTACCTGTATTCAATCCCGATGCGAAATACGAAGCCATCAAGAAGATGCGTTTTCTTATTTATCCTCTAGAACTGTCAAAAAAAAACAAAAAAAAACAGTAGGATTCTTTAACAGCAATTGATAAGGATGACTAGAAAATGTGGTGTAAATTTAAAGGCTGATAACATTTTCAAAAATATCATTCGTTCGTATGCTCTAGTGCCTCTGTTAGGTATCTTGTGAAACTAGACAGAATCCAAAGAATAATACACACTATTATTGGCCCTGACCTAGCATCTAGGTTTCTATCGCTTTCTCACCGATGTAATGTATCTTCTCAGTGACTTTTCTACAAATATTTTCTTGGCAATTTTTCTGATCGGCTTTCATCTTTGGTTGTTTGACTTCAAGTATTAAAAACATAGTACTAGATTGTTATCTGGGTCTCACAATTTTGCTGTTTTAAGCTTTCTTCTCTCGCACTTATTGCTTGTGAAATTCTCCTCCAATTTCCAGGTTTTCTATCAACAACAATCTTCAAAAATTGAAATGCAATCTCAGTGGCTATATTCTGTCTCCTCGAATATTTCTATTAAGCTTTCTGGTCAGTTTCTTAAGTCCTTGCGTCTTAGTGGTTTTATCGCTTTTGCTTGAGATGAAATGATAAAAAATAACAATTAAAATAAGTTGGATAATTTAAATGCTTTTGATAGGGAATGTTATGTTAAACTGAATGGTCGATAACTAGGATTAATATCAAAGACATTATTCACAACTTTATATACAAAATAGCTATAGCACTTCGGGGTGTAGGCGATTATGTCTCTGCACAGATACCTTTTTTCAAGTATCCATTCCAAAAGCTGGGCAGACTACTGCTAGATAGGAGGATTTATTTGGTGACAAAGAAAAGAATACTGAGCTGCTACGACGGCAGTGAATCTAGGACGATCTCCTCGAAGATGAAGAATCGACTCGAGGCAGCGGAGATGTGGTTCTACAGAAGGATACTAAGGAATGAGCGAGCGTGTGAGCGACGATGAGGTCTTGGACAGGATGCAAACAAGGAGGAAGCTTATACTTAATATAAGGAAGAGGAAGATGAAATTTCTGGGACACGTAATGAGAAGGAAGGGCCTGGATAACCTGATACTCACAACTCGAATAGGGGGAAAAGAGACAAGGGAAAGCAAGGCATGACATATCTGGCAGGCTTAAGCAAGTGGATGGCAGACCCTGGTGTGAGGAAGATGGCGGAGACACGAAACTTATTGAGAGCCACAAGGGATAGGAGGAAGTGGAGAGCCATGAATGCCTATGTCCTGAAAGGACACGGCACGTAAAAAGGAAAGAAGAATTTCTATGCATTAATGGGAAAGATTGTGGTGGGGTTACCAGTTACATTTCTACGATTTGGAATTCAGAGCTTCAGACTGACTGATTTTCAAGGCTCAGTCTAGCCTGCTATTGTACCCATTCCTAAGGGTATTAATGAAAATTAAACGCAACAGAGTGGCTCAAAAAGCGAACATACCCACCAATTCTGCTTTCTTCACCGGTGTCCCGTACACTACACGGATTTCCCAACTAAGACTACTGATATAAAATCGGTTATTAAGGAGCAGCCAATCTCTCGGATGATCTGAAAAGTGTTTTAACAGAGGATACCAGATGTGACACTGTAATTAGAACGCGCGTTGGAATAACAAAAGATGCCTTCAAAAATCTAAGAAAATATTTATAAACAGAAAAATTACTTTAGAAAACAAAGAAAATAATACCGAATTGCTATGAAAACAACACTGACATCTCATTTTGACAGATATATTTACTAAAATTGCGCAAAAATATCTTGAAAACCTAAAGAGTAAATTTATCCAATAAAATAGCTATTGGCTTCAATCACAATCTCCAGATGAATTCAAAATCTCCTGCATCTCTTCTGGCCGGTCTCCTTGTTTAAGTTGGTGAATAATTCCATAATCCTTGTATTTAGTTCATCTTTGGTGTCATAAGGAGGTTTGTTGGTCTCTCACTCAACAGCGCGCCACGCATGATAATCAAGGGGGTTGAAGTCTGGGGAGTTATTTGGCTAGCTGTAAAGGTTGATGTGGTCGCTGAAATTTTCTGACAACCATGAATGGGTTCTCCTGCTTGTGTGGCATGAGGCAAAGACCTGTTGCCAGACATTGGGCCTTCCAGCTGCCGCCATCTTAACTCATGGCAGCACTTGAGGTAGACTTCGTGTTGAGCCTGAGGCCTTCACCAACAAATTCGGGAGTTCTTTTCTTATCAAAACGATTACAGTGAATTTTCCGAGCTGCCGTACCTTCGTAATCACCACTAGATTCTTCCGACTCTTTCCGAATCCTCTCCACCGTCCTCAGATTGACATCAAAACACTGCGTAATGTTCGTATTGGCGCTTCCGGTGCGAATGCCAAGCAGTACAGCATGCCGTTTCCAAATTTCTGGCGAAATGATTATGATTGTAGTGATCTTTTTCTCACAGACGGTGCCCAACTGACCCTATTATGCAGTGCAGGCGACAAAACTAAAAACAAACAAAGCGCATGTGCGAAATTAAAAATGTAATGTTGCGACAATTTATCCATCGCAACCTGTATATCAAAACTTTTATTCTCTACCCTGTTTGCAACGATGGATTAAATGAACTAGTTACCACATTTGAAATCAAAGAGAGTTGGATAGTAAAAATTAAACTGAAAAAGGAAAATTTATTAACAAATCAAACAAAGAAACTATTTTGGGAGGCAGAAACACTTGCTAAATGTAACGCAAATCGAAAGATAAAAATCTGGATGACGGTTTCATTAGCAAGAGTTTACAGATATTTCTTCATTGATGGAAATATTACAGATTAAATCTAGTTTAACATATTGCACAATTGCTTCGTTCCCACGACTAACCAGAAGGGTTTTGCAAACAAGGAACTTTCAGCACAACTCTACATTAACCACATGTTGTCAGAGAATTCTTGGGAGGAAAAATAACCAAATTAATGCCTAGGAAGGATGGGACCAATTATATTGCCAGTATTCCTCACTGATATCATACATGTAGATTCCTTTTTCTTTCTGGATTTATTAAGAAAAATATTTACAAGAGAAAACCAAAAAACCTTTCATTATTTAAATAATTTAATTGACGAAAATTCAGGTTCGATGTCACTTGAAATGTGTCAAAATGTCATTCGAAATTTTCCTGAAAAATTCAATTTTACACTTACAATGCTAGCTTGCCTGCTAAGAAATATTTTTCTTTATATTTAAGGATTGATTTGTTGAAAAAACCTTGAAAAATGAATACAATACATCGTAAAATAAATCTAAACATATCAAATTACTATATCGTAATCAAATTCAATCCAACTATAAACAGGAGAAAAAACTTCTACAAAACCTTATAAACACTAATACATCTCCCAATGATCCATGTAAAATATATATATATATATATATATATATATATATATATATTATATATTATTATATACTAAATTATTTAACCAAACCTGTTTGAATATATATATTTAAGTGTTTATCAATTAGAGGTAAGAATTTCTGTCCTAGTTTAATACTAACCATTTGGTTGAACGGAGGGGTATACCAAATGATTTTTTCTTTTCCTGTTTTTTTTTTCTTTTGGCCAAAACACTTTCCCACCAATAGTAAGCTTAGTAATATATTTAACAAGAACACCCTAAAATTGAGTTAGAGCTGCACCGAAAATCTAGAAGTTATAATAAAAAACACAATAATAAAATCTCGAACAAACCCCCATGCCTGAATAGTATTAATAAAAACCCTACACTTAAATCAGACAATAACAGGGAAAATTATGTAATTGTAGAAACCCAGAAGACTGCCCATTAGAAAATAAATGCTGCATTAAATCTGTGGTATACCAATGTACTATATTATCCACTGAGAGTCCTAGTACTAATAAGATATACATTGGGTCCACGAAGAATGATTTTAAAGCTAGATGGAGGCAGCATAAGTGCTCTTTCAACAATATAAATAAAAGAAACCAGACTTCCCTATCTAAATATTTTTGGCATCTGAAGGAAATAAATAGGACACCTAAAGTAAAATGGAAAATTATAAACAGGACTAGAACATGTAAAACTTGGGATGACCAATGCCCTTTGTGCCTCCATGAGAAGCTGCATATTATTAAGTTTCTAAATAATAATAATCTATTAAACAATAGACATGAGTTAACGGTTTTCTGTCGTCATCATCAAAACTATGGTTTGAATGATTAGCTAAAAACAAGCATACAATATAATAACTTTTATAATCCATAGCCAAAATAAATAGTTTAAATACCCTACAAAAAGAAAACCCTTTTATGAAGTCGTCAAAAACAAAAGTTACGGCAGTTTTTATAGGCACAAATCCTTTCATAAAGAAATTAAAATAAAAAAATAAATAAATCTCCGTAGACACGTAAGCCAGACGAGGCTAAAACATCTTCCGTTTCAAATTTAGACACCCCCACCTTACCCTGACTTGACATCTATGAAAGTAACTCTATACTGATACTTATTATTAACACCCAACACCCGCCTACCCAACTTAAACAATTCGACCTAGCTGTTACCGTGGAAATTTTGATTTCAATTATTAAAACACGTAAATTTCTGAAATAAGTTATTCAAAAAAAAAAATTCGCTTGAAGATGGAACAGAGCTTTCTTTAACTCAATTTAATTCAAATAATTATATTGAAGTTTTCGGCTCTTATTTTGAAACATGAGACCTCTTATGTCGCGAGTTGGAATCATATTTTGAAATAAATAATTATACATACATATATATATATATATATATATATATATATATATATATATATATGATATTGTCTGTTTAGGCGTTAATTTTATACATACAATTTATTTAAGTAAATGCTTTTTTTTTTAATTTAACAGTTTTAGTTACATTTACTGACCAGAATGTTCGAGATATTTCGTTGAAAATATGCGTTCAGCGACAGGAATCGAAACTGTATTCAATATCTCATATAACTACTCACCTCTGTTTTAAAAATGTTTTCCTATCATATTTTCAACTAAAAGTAATGTGGTTGGTTGATTTGTTTTAGCGGCATATAAACCTATATGGGTTATTTAATGCCGAAATAAATTTAAAAATGTATTGCTAGTATTTTTACAAAAACAATTTGTATTTGCATCCTTTCATAGTGTTTGCGTGTTCTCTATTTTTCCAATAGTTGGGACCGTAACAGTTGCTATCACATCAGGTCACGGTGAACCTGAGAAAAACAGCAATTAAGGGGTGGTTCCAGGCTTCTCAAAATGTCCAATCTCTAGATCAGAGGCTTTGCTGCCGGATGTAGTTTAATGTCATACTCAGGTAAAAGTAAGTGATACTGTGTAAAATCAGATTATTTAAACTTTAAATCAACTAATCTTCTTTTATTTTTAGTAGTGATAATTATGTTGTTGACAAATTTTCAAAATGGATGATTTTATAGTTTACTAATAAACAGAAATGATTCCAATCAATTTTAATTTGGTTTGAAAACCAGCAAAATGTTTTGCTTATGAGAAATATTAAATTTAATCTATTAGCTTGGAAAATAAACTAAATTTGAAACTTTAAGAATTTTTTCATTTTTAAAAATGCATTGTAAACCTTTCTGGAGGCACAGATGTAATTTTCAAACACTTTTCTGCACTATATAAGACAATATACCTAAACAGAATATATATATTATATGGAAATGAAAACAATCCTTGAATACAAGAAAAATAATGAAGGATAGTTAATTAATGAAATAAACTTTTTAAAATGAATATGCAAATTAATTAATCCTGAAGAGTGATATGGCCTAGAATTAAATAATATATAATACAGATAGTGAGCATCTACCGTGTAAACAATAAAATAAAGCCGGGGCTTTATACTCTCAGAATTCGTAGGCGATCCCATTTCGTATTTATTCATATAGATTCCATAGTATAGGTTTTACTTAATTAGGTATTATTTTTACTAACTATTCAAATGTTGAATGTATAACTAATTCTAATTTCTATTTTCCCATCTTTACACTATATTAATTTTATCTTATAAATTGTCTCCTGTTCTGTCACCCATGAAATAAAAATAATTGTTTGTATGGAAAATAAGGATCTGCGTACATCTAATCGTCTTTAAATTAAGTGTAGCAAAAGAATTATCGTTGAACTTTTAAAAGGTAAGCTTAAACAATAATTCAATACTTAAATGCAGTAATCAATTCTGAGTTCTTCTGTATTTTGTTGATGCCTATTGCATCTACTCCTTCCAAGCTATTGCAATGATTGCCAAACTTAGAGTCCTCCACAGGAGCTAGCTTAAATGTCGGCCGATAGCGCGGCTTTTAAGCTAGTTTATATTAAAACATGCACTGCAATTTTGGATACAAAAAGAATATGAGAGATACTCTCCTGAATCTTGAAAGCAACGACAATGGCTAAATAATGTATTAATATATATTTTTAAACTCGCATAATCTGGCACCACTGAATCTGAGCTCAACGAATATTGTTTCCTGTGATAATTTTTCTAGGGCTTTTGAATGAATCACTGAAATTAGAGTAGAGGGGTTGCTTGGACGCACTCACACTTATACCCTGTACCTTATATATACGGATACAGAGAGAGAAATAGTGAGATGTGTGTGTCTGTATTCGTGTCTTGCCTTATAAATCGAAAGCTGACAGACAATGCAGAATTTTTTATGAATAAATAAAACAAAAATGTGAACTTTATCTCGTCCTCTAATTCCATCAACGCTGTCAGAGCATATGCTTTCGCCCCAGTGTTCTTATCTACCCAATCTAAACGAAGGAGAAAAAGAAAGAAAGAAAGAAAGAAAGAAAGAAAGAAAGAAACAAACAAACAAACAAACAAACAAACATAACATGGCATACAAATAAATATTTTAATTTTTTTACTTGGTGCGAAGAAAACTTTTCAACTAATAATTTCACCGTGACGTCAAATAACTTCGTGATTTGTGTCCCGTTTCGACATTAGAATTTAAAAAGGCATCATGTAAATAGAATGTGTATTCAATCACCGATATCTCGTAATACAATAATCTCTGAGATGCCAGCTTTCCATCACTTAATTCTTCGTCAGATATTAAAATATTTTTACGGTATATTTTTATATTTAGAAAATGTTAATCGCTTTTAAATACGCTCTTCATCCTCACTCGACAGACCCAAGCCGCAGTTGCACAAGGAATTTTACTAAATTCTTCTCTCAAGTTAATCTCAGGGTGAGTGTGAGAAATAAAATTCTAATGTTTTTAATATACCGGTTGAAAAGAATTATTAAGTTTTAAGAAAAACTTTTGAATATTTTTTGTTAATCATTTCAAATCAAGAAAGGCGATAATGTCACTAAAACGCGAGTGGGTGATTGAGAATGGATGACAATGAGAAGACTTTAGAAATGACAATAAAACACAGAATTCTCAACCGGAAGAGATTTTCACATATGAGAAGTACGGGAAAGGAAAGTATTAGAATACAAATTACGGTTACATCTAGCTTTTTCAACAATAAAATAATTAGACCCAGTAACCAATCTAGGAGTACGCTTAAATTCATGCAGTCGGGGTACCAACGGGGAGAGTAGATTAGAACAGCTGCAATTAAATTATTTATAGAAAGTGAAGATAAAAACCAGGTCACAGCTGCGGGTAAGTGACTGAAGACGAGATGCCAGATCAGGACTGATTGCATTACATACCCTTCTTCGGATTTTGAGAATTGGAGCATCAGACTAGCTTTGGCAGCACTATTCAGTGCACGTATGAGTGGTAGATTTATAAATGTGCAAGATGGATTCCAATGAGAAAAATTATTTTGCACAATAGCGTGAGCCAACATTCTTAGCAGCAGACCTAGCAATTGATTCAATATAATCGCTCCATTGTCATGTCGATTATTGGAAAATGATTTAACGATGCAAAAAAGTAAATGGTTAACTGCAGTTTTTTTGAGTATGTCCAAAATAATCCTTGTTGAAGACAGCTGCTCAGGTACATTATTGTTCTTTAGCACTCACGGAAGCAACTCGCGATCTATAATGTAACTGTGCTGACCGTACTTACAGATTCTATGAGGGATCTCATAATCTGGCGTAATTATTTTGAATATTTTCAATACACTGAAACATTCGGTCACGATGACTTGTGAGTTCGTGTCAGCAAAGCCATTGATGAATTCCTAACAGTTTTGCCTAAACAAATCCACTCACAAAACTTGGGTCAACCAGTGGTATAACATCGCACATCGATATCTAAATGATTTCATCAAGAAACCTTATTGATGAATCGACCATGTTGAGAATCCGGAAACATGAGATATATTATCAAGAATACATAGAAATAAAGGCTAGATTCAAATCCGGTTGTAATGGTTGAAAAGCTAAAGTTCTAATCACATGGTCACGGGCCCATGTTAAAATTAAAAATTATCTGAGTGCATACAAACCTCAGAAATTGTACAATTATGTTTCTTTTTTTCTTTTTTTTAATAACAATATGACTCGATTTTTGTGCATGGATAGAATGATTATATGTGGATATAATATACCCAGGATATTCTGCTTTACAGCCGCAGGATTGTTTTCCTACCACTTTTTTTATGCATTGCATATAGACAAGCAGAAATATGAAGAGGTGTACACATATTTCTTAAACACTTTCTACCGTACGAGTAGAATACAGCGATCCTATT
Source organism: Acanthosepion pharaonis (assembly GCA_903632075.3). Classification (NCBI taxonomy): domain Eukaryota; kingdom Metazoa; phylum Mollusca; class Cephalopoda; order Sepiida; family Sepiidae; genus Acanthosepion; species Acanthosepion pharaonis. The sequence continues at coordinate 1,576,954 of CAHIKZ030005436.1, forward strand.
TTCCCTCCCGAGGTTAATGTATTGATGCTGAGGCGGGGGCGCTATGCCGATGGCACAGACATTCATATCTGGGATAAAAAGTTCTTGAGCAAAAAATCAGCATCCGTGTTTCAAGATGTAGGAATCGAGATAAACCTTTTCAAAATAGGAAGAATTACCCGGAATTGGAATGAGAGCAGTAATGGCGCATTCCATACTGAAGATCCAGGATGTGGAATTGATAAATACTATACACTCTAAACACCTCGGCGTATGAACCAGTTACAACAAATTTAGTATATGATATAAGGAAATTGAACATAGAATAAGCTAGGCTTCTTAGCAGCAGACATATTATTATTTTTTTTTTTTTTAAGCGTTTCATCCCAAGCAAGGCGGGAAGCCACAAGCACGCAAGGGGTTACAGAGATTTAGAGGGAGAGCAAAGGGGAGTGATAGAAGAAAGGATGAAGAGAAGGATAGGGGATAGATCAAGGCATGTGGAGACGTCGATTTATATTACATTTGAATGGTTGGAGATTATATCTATAAGGGAAGCAAGAAATGGGGAGGGAGTTCCACAGGCGAGAGGTTCGAGACGTGAAGCTATTGGAGTAGAAGAGACGGCTACATTTAACAGTTTCGATAGTGAAAGGGTGAGAGCGAGATGCCAGCCTAGTAGAACGCTTAAATTCATGAAGTCTGGGAACCATCAAAAGCAGCTCATCGGAAGTGTTACCATGAAAGTATTTGTAAAAAAGACAGAGGGAGAGCAACTGCAGACGAGATGTCAGATCAGGTCCAATTGGCATCTCGTCTGCAGTCGCTCTCAATTTGATTCGATGTAATTATAACAATTCATATAATCGGAAAACATTAGACTGAAAAGGCGCAATTAGTTATTTTCAGGAGGTTAGCATCAGTCATGCTTATGACTACATTGTTTTTTCTAAGTTGATTAAAAGAGAGCATTTTAATTCATAGAGGCATTAAAATTATCAAGGCATTTCTTGAAACATTTAACGACATTTTGAATGTTATTTTCAAGGTCAGCTGCGAATTTGACTTTATCGAACCAATCAGATTTACAATTAAGACAGGTGTCTTATCTGGAAAGCTCCCGAGTCGAGGAGAAAATCAGGAAGACACCGTGGGCGATACACTAAAAAAGGAAGTTTGGTCGTCCATAAAATTGTTTTCGCATCTTGTACGATTAAATTCATGAAGTCGCAATACCAAAGACGAAAGTCCAATTACCATGAAAATATTTATATGAAAGGCAGAGGGTAGCTACCTTACGGCTTTGCTTTGTTTTATGACATATCAAGCACAAAGGGTTATTTAATTCCAAAGAATTTTCTTCCTTTAGAAATTATGGACTCTCCCGCCGAATTCTACGTATGAGGTACCGACGCCCACGAACTAATTATCTTCATAAAGCATGACTTTTGAGACCGGCTCGAGAATTGCACAAAAGACCACAAACAGTACAGAAGATATTGTATCCAAGTGCAGCAGGAACACTGTTCAACGTCTTATTTTGATTTATCGTTTCATGTATTCGACTGAAGGCTACTTCTCAGTTCAGCTATATCAGTATTGTACTTCTTTAGCTCCAATGCAACGAGATGAGTTGTTATCCTGGAGAGTTTGTACGTTCCAAGTGCCAAGATGAAGTTGATGCTGTTTCGTAGAGTTTTTCGCAGTAGCCGGACATGTGTGGAAATAATTTGATGTAGGTGTCAGAAAACCAACACAATGATTTGTTTCAAGTGGTGAAGGCGTGTGTCGGACCAATCACAATTTTTGGATCTGTCAATAAAAAAGTAACCATACAAATGACTTTCCACGTAAACTCCGAACGACAGTCCTCCTGTTTTATTATCGCGGAGTTTAAACTCTCCGGATGACAGTCAATATCAGCCAGTACACGCCACTCGGCAGATACACGCAATATCATAACCGGGTTAAGCTGTCATGAGTTTTGCTTCCCATCTGAAGTCTTTTTATCGTGAAAGCAACACTAAAAGGATTGCTAACCAATGCTCAGAGATACTTATTTCACCCTCATCAAGAGCATCTGACCGCATATAGAGAGAAAAGTGAGATCACCGCCCTCTGAGGGATCAGGTTGAGATCATAGACAAAGAACACCATTGAAAAATTCGTAAATGTAAGAAATCACCACATATGCTAGGCCACGAAAATCTCCTGAGCCGACCAAGCATAGAAATGAATACAATATGGGAACCAGTAATAAGGAGTGCCAGAGAAAAGCGGTAATAACAACAAAAATTGCAATATGAGCTCTGGTAAAAAAATGATTGCTGAAGACATTAGGTTTATAATACCCAGAAATTCATACACAGATGTCCTCAAGGACACATGGCACAGTGGATGAAGGCGTTGGTTAGATCCAGTGACAGGACCCAAAGAGTGTGAGTTCAATACCCGGTTAAGGCAGTGGAGAGCTTTCAGAGGGAAATTAACATGAGATAACTGATAATTGACATCCATTAAACATGGCACGTGAGCGAAATAAAGGGTTCAGTTCGACATTCCAACAAGCTGAAGAAGGCCGGAGCGTACAACGGCCGAAGCGTCGTAATAAATATGGCGATAAAGATGAGGACAATAGTCCGAATAATGTAAATATTACCTATACTCTCTCTCTCTCTCTATATATATATATATATTTAAAAATATGTTCTATTCATATATATATATATATATATTTTAAAAAAGACGTTATATATATATATATATATATATATATATATGAGTAGAAAATATTTTTTAAACAAACTCATTTTGTAGAAGGTGATAAAGTCCCTAAGGCAAAGAAGGGAAGATAAAATAGTGAGTGTAATGCTAAAACATTACTGAAAAGAAAAGACATTATCACTTTTGAAAAGAGGGCCTATATGCTGGTATTCTTTTTTTAAATTCGGGCAATATCTATCTTCTACATCTCTGGTTTCCTAGTTTTATGTATGCAAATAGGATTTTATATGAATATTCTCGCTACGTAGATATTTTTTATGGTAATATCTTTTTTTTTTCAAAAATGTATTTCTGGTAATATTTTTTTACGAAGTATTTCTGGTATTAAAACCTATTTTTACACTTTTATAGTGTTTTCACCCCAGTTTGATTGTTAACTATTTACCCATAGCCTGGGACCCTAACAGGTGCTACGACCCCGGGTCAAGCTGGACCTGGGAACACCAGCAATTAAGAGGTGGTTCCACGCTCCTCAAAACCTCCTGATCAGAGGTCTTGCTGTTGGACGTAGTTTATCGTCATACCCAGGATGGGCTAGATTACGCCGGTGGAAAAGTAATAGTAATACGTAAAAAATATGTAGAATTACAAAATTATTTCACTTCAAGCAAGGTGATAAAGTCTCCAAGGCACAAGGGAAGATAAAATAGTAAGGGTAATGCGAAAACATTACTGAAAAGAAAAGACACTATGATTGTAGTAGACATTAAAGCAACAAGCTGGAAAAGAGTTTCAAAGGCGATGGATGAGGAAGAAGAAATTAGTAATATAGAGTTACAGTTGAACATGCATGCATTGTGAGCAAGTTTCTCTCGTGTAGAAAGAGAAGTCTATATCACAAAACAATCTTCAGTTTTAAATTACGATTAATAGGTCGTCTAAAATCATAGCGAAAATTGCCAATTATAAAATGATATTTAAAATTTCTATTTATTTATTGATGTGGAGTCAACTGGAAGCCATTTTTTTTCTTCGATTTGATGTTTTTGCTGTTTGGTTCGAATTATTTTTAACTTTGAGCAGCCTGAAAATCCGACTCTGTAGTCGATTTAGCAAGAATAATGAGGCCCACTTCAAGAAGATTTTTTTTTTCAACGGTTTATTTTTCTATAACAGAATGAATGGAAAAGGAAAGAATCCTCCTTCGTGTCAACTACACAATCGGCGCGAGGCTTCAAAAGACGAAGTTCTGCAGCCGTATTTCCTGTCATTGTTTGTTTAAATGTTTATGTTAGCTTATCTGTAAAATTCTGTGTGCGAGTATGTCTTAGGAGCAATTTCCTCATATACTAGGAAACAGTGTCTGGAGCGTTCACTAGAAATAGAAAGGTCGTGTTTCCGTATGTACGGCTACAATAGATTGAAGATCAAGTTGTGATTGAATACTAAGATCGCATTAGATTGAGATCCGTTTCAGACATCAGTTCTGAACTAAATTATCCCATTCTCTGTTAGTGGAGTGTAGTAAAAAAGTTCAACAGACTCGCACAACTTTAAAACTTGTGGAAGCAGAGTGAACTTGTACTTTTTCTACCGTACGAACTCTCCTTCTCATACGCTGGTCTACAAATCAAGTTCGATAAATACCCATAATTCTGTGCGTGAAAGAGTCACTTTTATTTGTCTTGTTTTTTTTTCATTCTGTGTCATGTTCTTTTAAGATGTAAACGATCATGACTCTCCACAGCTTCACATCGTTTGTTGTTTTTTACTCTTTACCTAGTCTCTTTGTACATGTTCTGTCGTCTATTCGCACAAAAGTGTTTAATGCTCTGTCCCCTTGTTTTCCATGTCGTCAGTACGTCTTGTGTGTTTTAAATTCTCTACACTTTGTCCAATATTATATATCTCAGAGATTTCAACTCTTTCTTTCTGATTGTGTGTATATGATTTCTTGTATTAGTTTTCTGCGATAAATAAGTTTCGGTGTAACAACTTAAGTCAAAAAAGTAAAGTAAAATAACATTGTATTCAATAATATATTCAACATATTTTGCAATGACATGCTATCATTTATCGGGTGACACTTTATATTTTGAGTAAAAATTTCTGCAGGTTTTGATGTGAAAAATATTTTGACGAACTCTTAAATCTAGTTTTCATCAGAGAAAGCATTCCCAATAGAAGCATTTGGCAGCGATCGAAAATGGTAAAAATCCATTGGTACGAGATCAGGTGAAAATGGCGGGTGGAATAGAACAAAACAGAGTTCCAAAATACGATTCTTGTGTTATTTCTGTTCTACTGGCGTTGGTATTGTAATCGAGAATGACAACATTTTTCATTACAATTCTCCAAAACGGAAATTACTTATGACTCAGTCTAATCATTGCTATTTTCGTAAACACTTTTTTGTTGTTTAAATGTTTTCTCCTGGATATTCTAATAATTCATCGTTTGAACCACTTTTCTGCCGTATACTAACTCCTTTGGACAGGCGGTCTACTTAAGTATCTAATGAAGCTATTGATCCAGTTAATCAGGGTTCTGCGCAAGATGGCCGCGTTCCTATAATAGTTTTGATATATTCTGTTGGATATTTACGAGGTCTATGTGAAAAGTAACAGGACTGGTTGTGCTGTGTCTGCTATGGGCGAAAATGGGATAAGCGGATTATGCTATCATGTGACATGCTATCTTGGAAGCATATAACTGTAACCTTAGCTCTCTGCAACTAGTGCATCTTTTTTTGCAGTTTACACCTCTAATTTTCAGCTACTTCAGCTATGAGCACTGAGGAACGAACGATAAACACCAAGCAATGAATGAACCTGGAATTTTTTGTCCGGTTACGGAAAAATCCGTCACAAGCGCTTGAGATTCTTCAGCAAATATAGATAATGTCGCGCACACGTGTTTTTGAGTCGCACAAGAGGTTCAAAAAGGAATCCGAGGAAGTGAAAGATGACTCAAAGAGCGGAATGTCTTCAACAAGCACAACTGTGATCAACATCGATCAGGTAAGGTAGGTAAGGTGTGGTGATCGTCGCTTGATTGTTCGAATGCTCGCAAGTCAGCTGGATATGAAAAAGTAAAGTGTTTAGAAGATTATCACAGAAGTTTTAGGCACATAGGACGTCAGCGCAAAATTGGTGACAAGGCTGCTGAATATTGATCAAAAGGCGCGGTGCCATGCAGGGGTGTCAAAGACGTCATCGAGTGTCTTCAAACTGAACCAGTCTTGCTTTGTAGAATCCTCACTGGCGATGAGATATCTTAGTACGACTGGGAAACTAAGCGTCATATGAAGTTTATTGAAAGTCGATTCAGTTTTGACAGGTGTGATATACGCAAATCTTGTAGAAGATCACAGGCTCTTTTATGTTCGCCATTTTCTCCAGTTGGGAATGGTTTTAATAAGGAAACCCTGCACCTTACACATCGTACATGGATTGCACAAAATTGTTTCCATAAAACTTGTGTGACTTCTAAACATTCCGTTCCTCCATGGATCGCCATATTTAAATTCTGTTGAACAAACATATATGGCATATTTTGCAGACATTACCTAAACAGCACTGAAAGATATTTGAATAGAGATAACAATGTAACGTATGCAGTACTCGTTAGTTATTCAGGCTAAGTAATAGGCGACGCCTTTTTTGTAATGTCATATCTCATTAATTAGGTTAGGCGATCAAGACTCTGCACATATTCATTTTCTTTATTATCTGTGAATTTCCATGACATATTGAGGAAGATGGAATCGTTTCCCATTGTAATTGCCACGGTTTAGAATTTTCCTTGTGCTAGACTGATAGCCTGACAAGGCTAGACAGCTCAGTTTACCCTGTTGTTTAATCACACGCTTGGGGTGAATCGAGGAACACATGCTTTATCTGAAAATGATTTACACACACACAGACATATATATTTCATTGAATACGAGAGACAAGGTGATTTGATTTTGTTTTTGTTTTTTTATAAAATTTCTCATGCGATCTAATAATGTTTTTTTCTTTTTGGATTATAAATTATATAAAAACTGCCCAAATGTTCTTTTAAACAACATTTAATAATATCAAACATGATCATGGACACGATATATTGGCACTGTTTTGAAAAATGAAAAAATATAAATATATACATGCAACAAACTATTTCTTATTTAACAGTCAAAATATTTCATCCTTGAAAATGGCGAAAATAGCGGAAAGTGCCCGGATTAAAAAGAACATTTGGACAGTTTTTATATAATTTATCATCTGAAAAGAAAGAAAATATTAGATCGCATGAGAAATTGTATAAAAAACTAAATTAAAGCATCTTATCTGTCGTATTCAATGAAATGTTCATGAAAGAATGATTGCTGCCTAAATAAAGAAATTATATATATATATAAATAATATGTCTGTGAAGACAATATAAATAAAATATATATATAAATAATATATATATGTAAATCTATATATATATATATATATATATATATATCTTTCTCTCTCTCTCTCTCTATATATATATATATATATATATATATATATATATATATATATATATATATATATATATATAATTAATGGTCAGAGTTGAATGAGACCTGGGAACAGTAGTCTTAAAAAAGTGCTCAATGCACCTGAGAAAAAATTAGTAAAAAAAAAAACATGTAGAGCTTTTAAGTTCAAAAATCAGGAGGTCAATATATATATATATATATATATATATATATATATATATATATATATATATATTTTTATATGAAGGCATGAAGTAGTTGTATGTATTGTCTTTTATATTGTTGTATATATTATTTTATATATGAACGTATAACAATCCATTTTATAAAATCTCTTTTCGTCTAACACCAAAATTCGGTCAAACCTTCCATTCAAAATCCAGTCGTCTGCATTAATGCGGCTTGATGTATAAATCAGCCGCTGGATTCTAGTGCCATTTAAGGTGTAAACAAAAAAATGAACTAAAAAGACTGTTAAGACCTCGTAATTCGAATCGACGAGATACCTTATTATTTTAGCAATTCTTGATTTTTAAACATCAGCAGAGATATTAAGAAAACGTGTATGGGTAAAAATATCATGGATTTAAATCAGCAAATTCTTACGCACCAGCAGAAATATTTAATATCCTACTAAAGAACCTGACAACTGTTCGCCTTGAAGTGACGTAGTAACGCTAAAAGCAAATGGAGTCTGAAATAAGAAAGAAAACGCGACCATTTTTTTCCATTTGGATCTCGTATCGCATATTGTCTATGTACAATGACTACACACTGTAACTATCATGTTTGGAATTCAAATTAAAAAAAAAACGATATAAAAGAAAGATTCTATTAACAAATCAAGCATTAAAATGAAAATAAAATATTTCTCATCAGGTAAGCTAGCATTGTAAGTGTAAAATTGAATCTTTCAGGAAAACTTCAAGTGTCATCGAACCTGACTTTTCGTTAATTAAATTATTTAAATAAGTTTTTCATTTTCTCTTGTAAATATTATTCTTAATAAATCCAGAAAGAAAAAGGAATCTACATGTATGATATCAGTGAGGCATACTGGCAATATAATTAGTCCCATTCTCCCTAGGCATTAATTTGGTTATTTTTCCTCCCAAGAATTCTCTGACAACATGTGGTTAATGTAGAGTTGTGCTGAAAGTTCCTTGTTTGCAAAACCCTTCTGGTTAGTTGTGGGAACGAAGCAATTTTCTTCTCGAAGGGCTCAACCGAAAGAATTTTTCAGTTATGCCTAGGGAGGATGGTGTGGAATAATGTATTATTCCATCTACGACATTTTACGCGCGCGCGAGTTTCCTCCCTTTCTTCCACACTCGTGTGTGCGCGCGCGCGTTTGACACCCCTTTCTGCCTCTTTCGGTCTAATACAGTAGTAACCGTTTTGGTCGGCAGTCAAAAACGACCTGCTATTCCTGTTTATGCAAATTAGATTTTGAAATCTTCCCGCGAAAAATTTGTGACGTCATCGACAAACTGTAGTTTCAGAAAAGTTAGTTGTGACCCAGACTCGGACCTGGGCAGACTCATTTTTATCCATGTCAATATTCTAGGTTGACTGACGAAGGATATTCTTACGATGCGACCACAAAATATTAATTCGTCGTCCCCCTTCGGCTCGTCATTCAAAGTCCTTCTCCGAGACGATGCAAAACATCCAAAATATTAATTCTTCGTCCTCTTTTGGCTCGTCATTCAAAATCCTTTTATGAGACGATGCATATACCAAATAATTGATTCTTCGTCCCTTTTGGCTCGTCATTCAAAGTCCTTCTCCGAGACGATGCAAAACATCCAAAATATTAATTCTTCGTCCCTTTTGGCTCGTCATTCAAAGTCCTTCTCCGAGATGATGCAAAACATCCAAAATATTAATTCTTCGTCACTTTTGGCTCGTCATTCAAAGTCCTTCTCCGGGACGATGCAAAACATCCAAAATATTAATTCGTCGTCCACTTTGGGGTCTCGTCATAAATCTGTTTTGAACCAGTACAAAAAAAAGAAAAAAAAATATATACATAACATTTCACTCACATTAGCAAAAACTCGCAGTGAGTATTTTTTTCTTGTATGTATATTATCATGTACATTGATTTATCTGGAACCTTTCTTCTTCTTCAAGAACTTTTCCCGCCTTTAGCCATCTTGTTTTCTATTTTTGGCGCGGAACATATTCATTGATCCCTACTACGGGATAAGTTACTTGTTTTTCCTGCATTTAATAAAAAAATTATTCTTGTTTGAATCCAGTCTTTTTCTGTCATTCTGTGTCGGCTATCTTAATATATTTTATTTTATGCACGTGTGGATTAACCATATTTCTTCGTAGTTCATTCACACATTTTTATTTTTTTTACATTGCTTGTAGACTCGGTAGTTTAGTGTGGTGTCTGGCACAAGGCCACTTCGTAATAAACCAGCACTGCACGCTGCCGGGTCTGCAACAATGGTACTAATTATTGTTATAGTGACTACGGCTGATGCAAGACTCTTCGTTAAGACGAATCGAGTTCTCCGATCACTGGCATGTTTGTCTAAGAATAAATATATCTAAATTCACCTTCTGCCCTACCGTGTGCCAATGGCTTAGTTGTAAAATCTCCGACTGTTACATAAATCAGTCAGGTTTCGTTCTCGACTTGAGGCAACTGGATGTCTACCCACACTGATGAGTTGCAAAACAGACTGTCTGTGAATGATAATGTATATATATATATATATATATATATATATATATATATATATATATATATAAATATTTATGATAAAGTAAAAATATTTTCTTGTGATGCCTTTCCTCAGTTATGATTCATTGGACTCAAATAATGGTTACATGGATGTGATTACGCATAAAGGAGTGGCGACACAGAATATATATATATATATATATATATATATATACACACACACATATATATATATATATATATATATATATATATTGTCATACTTCCTTCCCTAAAATATATTATAGAAAGAAGTATGACAAAGTTTACGTTGATACGAACATTTTCCACTTTGTCAAACTAATTTCCCCAAATCGTTCTATATATATATATATATATATATATATATATATATATATATATATGAATATTTATTTGTTGTATATACATATAGATAGATAGAATGTTAGAGAGAGATATATATATATATATATATATATATATATATATATATACTCTAAATATTTATGTATTTAGATGAAATTCAAGCTACCACGTGAATAATAGCTTTTACGTTCAGTACCAGCCATAAACCTACACATCTCCATACATTAACTCATAAAATCTTTTAAATTTTTACCTTCTTTATTTCCTCTGAAGTTCAGGATAGTTTGCTTCTTGTTTAAAATACAACAGAATGCCCGGCTGGCTTTTCTTCAATCTGAAATTTTTAACAAATTAAACATTTTAAATTTTGCTATTCTGATAATAAAATATTAAAAAAAATAAATAAAAATGTAACGCCTATATTTACGATGCTCCATTTAATAGTTAATATGAAAATGCATCGGAAATGATGTTTCAGAAACTCACTTAATGGCAGCCGAAGGCAACTGTTAAACTCGATATCAGACCACTTTCTTTTAGGCAATTTATATTATAATTATTTGCAAGTAAAGGGAAGCAACGCTGTAATAAGCTACACTCCGACTACATGTAAAATTTCAACTGAGGTTTATATGCACTTCGACTAATCTCTGATTAACATATGTTAAATGACTTTTTAATCTATACGCCTATAATGTAAGAAAAAATGTTTTCTGTCAGAAACTAGGAAAGCAATAGAATAAATTCTTGATTGATTCGTTTTTTACGTCTTATCAACTATTTGATGGTTGTTTAAAGGCAGAAAATACTTTTTAGATTGTAAGGATTATTTTTGGAGATGTGTAAATAGTAAGGCAGACTGGGTTCTATAGCCTTGGACGGTAACCAGCCTTGGAGAAGGAAAACTCAAAACTGTATCTAGTTCTGGCGACGCGCATAAAATGTAGCTACGAAAAAGATTATTTGCATTGACCCGATGGTCCCGCCTATGGTCCCGCCTATGGTCGACTTGTTTAATTGTTTTAGCGATACAAGTCTTACTAATTAACCCCTAGCTGGGGAGAAGAGGTTTATTCGTAAGTGAATATAACAATTCCAACGGGAATAGGAACTCGGCACTCCGATTAACAATTTCGAGCCATTATCTATTACACCACCCACACATTTAAGCTTACGGCACCTGGTATTTCCAAACGGTCACTTAACTAGGTACTGACCAGGCTCAGCGTTGCTTAACTTAGGTGATTGTACGGGAAATGTGATGTGACCGTAATCAAGAAGAAATGAAAACTAAATAAAAAATTGATAATGATTTGATGACATAATGAGAACACATTGCCCAGGGGATAAAGACTTTGGTTAAATCCAGTGACTAACCCCAAAGAGTTGTGAGTTTGTTACCAGATTACAGCAGTGGTGAATCAAAATCTTGGAGTGTTGAGTTAAAGGGAAATAACTGAGACATTCGAAAGTGGCATGGCACTTGAAACTAGAACAATCTACCCCGGTTGACGAAATAAATGGTTCGGTTCGAAATTTAAATTACCTGAAGAAGGCTGGAGCGTACAACGGCCGAAACGTTGTGAATATGGTAATGAAGATGAGGATAACAGTCCGACTAATGTAAATAATGTAAATAATCATAATACCTCATCTCAGAGATATATACAGATAATGTTTAGGTTTTATTAAAATTCTAACCATCGCTTTTTAAAACAATAAACACTGCTGACGAAGTAAAAAGAGTTAAAATAATAGCGGCGTCAAGGGAAAATCCGTCTTTGTGACACGCCGTTTTTTTGAGGTGGGGTTGGGGTTGTGGGCATGAATGTCTAATTTGCCAAATATTTTTTACATTAATAACGCATCTTCTGTATACGCATAGGGTTTATTTTGTCACTAAAATGGACAAAGAATTTTATGAAAGTTCAAACGCGTTTAAACGCTTTGTTTGTAGTGACTCAGTTATCCGAGCGAAAAGGAATCAGCGCTTTGAATCAAAGTCGAGTTCTTACTTTCATTTTCATTAAAATACCCTTCTCTTACTGGCAATTAACAGGCACCACTAGCCTTGATTGTAAACTTGTCTAGAAGAAGAAAAACTTCACATAAACTCAGATCTTATGGGATACGAGGACTCCCTAACTATAACATATATCGAATATGTGAACGCTTTTAGAGGATGGATCGATTAACTATGAATTTCTCTTGCAAACAGAGCGGGCCCATAAACTAACGAAGGCCCCGACAGAAATAGATCTTTCTTGTATATATTAGATATTATTATTAGTGTCATAATTTGGCATTAAAATTTGAATTAAAAGTTCCTTGAATTTTCAATATTAAATTTGTTTCTTTTTGTAAATGTAAATGGGATTTAGTCAACTTTTGAGATGAGGTTGGGTTTTTATCCACCGTTTTTGTTATGAATCTAACGTATACTGAGACTCAAGTTGAAGTTGAACTCATTAATTGCAAAGAGTTGCTGGGAAAATGGTCAGTTGATTCTATCATTGCAAAAAGTACCTGACTTCTTCTGTCATTTTTATTTTTAGTGTCAGAAATAAATATGGAGGATGTCTGAGCTGGTGCTGATCATTTTTCACTTTCCAGTTTTGATACTGTTTAAAATCATTTACGAAAACTTGTGGGAAGAGACTTATTTTCTACTCCAGAACCATTTTATCACAAACAAAACGTCTCAAGACTATCGCTACTCTATCGCTATTTTCCATGTCAAATGAGCTCCTTTGTTTAATCCCGCCAGTTCAGACCATCCCAGCTGGAACGGGGCAAGCTACTAACACGGAACCGAATTCGCCTTATTTCCATTCTTACTCCAAATGTAAGAAGAAAGTTTCACGAACTGCCTCTTTAAAGAACCGATTCTTTCGTTGATGTTTCTCTGAAAACTATTCAAGTCAAGAGTCAAGGGTAATTATTCTCATAAAACTTAATTTCTTACGACCTATTCTTTCATTCACCTCACGCACTTCGTTCATTATAAATATTTTACCAACATAACTTTACCTTTGTTGTCTCTCGAGACTTTTATTGTTGCATCTCCTGGTTAGTTTTCTTCAGGATATAGGCGATCGTTGCTCTCCGCAACATTATATCTCGTGTGGTGCTTTTTACTGATTTTCTACTTTGCGCCCGCCCACGTTCAGCAATCCATTCATACAAGCTCGTGAGGTAAGTGGCTCGCGGCCTTCCCCATCAATACGCCAAGTGAGAGTTAAGTTTTACAAATTTTTCCATCTTCATTAAATTCCAAAGAATTGCAGCTGTCTTTTCCTAATTATAAGTATACGTGTTCGTTCTGTTGGCATTTTCTTTAAGACTTCCTTCCTCGTCGCTTACTCGCTCTATTCAGGAATTCTAGGTATCCTTCCGTGGAATAACATTTTTGCTGCCTCTATTTTGTTCCCATCCGTAGGGAGATAGTCCAGAATTTAATTTCATGTAAGGGGATAGATATCCCATAGCAACCCAGTACACTTTTCTTTGTTTCTAGCAAATGTTTTCCGTTTAGTAGAGTGCTGGGTATGACTATAAACTACATCAGCGTCCTGGGTAAGACGATAAATTACGCCCAACAGCAAGGCCTCTGATCAGGAGGTTTTGATGAGCGTGAAACCACCTCTTAATTGCTTGTGTTCCCAGATCCACCCTGACCCGGGGTGGTAGCACCTGTTAGGGTTCCAGCTATGGGTAAATAGTTAACTCCCAAACTTGGGTGAAAACTATGAAAGTTTTAAAAGAAGGTTTTAATACCAGAAATACTTTGTAAAAAATTATTACCAGCCATAAATTTTTGAAGAAAAATTATTACCAGCAATATACAGGGTTTTTGAAAAAGAATACGCCAAAATCATCACGTGATGTGTCAAAAACGAAAAAATTACAAACCTCTAGCATGAACACATGTGTTATATATACGTTCAAGTTTCATTTCATGTTTTATAAGTGCTCAATGTGGCCACCACCGGCAGTGCGGACAACATCAAGCCGATATGAGAATTCTTCCCAAACGCGCCTCAGCATATCACGGTCCACCGTATTGATTGCAGCTTTTATTCGATTTTTCAAGTCATCAGTACTTGCTGGAAGTGCTGGAACATAAACTTGGTCTTTAACATACCCCCACAAGAAAAAGTCACACACATTGAGGTCCGGGGATCTGGCAGGCCAAGCACAGAGAGCAAGGTCTTTAGCACCTCTCCTCCTAATCCATCGTTGAGGCACGTTTTCATTCAGATAAGATCTAACCCCGAGATGCCAATGGGCTGGTGCTCCATCTTGCTGAAAAATGAAGTCATTCGAATCTGCTTGCAGTAAAGTTAATAGCCAGTTTTGGAGCATTTTAAATAGGTTTGTCTTCCCACAATTCAGCTGCACCGGAAGTTATACTAACGACAGCGGTGAAACTGACACCCAATCAAACTTTGATAACTACTCTATCAAATAACCACTGATTCAGTCCACTACAATGCTATAGACCTGGAAAAACAGTGTAATGATTTTGGCGTATACTTTTTGAAACACCCTGTATTATTACCAGCAATACATTTTTGGAAAAAAAAGCAATACATTTTTGAATAAAAAATACCAGCGATAAAAATCTTGTTAACATTAAATAACCCATTGAAGTTGATATGCCGTAAAACAAACCAAACCAAACCGTTTAGTAGACAACAACAAAAAGAAAACAAGACTTATTTAGCTGTGACTGTTTTCTTCAAAGATTTGTTTAAAATAATTTGAATATAAAGTTTGTCGGTTATTTTAAATAAGGTGCATTTGTGTTTCCGATTTCAGTTGGTATAAGCAGGACGCATTTTACTGTGCACCATAATCCGAGATAATAAGTTAATGATACACATTTTCTATGCACGAATGGAAACATTCTCTATGTAATTTATTCCCTTTATAATTTATAAAGGAAAAGAAAAGAGCCCACGGCATCTTTTGCCTCATCTTTTTTAATGGTGAAATATTCGATGTCTCTTCAAAACGAAATTCACCGAATGAGAGTGACGGCTTGAGCGGTATTACTTCTACTAACTTGACGTTAAAATGTTGCTGACAAGCCATTCATCATCATTAATATTCCGTTCCCATGATAAACACTTGAAGCTAGGTCGCATCTTCTGTTTTTATTTCTTAAGCTTTGCCATTTCTCGTGTCGCCATTTCTGTTCTTACTTTCTGTCCTTTCTCCGCAACTCTTCGTCTTTCCTGTAATCTTTATTTTTCTTT
>CAHIKZ030005436.1:1597500-1652500 GCA_903632075.3 Acanthosepion pharaonis
TGTTCTGTCTTCACATTCCAGTTTTGATAAATTTCAAAAAAAGTCTCCGTGACCTTGTGGGAGATTAATTATTTTCCACCCTACAACCACTTTCCCCCAGACGAAACATTGTAAGCCTCTCTTTGCACTGTCGCTATCTCCATGGAAAATGTTTAGAACAACAACATTCCTTAGTTAAACCCGTTATAACCTTAACTGCTAAGACTAGCCATGCCACGCACATTGTTCGCATTTCATTGGTGAGATGTAAGTTCTACTCGAGTCCCTCCTTTCCACGAACCTCTGCTTTGTGGAACTAATTCCCAAGAAGGTGCTTCCCCGATCACTACAAATTTAACCTGTTCAAGTCTAGGTTTCACAGTTATCTTCCCCACATATCTCCATATACTGTGTCTCTACCTCGAGTGGCTCTTGGGTCTTGAGCAGGATGAAAACCACCGTAAGAAAAGCAAAATCATAGAACCTGACGATATATATTGTTTAATCTTTGGTATATTTATAGAGACCGAGTGATCAATATCAGAGAAAGAGCGTTTTATACATATTGTTTTTGGAGAGAGAACTCGGTATTTCTGAGTGACATTTATTTGCCTAGTCATGAGTGAAGGATCTGTTTTGATTTGCATCTCTATACTATCGATCTCTCTGTGTAGATATAAGTAAGGACTTGGACAATGTCGTCATTGAAATCAACACTGTATTAGGTAATGTGATTTTTCCGCTTCAATCGATCTTCAGGTGATATGTTACTACTAATATCGCAGACTTGCTATACAGGTAATTGTGCCCCTCAGGATATGCAGTACAAATAATGCTTGAAGTGATCAAATAGCTGCAGGATTAATAAAAATCCATTCTAAAAAAATATCTTTGTTTATGTTTGGATACCAAACTGTGTGTAGATATGAAAAACATCGAGAAATCAATGACACAAGAAATTTCCCTGGAAAGCTTCGCCTGACTGTCTGACTCTTCGTGGCCAAGCACTAAGGCGTACCGGGCATAGCTAACTGTGTTTACTGGATATAAAGAACTTAAACAGGTCCTTCCCTGGTATTTATTTTTATAAGGGTAACATTTTAGGTCATTTATAATCTTGAACTTGTTTTAATTATTTTGTTTGATAGTTATTTATTATTTTATCGTCTGTAAGAAATTTTGTTATTTGAAATAACGTATATTAGATGATGAGATGTGATTTTGACTTATGATGTGATTGTAGTAGTAATTTCTTTTAGGTCTGCTTTTGGAAAAGAATTCGGATCTTTTTTTAGAAGTGTATGTAGTCCTAGAAAGATGACAAGGCTATTTTTCTTCTAGGCAAATGTTAATCGGTTTTGAAGGTTTTGTTTCGTCTTTGATATGACAATAAACTACATCCGAAAGCAGTCTTTGATCGGGAGACTAGAACCACCTCTTAATTTCTGTTGTTCACAGGTCCACCCTAACTCGGGGTGTTAGCATCAGTTAGGGTCCCAGATATGGGCAACAGGGCAGATTGATTTTTCATTTCTTTTAGAAAATCAAAATTGCACTCGGTGTAAAAACAGTCCCTACATTAAAAATTAGTTTGAAGTCCCGACATTAAAAATTAGATTCATAGCTGTTACCAGTTTATGAAGTTTTAGTTTGAATGATCGTCTAAATACTTAATTTCTGCAGGTTTTTGCTTACAAACTGACTTCAAATTTTGACTATATCAAGAATAAATCCAAATAAATTTGATATGTTTTGTATTCTAAATATTGAATGGAAAATATATTTAAGCCAGAATTCTAATTATGAATCACCACAAGCAAAATATACATTTTTTTTACTAAAGAAGTAAAAAAAAATGTAAAAGATTACAAAAAAGGCTACTCAATGAAATAGATTTGTTAGATCAATTTTTAGATCATAATAAAACAAAAAACATAGATAAGCGTGTATATATCACCACAAATTATGAGACAAAATGTTTTGAATTTTTCATTGTTTATTGAAAATTGCACTAAAACTACTGCACTGTATAATATATTAAATCATAATGTAGCTAAAGTGTTAGTATAAATTCCATTTGAAATAAATGAGGGTCTTATTTGATGGCACAATGATTACTGATCACCGGAATGAAATTCCAACGCTCCTGATTTGAACCTAAAGTTAATCTTTAGTCTCAAGACCCTCGGCCACGCTGTCTTGACATTCTAGCACGAATGTACAACCATAGATGGCTTCCAAACAATTTCGTCTACCCACATTAACGCAAACCGATAACATCAAACATGGTAGATTCCAGCCCGAGTTGGATGGTCTGAAAACGAACGTCCTAAACACTCACCAACGCACACACACACACACACACACATACACACATATATATATATATATATATGTGTGTGCGTGTGTGTATATGTATTAGCGAATATAAATAATATACAACATCGATAGCGCGGCCTCGGAGTTTCATGCAGTTATTGCAATCTTCAGGTGCAAATATGTTCTGAACATATTCATTAATATATACTTATAGCTCTGTTTCATAACACTAACACCTGAGGAAGAAATATATTTATACGTACGTGCAAGTATATGTACGTGTATTTAGATTTTTTATTCTACCATTTCCTATATATATATATATATATATATATATATATATATATATATATATAAACGACACCTTGATAAGCACTATAAAAAACATAGTAAAATGAAACTGCTCATTATAAACTGTTGAAACTTGACTAATGCATGGAATAATAATACAACACAAAATGTACTTAGAACAAAATGTATTGAAACAAGAAAGTGGACACAATATTTACATATAGTCTTTTGTATATTCTTGGGAAGACCGTTCCTGGAGAATGTGTTGACTTAGTCGCAGTCGGGCAGAGTCTCTGGATTGAATCTCTTGATTCCTCCCTCGTCTTCCGGTACCAACCATATTTATATGGTCGGTACTCCACTATGCAAATTAGGTGTATCCTGCCACAACATAAACAAACTCAAAATATTATCGTAGCCATCTACATCAGACACAAACAGACATGCCTTGATAAAAATGATTACAATCTCCAACCTAACATTCTTCATTGCATATGTAAAAACAAATCACGCCACCATATATGTCCCCTATGTTATCTGCCATCGCCCGAAGACGAACGATTATAGTTCCGAAACATGAAAGTTTTTGTGTAGCAGTGTAAAATGTTTTTATTGTAATCTATTATAATAAAATATATCTCAATAATAATAATAAGTATATACATACATATATATATATATATATATATATATTAAGAAATGGACAAGGTCCGACAATTTATTTATTAAAGACATTTATATGTTTAACGTTGTTATTTATAGATACAAGTATTTAAGCAAATGCTCTGTTTATGATAAACAGTATTAAATAACATTTACCGGCCTGAATGTCCGAGAAATTTTCATAGAAAATATTCGTTCTTTGACAGGATTCGAACCTGCATCCTATACGGAACCGTCATTTACGCTGTTTATCATTTATACTGTTTATCATAAACAGAGCATTTGCTTAAATACTTGTATTTATAAATAACAACGTTAAACATATAAATGTCTTTAATAAATAAATTGTCGGACCTTGTCGATTTCTTAATATATGACGTCATTTGTTTACATTTGATACGCCAGAACAGTTATGAATGTACGAGATTCATGGAAGATTGAAATTTATAAGCAGTAAATTCGACCTTGTCTACCGAAAGGTTCTTTGTGGCCGAGACGGTTAAGGCACTTATAGGATGCAGGTTCGAATCCTATCAAAGAACGAATAATTTCTATGAAAATTTCTCGGACATTCAGGCCGGTAAATGTTATTTAATACTGTTTATCATAAACAGAGCATTTGCTTAAATACTTGTATCTATAAATAACAACGTTAAACATATAAATGTCTTTAATAAAATATATATCTAGATAGATAGATAGATAGATATGTGTGTATATATATATATATATATATATATATATATATATATATATATATATATATATATATATATATATATATATATTCCTCACCGATAGTACAATTGCGTGTTTATTTGCACAACGCAATCGTCAACCAGCACTTGACGATTGCATTGTGCATGAAACATACAGTTGTATTATCGATGAGGAACAAATATATATTTATATATAAACGTCTCAACTTTGATCTGAATAGCTGGGAAGCACAGGTATCAAATCGAAAGGAGTGGCGTAAGATATGTTTCATTAAATTAAAGGGTTTTGAAGACAGTAAATTGAAGCACCATGATCAGCTTCGTCAAGCTCTGAAGCCATGAAAATCCTGTTTAAACAATTTTCATGTGTCAGTTTGGCTTTGTCGCCCGCATCAAGGCTAGGCTAATATCGCACTTAAGAAAGCAAGAATTAAATATGTCTTTCCCTTATCTGATTTTCTCCACAATAGCCCCTGATATCATGCATAAGTTTAAAACTAAAGTCACCATCCAATGCTGACACTCATTTATATATATATATAGTTAAGTTATGAAGAACTTGGTAATCCGTATGGGTAATCAATTTTAATTTCATTTTTCGTTTCATTTCATATTTGGAAGTGCTATCTGATGATCCGGCGTCCTTTAAATGTGCCCTTGTGAAATAAATTATTATAATGGTACCTTAAAGTGGTCTGTTTTATATATATATTATATATATATATATATATATATATATATATATATATATATATGAGAAACAAAATGAAACCGCTGCTCACTTCGATCTACTCAATATTTCATGGTCGCATTAAAGCATTTGAATCAGTATTAGAAGCCCCTATAGATTTAATGCTATTTCTTTTTATATGAAAGAGTAAAATTATATTAAGATAACAGCATATCTCAAGTCATTAAGCTCTTGATAGAATTTGGGTGTTATGTACTTTCCGGAACTAGGCGATAATGGCTCTCCACAATATCCTTTTCTTTATTACCTTGGAATTGCCATGATATTTTAGGCTTTGTATTTAGAGTAGTCCTTCTCCGAGACTGGCTACCACACAAGGTTAGTTTGCCCGATCTACTCTGCTGTGGAACATATAGCTGAGGTGGCGAAAAGAACATACCTTTCCTTGTGACCATCAATGCGAAATAAACACCTCAAACTAGGTCGGGAGTTGAATTCTGCTCACAAAATCTAATTTCAATGCTGGTAACCTTTAAGTTAGCTCCGTAACCAGCTATCAAAACTCTGATTTAAAATATTATCAAACTGACTGATGTAATTCTAGTTCTTTCATGTATTTCACCAGTATCAATGGATCGAACTTTCTCCGTTTGAAAACCTCCATACTTGATGGCGAACATTCTTTGTTTGAGAAGGCAAGCGGAGATTAAAATTATTCATGACGAAGATAACTTTGAAAATGGATCAGCTTTCTACGCGAAAGTTCACTCATTTCTGATGTTCATTAATTTATCTAGAATCAAGTTATGAGAAAATGTTACAAATTGATATCTCCACTGACACATGGGGATTAGCTGAGGCAATTTAAATTATACGAATCATCAAAGGACAAAATATCGTTATATCCAGAGTACAGTTAAATCACCTGAGGGCTACAACCTATGTAATGATAGAATTATTCTCATTCTTGATCAAATCTGCCTCATCTTTCTTGCCGTGAACACAGCAATGATAAGTCTACACAGAATACCGAGAAATAGATATGCCATTTCAATGATATAAGAGTTCAAATAGAATTTGCGACGAAATATTCTTAGAAACAGTACTTCCTCGATTATCTGTACTTAACTTTGAATTTTTTACAGTAAAGATAACCCTATACAAGGCCTGCGTGCCACTCGAGGTAGAGTGTTACATTAAGGGGTAGTTTTTACTAATACGGTGTGTAAGATAACAGTTAACTCTAGACTTGAACAAATTAAGACTGCGGAAGCATCCACTTGAGAATCTGTTCCACAGAGCAGTGGTTCGTGGGGAGAAGTAGTTCGAGGTGAACTTACTTTTCACCGATTGAATACGTAGAAAATATGGATGGTTTGACACAATGTAAGTGGCATGGCGGATCCTAGCCGTGAAGGTTAGATCTGGTGGAACAAAGAAATGTACTTCATCCGAGCACTTTCCATGGAAGTAGCAAGAGAAGATTGAGAGTCTTGAAACATTTCGCCCGTGGGAAAATGGTTTCAAGGTGATAACTTCGACAGCCACGAGGCTGCCTAGATGCTTTTAAATTCCATAGACACAGGAAAGCGTAGTTTAGGCAGCTCCTATCCATATATTGACACAGTACGCCATTTTCGGCTTCATTTTGTTGTAACGGTAGAGGATAGCAGGAGAAGGGAGGTACGATGTGCCGATCATTTTACCTGCATCTTTAGCGATAGAATGTACAAGTTCTACTAGGGGTCAGTTTTGAGTTTGAGGCCCAATATTGTCTCAAGTCACGGTGTCTCCTTAAAGGGAGATCCGCTCATTGTGACAGGCGGCAATTCGGGGTCCGATTCATTCGAACATATTCTTTTATAATAATCCGAAATAAACGCATTCAAATATAATAGAAAAAACGTTTTAAGAATTTAGAGGACTATGTTAAACGTTCGATAAAAACAGACAAATATTTAACGTGTAATATTGATGCGATTTTTCATAAAAAATAAACAGGAGAAAATCCTTTGAAAATGGACAAATCCTTTGAAAATGTTATTGGATGATATAAATGTGTGGAGTTAAGCCCACTTACTTTCCTAACTAAAAGAACCGCTAGTAGGGGACGCTTTCTGAACCTATAAATTCACAGTAATATTTTCTATCAAGATTTTTCCTATTTTCCTTAGACACGCAAGGATGTAGGTCTATCGTGAAAGCGCATTTCTCATTGGGGAACGCACACACAAACACACACATGTACGTACCCTACTTAGTTTTACTTCATTTTCTACACACATTTTACATACACGAACAATTCATTAGTCCTTTAATGTTTTCATGAATGTTCATTGTTTTGTCACATATATACAACATCATTGACTTTGTCACTCGCAACAATGTAACTTTTTGTCTTTTTAACAATAGATTATCGTTTGTTTGTATATATATTGGTTTTAGTTATTTCTATGTATTTTATTAACCGGACACAAATGCAAGTCAGCGATTTTTGTTGTGGGATTAACATTCCAGGAGACATGCGTTTTCCACCTAAGCACCAGACTAGAATACTCTCGCAACAGATGTTAATTTATTTCAGAAAATGACCATTTTCTCCCTTCTTTTTTGATAATTTTGATATTCATTTATACGGAATTTTGAATTAAGCAATTTTTTTTTCAACTCCTGTTCTCGGGTGTCCGGAAAATTGAGGAATATTATTGTAGAACCATTTTTAGCTATTAGTGTAACTCTGTATACATATGCTGGCGTTTATAATATAAACTAATCTAGATTAAAATTAGTTGGATAGTCTACTAGCGTTGTATAGGAATCCCGCTCGCCTGTCGAAATGCAACAATTTGGCGTGTCATTGATTCCCCCAATGGTCAGAATGTCTCTAGAGTGATGTTCAGTTATGCCGTTTTGATAGCTGTCCATAACTTCCATTCGTAATTTCCACCAGTAGCACTATTTACTGCTAGCACACGCCAGGCTCTTTCTACGTGTTCCAAAGGTAAGTAACCCCCATTGAGTTTTATCTCAAGAACTACCATATCGTGAAACACTCTCCCGTGTGAGTGCTTTGCTGGATTCTACAAACATAACTTCTTTAAGTTAAGGGTCAATCGTTCTGTTATTGTCATAAGCTTCAATTTCTTCCACTTTTCATTCATAAAAAAATTTCATTAATGATCATCATTCCGTGATACCTGAGCTTTTTATTAGGTGAATTTTAGTATAAAATACAACTTTAAATTAATTAACAACTTTTAATTTATATGGGTTAATAGAAAAACCCAGTTTCCTATGTAAATCCATTGTAAATTGATCCTCCTACGAAAGCGCAAAGAAAATATGCTAATGCCGTAAAAATTCTTTAACATTCTTAAGAGAAAGTAACTTACTTAGACGGAAAAAATTCTCAAGAATGCCGCTATCGAATCACATCAAAATATAAAGATGCCCCCCCCGCGAGCCAACCTACATGACTATAAAAATGTTAAAAATTACAAGAAAAAAATTATAAGAAAATCGTTAAATTCATAATCTCATATATGTATCGCATAAATTCATGCTAAAATAATTTAAATATTAATTTGCATAAAAAAGTTTCAAGGAAGTCTTTTAACAACTTTGTTAGACATGAAATTATGTTACATATAGTCCGCTATAGCTTGGCTAAACTTTTTAGCTAACCTGGTAAATATTTATAAGAGTTTCTCAAATTAAAAATTTGGAAAATCTAGCAACATTTTGTCACTTTTCTATAAATACTTGTAGCAAAATAAAACCCTTACATTTGCCTGAATAAATTCCCTCAAAGGGCGAAACGCGTCGGATAAAATAAATTTTCCTTTTGTCATTATTCACACGCACACATACACACACACACACACACACACACACACACACACACACACATATATATATATATATTTATTAAGCATACATGTATATATATATAATAATGTTATTACACTTCTCAGACGTTACGAAAAAAATTTACATAAAATAAATAGACAACACTTGTCTATATTATTTAATGAAACGTGTATGAATGAAAAGATTCTGCCTAAATAAACACAATTTAAATTACATGAGCTAGCAGCCCACAATACTATCAATACTTGGAATTACAAATGTAGCCTTGTGAAAAGGCAAATTGAAATAGCAAAAGAAAAATTGAACAAGCTTAACAGCAACAAACAGGACATTTACGATAAACTAGAGGATATAACTACCCCGGACCAACTGGAGGAAAGTACACATAGGTGGTCATGTGTGACGTCATGAGATGCGGTGCGATTTTCGCTTCTAGCGTCTTATATGCACGTGTTTATCGTTGCTTGGAAATCATCTATGTAAACATTGACAGACTATCATCACTGTCTTGTCCGTATATTGTTTAATATGTTATGACATCTTTGATAATGGTTTAACTAAGAGAAAGCTTAGATTGTATTGAAAAAATATAGATCAATATTGTGAATTTCTTTCTTCGTTCAACGATAATGTTGTTAAACTTATCAGACGTTACGAAAAAAATTTACATATGATAAATAGACAACACTTGTTCATATTATTTAATGAAACGTATGAATATATATATATATATATATATATATATATTTTAAACGTTTCATTAAATAATGAAGTGTTGTCTATTTATTTTATGTAAAATTTTTTCGTATCTTATTGATAAGTTTGATAACATTATCATTAACCGAAAAAAGAAATTCACAATATTTATCCATTATTTTTTTAATATAATCTAAGCTTTCGGCTTACTCAAGCCATTATCAAAGATGTAATTACAAACATATCAAACAATATACGGACACGACAGTGATGATAGTCTGTCATTGTTTAGTTTACATAGTGGATCACTAATCAACGATGAACACGCGCATATAAGACGCTAGGAAGCGAAAATCGCACTGCATCTCATGACGTCACACATGACTACACGAGAGTGAATTGAGAATGAAATAAGGAAAGCCGTTGGTATAAACCAATGGCTTCTGTTACCAATTATAGAAATTATAGACATTTAAGAATATTTGTAGACATGCCATAATTGATTTTGTTTAGGTTGGGTTTTAACTGTTTGATGTATAATGCTTCAAGTATTTTTTAGTTTTTGTCTATTGTTTTCATGTCGAAGTATAGTTGTGTTTTCGACAAGTATTTTACGGAATTGTGTGCGGGCAGGCATGTTGTTTTAAATGCCTAAAATGTTAGAGTTTTTATTAAAATGTAGTGTCAAGCGTCGTGAAAGCGAGTTTGTGGTGTGACCAACATAAATATATATGTCATAAACGAGAAAAACGAGAAATAAATCTGTACATAAAACAATTCTAGTTATCGACTGCATTAGTTCTTCTTTGGGTCGCTGGTTTCTACTTCACTCTTGCCATAAAATAACTGTAAATGTCCAAGCATTGTTTTTTGACAGTAAAATATTAGACGAAATATATGAACCTCTTTTGTTTGTTTGTTCTAATACAAAAAAGATGTTTGTCCAGTGAGTCTTATTTTTAAATTTATTTTACGAATATATATATATATATATATATATATATATATATATATATATATATATATATATATATATATACAGTGAGTAGCAAAAAGTATTTAACACATTGGTTTTTCTTACATATCTCAAAAAATAACAGATCAATAACAACGAAACTTATAGGAAATATTTAAACGAACATTGTCCATCAAAACATAGAAGGAAAATTTAAAACCACTGTTTTGAGAAATATTTATTAACAATAAATAAAATAACCCATATGCAAAAGCATTTAACACCAATGCAAATATTAAGCTAGAAGAGACGTGTCGTCATGATTCTTACCCATATTGATATGATGTGATATGTCGACCAATGACAGCACTGCACGACACTCAACTGGCTATTAGATAACAGCTCTGAGACACTGCAGCTATTCTGTTGCCACTACTGCAAGAAAATGGTGAAAATAAAAGAATTGTTTAACGACTTGCGCAAGAAGATCATAAAGAATCACAAAGATGGTAAGGGATATAGAAAAATCGCTCAAGATTTGAATTTGCTTGTGAGTAGAGTTGGTGCTGTTGTTCGAAAATGGAAAAAATTCGATACTATTGAAAACATTCAAAGGAGTGGTCGTCCCCGTATCTTAAATGAGGCTAATGAGCGATACATTTCCCGTACTGTGAAGAAAAATCCATTTTCAACTCGTCGAGAAATTCAGAATGATTTGAAAAATGTCGGAATTGAAGTTAGTAAAGATACAATTAAAAGATCACTGAATCGTGCAGGTCTCACTTCAAGATCACCGAGAAAGACTCCATTACAGAAACTCCGACATGTACAAGCCCGTTTGAATTTTGTAAAAAAATATGAAATTGAATCTAATGATTTCTGGGAGAAAGTAATGTCGTCAGACGAAACGAAAATTGAGCTTTACGGACGTAACATGCGCACTCATGTATGGAGAAAAAAAGGAGCGGAATACGAGCCAGCAAATACCATCCCTACAGTCAAACATGGAGGTGGAAATATTATGATGTGGGGTTGTTTTTCCTCAAATCGAGTAGGAAATATGAAAATCATCGAACGAACAATAAATGCTGCAAAATACACTCAAATTTTGTCAACTCAACTCTTGAACAGTGCCACATCTTTGGGACATGGTCGTGATTTTGTATATCAGCAAGACAATGACCCGAAGAATACTGCTAAAACAACTAAGAATTGGTTTAATAATAATGACATTAATGTCCTGGAATGGCCAAGCCAGTCACCGGATTTAAATTCAATCGAAAATTTGTGGAAACTATTGAAGTTACGAGTTCTGAAAAGAAATCCATTGAATTTAAACAAATTGAAGAAATTTTGTGAAGAAGAATGGGTCAAAATACCAACAAGTACCTGCAAGAAACTAGTTGAAGACTACGGGAAACGACTGGAGGCTGTGAAGCAGAATAGAGGCTACTGTACTAAATATTAGTAAAGTGTGTTAAATACTTTTGCATATGGGTTATTTTATTTATTGTTAATAAATGTTTCTCAAAACAGTGGTTTTAAATTTTTCTTCTATGTTTTGATAGACAATGTTCGTTTAAATATTTCCTATAAGTTTCGTTGAAATTGATCTGTTATTTTTTGAGATATGCAAGAAAAACCAATGTGTTAAATACTTTTGCTACCCACTGTATATATAAAACATTAGGCAGCATATAATTTATATACAAAGAAATAATCACGCATAGACTACTACTAAGACATAACACTATATTAATTGAACTATATACTTAGTTCATGACATATTAACTGAAAACACTTGTAAAAATAGAATACGTGGAATTACCACATCACAAGAAAAGTTCGAATAAAATTCTCACTTAAAATTTTAAAAACTTAGCGTTGCGTCTTTGCACGTTCCGAGATTGTACACAACCGTCAAAATAAAAACAAAACATCTTTCGGTCTAAAAACAAAAACATTTTTGATTTTATAAAAAAATTATTTGACGATGAATAAAAGATTATTTTTGATTTAAAAAAATATAAAGATAAACAACAGACAACAGTTTTATAAAAGAGGATCACATCAAAGGATTAACAGTATTTTAATGCATACATTGTACGATACTAGCGGTGGATTCGCCAATAATATCATTAAATTGCTGATTGATTCTATGCTATTGCTTTGTATATATATTATAAATATATATATATATACTGACAAATGTAGCATATGGTCTTTAGAGGTTAGAAGAAACATTGAACAATTAGAGTTTAAACACAAATAGATAGCTTTAGTAAGTGAGAGAGAGAGAGGAAATTGTTGATGTGTAATATAATATTTTATTTTAAAAATACGAAATATTCCTTCCTTTTCACTTCGTTTAACCCGACGTTTATCCATAGACCACTTTGATCGAACATTATACATTGAAAACTCAGATCACAAATCACCTATATTAAGTTATGCACATATTGATCTACCTCCGTTGAAAAAGGAGATTTCCGTAAGTTTTGTGTTTGTTTAAAAAAAAGCAAACTCTTAGTATTTTGCCTGTAGCTAAGTAGAAAATTGTGTATATCTATTAGTAGAACAACGCAAATATCCCGAATTTTCGCAATGAACGGGTGTTCTTTCAGGGAGTCCCCGTGCTTTGAGCGCTTCTTGGGGAATTAAGCTCAACCCAGACAAGTGAAACTATCGAAAGATGCTGGGGGAAATGTTCGATTCTCTAATTACAAGAGGCCCGCTAACATTTTTTGAAGACGTTAAAGTTTTCTGACGGTGAAACAATATAGACGACAGAACGAGGATATGTATGATATATGCTGATTTATTCTAGAAAAGAAAAATAAGGAGGTCGGAACGGTGGAGGTGCAGAAGTTCTTGTGCAGGCATTGAGGTTGGTGTCGGTAGCTGCTAGGATGATCGTTGTTGAAGTCGATGTTAGTTGTTGCCAGGGATAATCATTGTTTATGGTTGAAGTTGATTGATGTTGTTGGTTGCTGGCAGGATCATTGCTGTTGGAGTTGATGCTGGTAGTTGCCAGGAGTGCAACTTGTTGGTTGTTGTCGGGGTGCCAATTGTTGGTTGTTTGTTGTTGCCGGGTTGCCAATTGTTTGTCGTTGCCGGGATGCCAACTTGATTGTTTGTCAAAGCCGGGATGCCAACTTGACGTGTTGGGAAGGAGAGAGAGAGAGAGAGAGAGAAAGAAAATTTCCAACTGTCGTCAAGTTGGCAGGCAAAAAAAATGGGAGCGTAACTTAATACACAGCCCGTTGATCGGTGTCCTTGGCCAACGAAGGCCAAGGGGCATGCGTAGCCGACCGTTTCGGTCACCGACCGCCTCTGAATCTAGCGAGAAGTCAGTCTTGTGACAAGGGAGACCAGCAAGAGAAATTGAATCAGCTAACCGTAAAGTCTCTATAATAAAATCCTAGGAGGTTCGCTAAAGAGAACTAAGGTCTAAAAATGACTAGTAGTATATTACAACTAGGTTTGTAATATAACCTAAATAAAAACGGGATTTGCTAGTCCCTCCGACGTGTTAACAGTGTGTAAGGGGCATGAATGAGAGATCAAGGTCGAAATGACCTGCTCCTCTGCCGGTTCAAGGATAGAAGGAGGAGGTAACTCCGACAAGGTGTTATTTCTACTCAAACATCTTCTTTCTACAAACCGCCATTTTGTGGAACAGACTTTCAAGAGAATGTTTCACCGATGACTACAATGTTAACCTGTGAGGAAGATAAATGTTAACACTAGATTTGAATCTAGGGTTAACCGTTATCCTCCGCATATATTCTCATAAACTGTGGCCATTAGCTCTTACTCTGTGAGCCCCTACCTCGAGTGGCTCTTGGGAATTTTACAGGGTGAACATTATTGTAAAATAAAGCACAGGTTGACGCTATTCTGCAGCTAGAAATGCTTCCTGGGAAGTAAGCCTATACCGACACCTGATTTCTAGCCTGAAATGCCACCACATATAAAATCTCATATAAATACTCATAGCGTTCTGGCGAGCAACATTCCTTCGTCCCAGAACCGCTGACATTTTCAAATGGGGATCCGCCATGACACGTACACAAGGATAAATCATCCTCATTCCCCTCGTGTTCCATTCGTAAGTTCTGTTTCTTCCCAAGAACTGTTGCTTTGTGTAACAGACTCCCAAGACGGTGCTTTTCTAATTACTATAATTTTTACCGCTTCAAATTTAAGGTTAACAGTCATCTTTCCTACATAACTTTGTATTTCTTGCTTTCACTTACGTTCCACACCACACAGTAACGATCTACCTTGAGTGGCTCTTGGGCCTTTTACTGGGTGAACATTAGTATAAAAAATATTAATTGTAATCTGACATCAGTGTAGACAGCGGTTCTATCTTTATAGCACGGCGATGCTTGAACAGGAATGATAATGGATGCCTGAGAGATGAGACAGCTTTCAGACGTGTCAAGTGTGTCCAGGAAAAACCGCCTTGCACTGGACGACCTTAGGTCCTTAATGCTGGGACCAAAGTCTGCTCGCTAGAATTGTCTACAGCAGGCCTGCACGACTAATAACTGCAAATGGCCCCATTGATCACAGAAAATAAGCCGGGGGAAAAGAGAAAATTTTAAAATAAATTGCTGACTATGAGTGAATTATTTTTTTTTAATCGGTGTCGCCCCAAGCAAGGCAGTACAACCACTACACACAAGAGGTTACAGAGTGTGGCGGAATTAGGAACAGAGACATTAGTAATGAGGAGGAAGAGAAATTAGCAGCCAGGAAGACAATAGATAGCGATTGACATTGCATTCAAACCATTGCAGATTAATGTCGGCTGGAAAGCATGGATCCGGAAGGGAGTTCAACTATCGAGAAGTGCGAGTAAAGAAAATGTTAGCATAGAAGTCACGGTTACATCTAGCTAACTCAACTGTAAATTGATGGGATCTCGGCGCCAATCTAGTATTGCCCTTAAACTCATACAGTCTCGGTACCATAGCGAAGAGCTCATCCGAGTAATTACCTTGAAGGTATCCATAAAAATGCGGTGGGCAAGTCACTGAAGCCAAGACGCCAGATCAGGACCAATAATATTGCTGAGTCCACTTTGGATACTATCAAAAAGCTCCAGTTAAATAGAAAGGGATATATACAGAAAAGTATGCGAAAATTCTGACTCTTTTCTTTTTCTAGAGAGAGTTAAAAGGGTTAATGAGATACAAAGATAGTGAAATATTGGTTGAACAAAACGATGATTCCGCAAAAATGCATTTTTTAACACGCGTTCAATCGCCGAATTTTTTTCTGGTGAGCACGAAAAATTACTATTTTTAAAATATGTCGCGGGCCTTAATGGGTAAACTGAGGCGTATTTTCTGCAGGCAAAATATACAGTAACAAAAAGGCAACAAGGGAAAAATCTCAATCATATTCAATTCAAGAATTATCAGACACATTTCCTGAAAGTCTGTTCAGCGTTCCTCTGCATTCATAGGATATAAGAACAAAAACCCATCAAGGTCCCACTGTTAGCACAACGACTCCGAACACCTCACTTCACCTGGGCTCCCAACTTCGCTATTTGGTCTCTGAAGGATGGGTAATAATGGTTCGATGAATCGATTATTTCGAACTAATGGTCGGTTCCAGGTGTGGCAGAGATTACACCAGTTTAACTAGCTACCACCTAGCGTTCTTGAAACACTGCCGATTCGCTGATGGTTGGTGATATGTAATGTTATTGTAACGTTGCAAATAATTTTCCTGATTCTACTCTGTTTCTTCATTTCCAACATTCTCACAATGTTATGGTAACATTGCAAAGTACTGTAGCAAAAAAATATCTATTTTCTTCCCTTAGCAATATCTGTAATATTTCTTTACATATTTAAAAATAAGAATTTACATACTCAATGCACGTTCAAATATCTTTCTGTAATTGATTTTCAGTCCATGAATATTATTGGAGGTTGCGAGCCGGTGTACGCCTTGGTAAAAAAACACGAGTGTCACCTGAAATGACCACAACACACATAGCAAGACAATCCACTTAAAAAATGTAAGAAACAACAAGGACAAATATATATATATATATATATATATATATATATATATATATATGTATGTATGTATGTATGTATGTACAAACAAATGCTAATGTATTAACAATAAAGGGCTACATAAACAATAGAACATTGTTGCATGTTACTGAACAATGAACATGAATAAAGAAAACATTTAAGTTAGTGAATTTCTTGCGTATTTATAGTTTGGTGTATGAGAATGTCCAAAAAAATAAATGAAAAGCCTTGGAAAGTAACAATCGGCTTGAGTGGAATACAGTCTTTATGAATCTTAGGGAGACCGTATATGTGAGCTGCGGAAAGGAATATAAAGGAGAGACAGGCCGCCCCCTCAAGGTAAGACTTCAAGAACAAGAAAACAAAAGTAGAAAAAAAGCTGTAATGGAAAAAGAAGGAGATACCGCCCTCTGTAGGATAATGTTGAGATCATAGAGAAGGAACACCATTGGAAAATTCGTAAACTTAAGGAATCAGCACATATGCTAGGCCACAAAAATCTCCTGAGCCGACCAAGCATAGAAATGAATACAATATGGGAACCAGTAATAAGGAGTGCCAGAGAAAAGCAATGATAACAAAGTTGCAATATGAACTCTGGTAAAGACATGCAATGATAACAGCAAAATTGCAATATGTGCACTGGTAAAAAATGATGCTGAAAACATTAGGTTTATAATACTCAGAAGTTCATACCCAGATGTCCTCAAGGCGTTGGTTAGATCCAGTGACAGACCCAAAGAAGGTGAGTTCAATACCTGGTTAAGGCAGTGGAGAACTTTCAGAGGGAAAATTAGTAGATAACTGACATTCATCAAACATGGCAGGTGGAACTAGAACAGTCTACCCCAGTGATCGAAATAAAGGGTTCAGTTATAACTTCAAACACCTGAGGAAGGCCGGAGCGTACAACGGCCGAAACATTGTGACGAATATGGCGACAAAGATGAGGACAATAGTCCGACTAATATAAATACTGTACAATTTTACTTTAGGCGATAATGGTTTTAGTGATACAATTTTTATTAAGTTGAGGGAAGAAGAGGGAGACTATTAATTTTCCCAAGGGTATTCACTTGTAAGTGAATATAACTCGATTGAAATTTGAACTCTCCTCTCCGTTTAACAATTCCGAGCCATTATCCACTACGTATCCACCTGGTATTCCCAAGCGGTCACCCATCCAGACCAGGTTCGACGTTGCTTCAGTGATCGTACGGAAACTGGTGTTTCAGTGTGACGAGGCCTTAAGCCCAGTTAGACAGAAACCGCAGTTATCAACAATACACCGTGTAGACTGGTGGGGATTCAATTATAGTGCGGGGTGTGTTCATGTAGAATGGTTTGGGGTCGATGGTTATTACAGAAGAATAATTAACCGTGTAATCGGACGCAAGTTACCCAGAAATTATTTGAGGAGCATTCTGGAGATTTCTTACAAATAATGTGAAAAGACGACCACATTCATCTGATATGATGCCCAGTGGTAATTGCGTTTATGTGATATGAGTTGGGTTCGCTGTTCTGCCTATACATGTTAGTGAACAGTGACCGTTATGTTGCAATTTTTATAAGCAATTGCAATCATTCATGATTCTATGTATCTTGAGAATGTTATTCCAGTAGGATAATAATAGACCATGTTTTTGAGCTCAAGTTATTTAGAAATTATTTGCGGAGCATTCCGGAGTTTCTGATGTATATTGTGAACACCTTTTTATATGAGACAAATCCAATTGAGCTGTTATAGGACATGTTGGAGAGATCTATTCATATGCAAGATTCTGCACCTACAAATATTAGGAAAATGGACAATTCTCAAAGCAGCATGGATGAACAGATTTTAAGAGATCTTCCAACTTCTTGTGGAATTTGTACCATGTAAAGTTACTGCACCAGGCTAAAGAGGGTTCCTACCTGATACTAGGCATCCATCCAACCACTTTTGGTATATCAGTAACTGCTACAGCTGTCTAAGGCTCATGGTAGGGCTCAGTTGTGCAGCAAACTCAATTCAGTTATAGACACCACTTGTCAACACGGTGTGGGGTGTGTTCATGTGGCGTGGATTGGGTCCACTATTCTGCCTAAATACATCATTAACTGGAGGCTGTAGCATTCCATTGCTTTAAGGCCATTACACCCATTCATTGACTCCAAGAATGATTAGTTATTCCAGCAGGATAATGTTCCATGACATCTGGTTCAAGTTGCTCAGAATTCGTTTCGGGCGGCTTTCATCTAATGGTGTGGCCACCATATTATCCCAACGTAACATAACCAATTCATTTACGTCAAGAATGATTAGTTATTCCAGCAGGATAATGTCCCATGACATCTGGTTCAAGTTGATCAGAATTGGTTTCTGGAGGCTTCCAAAAAATGGTGTGGCTACCTTATTATCCCAGCGTGACTTGTTAAGCATTTATAACATATGGGGGGAAATGGATCAAAATTTTTAACAAGGCACTATGCAAGCCGTTGGCGGATCTATAGTAGTGTGGAATAGGTTCGCTAGTCTGTCTCAATACATCATTTACTAATGAACTCTATATTTCACTGATTTGTGATCACCAATCCATGGACTTCACATACCCCAACAATGATGGCTTATTCCAGCAGCATAATACACCATGTCATCAGGTCTAAAATGCTCAGAAGTGTTTTGAAGAGCATTCTGAAACTTCCAATAAATTATGTACCCACGATATTTACCCAGTTTTACTTAACATAAAGTGTGATGTGATGAGGAGGTAAATTGCATGCTTGATCCAGCACCGGCAAATATAAAACAAAAGTGGAGAACAAAGTACAAAACTTCTCAGCGGTGTTCCAACCACATGTGGAATCGATTCCTGATAGAAGTAAATGGTGATCGAAAACAATACGAGGCAACGATTCGGTGACTTTTATTACGCCATTGTACTCGTAGACTGAAGAAAAAATAGTCCATATGCAAGAATTAAATCCGTTTAAAAAAATCTTACTAGGTTCAGAAAATTTATTTTCTTTCTTTCTTTTTTTCTCTCTTCTGTTCTTACAGCAAGGAAGAAAAATCCAGTTCTTTGAGTTAATACTCTTTTTTATATCTTTTAATTTATCTTTGGGACATACACGAGTTGTTTAATTTTTCTCCAACCGTTTTTAAAAAGAAAAGGGTATGAGTATCTGAAGAATAAACACAAGATTTTTGTTCTTCTTCTTTTATTACACACACATAACACGCATGTTATTGTCTCCACATGTATAGAGCTTACGGCCATATCACGTTGAAACACCTCATATGATCACCAAAGTTAAGCAACATGAAGCCTGTTTAGTACCTTGTGGATACCAAACAGTGCGCGCTTGAATGTACGGTTGGTGTAATGGTTAACGGCTCAGAATTGTTAATAGGAGAGCCGGGTTCCAATTCCAGTCGGGTTCTTTATATTCAATTACGCGCAAATCCCCTTGCAAAAGGTATGAATTCACCCCCCTCCCCACCAAGACATGGATTCATTCGTAGGATGTTGATCATAAAATCAGAATTATCTCTCCAAAATCTGATAAAATTTTTAAATTTTCTTGCTTTAAATAACCAGCAAAATGTTGATAAAAGATAAAAACAAGGCAATAAATTAATCCACATACATTATATATATATATATATATATATATATATATATATATATATATATATATATATATATATATATATATATATAAATAAAATCCACATGTATATATTACCCTTGGGAAATATCGATTGTCGAAGTTTCGCTTGTCTGATACAATGTTACACGAGTTGGACACTGAGGATTCTAGCTAAAGGTCAGTCTAGAGGGCAGTCAGTAACCATCAAACATGTGCTTCCGGGAATCTAGAAATCTTCCATTGAAACTAACATTCCGGAAATTAAAAATAAACTACAAGGAATTAAAATGAACAATATTTTATGAGTTGTCGAGTTTAAATGTCTGCATACAAGTATACAGAAATGGAAACATCTGGGTAGTATCTTAACAGACGATGGAAATGGCGATACCGAAATCCAAACTCCCGTCTTTTTTCTTTTTATGTATTATGTTCTTTGAAGACGTAGGCGATCATTGCTCTCCACCTCCCTCTTGCAGCTCTCAACAAGTTCCTTCCCTCTGCTTTCTCCCCCAGACCACGTTCTGTCTTTTACTGGATTAATTCCGTCAAGGATGTCACGCGCTGTTTTCCCTTGTATCTCTTTCCCTCTATTCGACCCGTGAGTATCAGATTCTCCAGGCTCTCATTATGTGTCCTAGAAACTTCAGCTGCCTCTTCCTGATGTTAAGTATAAGCCTCCTCCTCCTCCTCCTTCTCCTCCTCCTTGTTTGCAACCTCTCTAAGATCATATCGTTGCTCACACGCTCGGTCCATGACAGCATTAGCATCCTTCGGTAGAACCACATCTCTGTCGCCTTTGAGGAAATCGTCTAACATTCGCTGACATAAAGAAGGACAGATGTCACGTAACAGTTACGCTTGTCAGGTTAGCGTAAAATGAATTCCAAAAGTTAAACAAACTATCAGGAAATGAGAAACTTTTGTTAGAAACTAATAAAATGGCTGAATTCTTATGTGATATCAATTCTCTTGGATAAAGGTGAATGCTGGATA
Organism: Acanthosepion pharaonis; assembly: GCA_903632075.3. Lineage (NCBI taxonomy): Eukaryota > Metazoa > Mollusca > Cephalopoda > Sepiida > Sepiidae > Acanthosepion > Acanthosepion pharaonis. Next base: position 1,618,381 of record CAHIKZ030005436.1, read on the forward strand.
ATCTCGTAACAAATGAAGAATTAACTGGAAGAAACAAAAATGTCGATCTACAGAAGGATGCTGAGAATTTCAAGGAAGAAACCAAGAAGCAACAATGAATTCTTAAAGAAAATGTTATTAAAAGAAAACTTACAATCAGAAATAGCTGAAATTTCTTCACATAATAAGGAAGGAGATCTTGGATAACTTGACCCTCACAAGGCATATCGTGAACCAAAGAGATAGGGGAAGGCAAAGGACCAGCTACCTGACTGAAATGGATGATGGAACGGCTAGCGGGAGGCTTAGTAAAGGGAGAAACGCAGTTAGAGCCACCAGAAATGAGAGGTTTTGAAGAGCCATATCTTGAAGGGACTTAGAAAAGTAGATATATATATTCCAGTCGGCGTAACGGTTTGGATTCTGACCATAAGACATGGGTTCGAATCTTACCAATGTTGATTTGCGAGAGTGGTCATTTATTAATATCGATCTGAGGAAAAGTTACCAGCGTGCAGCATCGTTGTGAAGTAATAGGTACTGTGAAAATCTGAGCTAAAAAGCCTTAAAAACGCATTTAAAATAATTTAAATGCCTTTGTAAGATATTTGTTTTATTTGAAAGATAAAAACCTAGTTTATCTATAAAACAAAACGAAATATAATTTATGTATTCTAAAGAAATTTTTAAACATTTTAAATGAAAAATGATGACGGAAAATTTAAGAAAATCTAAAAATCTCTTACAAATGAAATATCTGTCCTAGATTTTTGTTTCAAATAAAATTAATAAATTTAAGGATTAATTAATAACACTTTGGAAAAATATTACTTTACGCTGAAACTATATCGAAAAACACATTCGTATAAATTCTACCCGTCAAGAAGTTCTTAAGTCAAGAAATAGCAGTTAACCTCTGCGACACGCATTAAAAAAAAAACTGTTGCAAACTTAATAAATTATGGAAATCCATAACTACCAAAATATAGAAATTGGTTTCGTTTATTTTTAAATATAAGCACTTTTAATCTTACATAACCAATAAGTTAGGAATATATATATTTATCGTACATGCCTTTAACTCGGTAGAAGGTTTAAAATTTTGCTAATAAAGGCACTGGTAAAATGGTACTAGAGGAAAAATAGGGAAAAAAAAAGGAAAAATAAATTTATTGAAATATACACTAATGGCAAAAATTGTTTTTGTTTGAATTAAATTTAAATTTATATATATATATATATATATATATATATATATATATATATATATATATATATATATATATATATATATAACCTTTATTTAATATTAGCAAAAAAAAAAAATAGAATTTTTGACCTAATTTTTTTAATATAAATTTATGCGTTTACAAGTTAACATAACATGTAATATGTTTAGACATGGGCACGCTGTTTATATCAGCCTTTTACCGTGCCAATATTACCGTTCACCGAAGGTTTATTTTATATTCAAAATAATATAAGAACATATTTTTGAGAATAATAAAATTAACTGATATTTTGGTCTTATTTATCTATTGTTATCAATTTCATGCCAGAAAAATATTCAACTGGCCTAAATCAGGTCTTTTTAATTATTTAAAAAAAAAGTTGTTAAACAAAAGAAAGTGTTACTATAATAAAAATAGATAAAATAGAAGAAATAATTTCAGTGATTCACTTGATTGTCTTCACTTGATTTCGATCGGAATCAAAGTCATAAAAGGATCTATGAAACAAAAGTTGATTGAAAATTGATTTTAGGGTCGTTCTTTTGTGGGGATTTGGGGAGCTTAGGTTACCTCCCTTATATTTTTGAAATAGAAATGAGGCTATACAGTTTTTGCTTCTTTAAAAAAGAAATAACTATCTAAAACTTAACCCATTTACTACTTTTTTATTAAAATAATAATTTGAAAAGAAGAATTTAGATAAATCGATTTTATTTGTTTGAAAACAATAGCTTATAGTAATTAAATAAATACTTAGTTAAAAGATATTTATTTAAAAATATTGGACGTGGAGGACTTAGCCACCGACCCACGCCATCCAGAAAATACGGTCCTGGTATTATCGCAGTGGGATTTTATCTGAATTAGAACCCGTGATTTTTTTTTAGTTAATACTTATTTAAACGTATCGGGTGTAGTCCCATCCATAAATTACAGCCCTGGTATTATTGCAGTGGGATTTTACCTGGACTCGAATCCGTGATTTTTTTTTAGTTAATACTTATTTAAACGTATGAGGTGTAGCCCAATCCAGAAATTACTGTTCTGGTATTGTTGCAGTGAGAGGTTATATCTGAACTGGATCCCATGTCTTTTTACGTTAATACTTATTTAAACGTATGGGGGCAGACCCCTCCAGAAAGTACGGCCATGGTATTGTTGTAGTGATGGTTTATCTAGACCTCTATAATTAATAATACTTTTTTAAAACTATTGAGGAAGGGGGCCTATCCCACTAAGCTCCCCTTCTGCAAGTACAGCCCTGGTATTGTTGTAGAGGGGTTTTATCTGTTTCCCACGATTTTTAGTTACAGTGTAACCCGGATATAAGAGAGTTGTCGGGACCTGAGAAGAAGTCTCTTATATCCGGGTTTCTCTTATATCCGTGTTTGGTCTATTTTCTATACATTAACACAAGCTCTAATTATGGACCAGAGAAAATCTCTCTTATATCCGGGTTCCTCTTATATCCGAGTTTCTCTTATATCCGGGTCTCTTATATCCGGGTTACACTGTATTTATAAATATAGGAAATGGGGCTATTTAAAAATATTGGAGGGGGAAGAAAAAAATCAACCCCCCCTCCGTGTTTAAAAAATCCCATCCAGAAAATACGGATATGAGATTTTATCTGGACTGAAACACATAATTTTTTTGTTTAATACTTATTTAAACGTGTGTGGGGGGGGCGTCTAGACAACTCCAGAAAGTACGGCCCTGGCATTGTCGTTGGACCTCCATAGTTAGTACTACTTTTTAAAAATAGTGGGTAGAGAGGCCTAGCCCCTAAGCCCCCCTTCTTCATGTACAGCACTGGTATTTTTGTAGTTGGGTTTTATGTGGATCTCACGATTTTCAGTTATTTAAAAATATACGGGAGGTGGCTTATACCACAAATCCCCACCCCAGAACGACCCTAAAATCAATTTTCTATCAACTTTTGTTTCATAGTTACCGAATTTTCCTACCTTGTCAAAATTACCGAATTTCCCGTTAGCTAATTTTCTGTTATCGAATTTTCCTAAATTCGATCCATACGTTTATGCATATTTTTAACAGTGTATAGCCAAAGAAAAGTAATTCAGAATTGTTCAATTACATTTTTTGATCATCCGTACAAAAAAGAATTTAACTGTTGTAAAAAATAAAATTGAAACAAAATTCTTTTCAAAACATATTACACTCGAAAATAAAATAAAACTTTAAATATTTTGTTTCTTATGAACATATTTTATAAAAATATCTTTTAATCATCATCAACCAAAAGAAGTAATTTTTTCAAAAATGAATATTGTAAATTTTTTCCCCTTGTTAAATAAATAAAATAATGTGTTTTATTAACTTATGCATGCGTCAACTGTCCACAAATATATGTTTTGAGTTTCATTCATTTATTCTTGTAAGGTTTCGGGACAATTTTTTATTGAAATAATTCTCAGGGATTTATTTATATAAACCTATTAAATAATCCATATATTTGTATGTCATACTCCGCTCCGAATTTTAATTTTTCCCGAAGTATCTAAAAGGTGGGTGTAACTGATCAAAAAATATTTCCACAAAGTTTGCTCATCAAATAACCTCTTCAGTATACAAAACATTCGTTAATGTATACGTAATAACAATTTCATTTAAATCGGATAATTAACTATTTTTTAATAAATATTGTAAACACTTGTTTTGTTTTTGTTATTTTAATTTCGATAAAAAAAAAGCATTTTGGTCACTCTTTGGCCCAAGCTATCAGCGTGAAATTGGATTAATAAAGCCGTTAATGTTTGTAGCAACCGTCTGCCAACTAGGTGGCGACATTTAATGCTTGAAATGTATTTGTCAAATTGTCACCTTATAATGTCAGCCAAGGTGATATTGGTGTACTCATGTGAATTCTGGTCATGGCTGTATGTTTGTGGCTAGATAAGGGTGGGGTATATATTATAAACACAGTCGATTCTGCGTTCGTCGTGCTTTGTCTGCCTGTGGTCTTACATGCATGGATGTAATCTATATACGTATGTATGTGTCGTATGTGAGTGACTTACACGTGCCTGTGCCATTTACCGTAGACTCAAGCACACAGGCACACGCAGAATTTAAAAGAGTTTGAAATTAGACATTGAAATATTACATTGCCTTCCCGCTCTCCTCCCCCACCAGAGTGTACAGTAAAAGTTGGAGACGAGAAAGATAAAAAAAAGAAAGATAAAATTGTCAAAAAACTTAATTCCTGTCAAAATGCCTCTGATTTTATGTGTGTATTTGTTACGAAAAAATATAAAATTAAAAAATAATCAGCTTTTCTTTTTCTTAATTAATGAGATTCGATGTCGTTAACACGCTCGTCTTGCTAGATCAATTACAAGGGAATATGTGAGCTAAATGATTACAAGGTGCTCCATACTTACAGCCTTGCGCCACATTTCAGCTACGCTTAGTAGATCATTAAATCTTCGATAATTATTTCCAGGTACAATGTAACCCGGATATAAGAGAGTTGTCGGGACCGGAGACTAAGTCTCTTATATCCGGGTTTCTCTTATATCCGGGTTTGGTCTAATTTATATACATTAACACAGGCTCTAATTTGGGACCAGAGAAAATCTGTCTTATATCCGGGTTTCTCTTATATCCGGGTCTCTTATATCCGGGTTCCACTGTATCTCCAAAAATTTGATAATAAAAGGATATATAATTTTAAAAATGCCCAAAACGATTCAATAAAAAAATCATCGTGAAAATCTTTTATGAAGAATAAAATATCAGATAATATTTTATGCAAAAAAAAAAAAAGTTATTTTATTATTTTTACAACTCTGGAAAATTTGGGTATGTATTTCTTTTTTGGGTTTCGTGGGGTCTCAAAGGGAAATTTAAACATATTTTGGGGGGTTAAAAATTGATTCAGCAATTCTTTCAAAAATCGGATAATTATCGGATTTTAATTAAAGTTTCAAAACTTATTCATAAATGAATCAAAGTCATTTTGAAACGTTTCTATTTTAGAAAATTTCTGCAACTACAGAGTAACCCGGATATAAGAGACCCGGATATAAGAGAAACCCGGATATAAGAGAGATTTTCTCTGGTCCCAAATTAGAGCCCATACTTACCTAAACAAAATAGACCAAATCCGGATATAAGAGAAACCCGGGTATAAGAGACTTCTCCGGTCCCGACAGCTCTCTTATATCCGGGTTACACTGTATATTTTAAAAAAAATTAATTTCTATTATTTTACAAAATTAAAACAGTATTTACTAATTGTAATTCTAAAAGAGCATTACAATTCAAGGAACCGAAGTATTTAAAAAGTAATTTTAATTTTTGTGTGAGTGTGCGTGTATAAACGTGTCGATGTTTGAGAATACAGTCGTCCATACATGTCACAATCAAAAAATAACATATATGATAATACCAGCAGGATAACCCGTCTTCGACCGGGTCTTTCATTTCAGGGAATTTTTGCCGTTCAATTGGAGCAGTTTAAGTTTAAAATCAGCCCACCCGAAAATCAATATTAGTAACAACATTAGGGTGCAATGTGAATGGGTAACAATTTGAATGGATGGGTGGCCTTGAAAAGGGTCATTTTTGCGTTCTCAATCTTGCAAGGGAGGAACCGCTTCCATAGACCGTCATAATAATATACGATAATTTTTGTTTATAATATAATTTTTTTTTTATAATTCTAATAATCTTTTGCTTTAAATTTCAACTGTCTAAATTGATTATACTCTTTTTTTACAGACATTAAATTTTCCCTTTGATTTTTTCGCAAAGTGTAAAAAATCAGTTTTTTCGATTTTTCACCTGGAAGGTTGTAATTTTTTCCTGACAATTTGGACTCAAAACCGGCACTGAAGAATTATCTATCAAAAAAAAAATATACAGTGTAACCCGGATATAAGAGGATATAAGAGAAACCCGGATATAAGAGAAACCCGGATATAAGACAGATTTTCTCTGATCCCAAATTAGAGCCTGTGTTAATGTATATAAAATAGACCAAACCCGGATATAAGAGACTTATATCCGGGTTACACTGTATAACGAAATCGGATGAAAACTATGGAAACGAATAAACATCATCCGATCACATACACACAGACATATATACACACACCTTTTGAGAATTATATATAGAGATATTTAAAATTTATTGGTAATTTTCAAACATTTTCTTCACAATCGTCTTCGTAAGTAGGGCGTTATAAAACCGTTTTTTGTCATTTAATCCAAAGCAAGGCGATAATTCCACTAAGATGCAAGGGAATGAAAGAGAATGAGAAGACTTTAATAAGGAGAATATACAACAAATGTACAGATTTATGGAAGGAAGTAGTTGTGATTTAAATCTTTGAAGATTGTATTTGACCGAAAGCAAGAAATCAGAAGAGAATTTTACAAGTGAGAAGTATGAGAAAAGAAACTATTAAGACAGAACTTACGGTTATCTCCAATTATTTCAATAGTAAAATGATGAGATCCAGTTGTCAATTGAGTAGTACGCTAAAATTCATGCTGTCGAAGCATCAAGGAGAGTTCAACTATCATGAAAATTTCTATAGAAAAGACAGAGATAAGCCGTCACGGCGGTGAGAAAGTGACTGAAGTCGAGATGCCAGATCAGGACTGATTATATTACAGGCCGCTCTTTGGATTTTGTCGATATTCTCGGGGTTGTCAGAGAACCAGCCGGAGAACAAGCAATAATCCATGGCCGTCAAATGGTACATCTATAAATCCGCAAGATGGATTCTGATAAGAAAAATTATCTGGTAAAACACAGTGAACCAACTTTTCAAGAAGCAGACGTAGCAATTGATTCAAGATAATCATTTTAATTCATGAGACCCAGATGGCGCAACAGGTTGTCCACCTAGAAGTTAGCATCAGCCATGCTGATAGAGGGCCAAAAATGTCTCTCTTAAACGACAGCAATTTGATTTTTGAGGCGTTAAAATTCTTGCTCCAATTAAAAAATGATCGGGGACCATTTTCAAGAACAGCTTCCAATTTTAATTTGTCAGACCAATCGGACTTATTATTAAGGCAGGAGTAAATAGCTGTATCAACGGCATTAATACCTAGTTGGGATCTGATGATACCGTGAATGTCGTTGATGAAGACCAGAAACAACGTAGGTCCAAAGGCCCTGCATTAATATGAAATGGCCTCGATGCGTGAGCACAAAATTCATTATTCGTCATATTAAGAATGGTTGAATTGTCAAATATTTCGACCAGAGACACTATGTCTCTTGACCTTGTGAAGAAGGCCAGCATGCTAAACGCCATCAAACGTCTTCGAGATAACGTAAGTTGGTTCTCTGTGTCGCGCCAGAAAGATTTTCTCGTCCGAGTCCATCCTACAAATCTATAAATCAACCATTCAACCTTGCATGGAATACTGTTCGTCTTAAGGTCCTCGAGAAAATCCAGAGACGGATATGCAATGTGATTGGCCCTGATCTGGCATCTCGTTTACAGTCGCTCTCTCACAAACGTGCCGTCGCTTCCCTCTGTCTCTTCTACAAATTCTTCCACGGTAACTGCTCCGACGAATTATTTTCGCTAGTTCCCAAACTGTATGAATTTAAACGTGCTACTAGGTTGGCATCTCAGTCTCGCCCTTTCACTGTCAAAACGTAGCCGTCTCTTCTAGTCCAATAGCTTAATGTCTCGCACTTCCTGTCTGTGGAACTCCCTTCCTCTTATTTGCTTCCCTGATAGCTATAATCGCCAACTATTCAAATGCAATGTTAATCGACATCTCCAGATGACGTGATCTATCCCCCGGACTTCTCTTCCTCCTTTCTTCTTTTACGCCTCTTTACCCTTTCTCCCACATTCTGTAACACCTTGCGTGCTAGTAGCACTCCCGCCTTGCTTAGGGTGAAAAGCTTTAAAAAAAAATAAATAAATAAATACAGTCCGATTTTCGCCGTTCTTATTTAAAGTCTGTTAGACAAATTCAGTTCTAACCGTTAACACAATGTTGGCCGAGAGAAACGAAATCCATATTGTTTATCTGAAGGAATCTGGTGCGTAGGGAGATACCTAACTAATTCGGAGTTGATCGGAGCCCCATCCCGTCATGCAAGCCACTAATCTGCCACTTTCTCTCAGCAATGTTACCACTGGCGGACCACGTTGCCACCGGCAGCCCGTCAGCTGGCGACTAGCGTGTAGGGTTGTACTTGGCCAAAAAGAGTTAAAAGACTAACAGGACGATAATTTGAGGGAGCAGAAGGTACGCCACGTTTCTTAAAATCCTGGGAAGCAAAAAGCAGAGTTTGATGAGAATGTGGGCATATTTCCTTATGACAACTGCAGGAATACTATCAATTCCGCCGACCTTTTAGGGATCTAGTTTGAATATAATAGCAGAAACCACGAATGGGGTTATGTTCATATCAGTCAGTAGAGATTCCGTTCTTAGGTGGGAATCAGGCAAGTTTCTTTTGAAGAGTAGAAAATGGAGTGAATTTCAGAGCAAAGAATTCTGCTTTATCAGCAGAAAATGGCAATACATCAAACTGATTGAAGAAAGGAGTAATTGAGGTATTACACTTGTTCAACAAACTCAAAGTAAAAAAAAAGATTAATGAGTAGTAAAAACATATATAGATAAAAGTAGCGTTTACGTGTGCTCGTCAAGTAATTTATGAAAATACTATCCATTTATTAATTTTTCCCAAACATCAGACTGTCAATAAATCACCCAACATGTCAGAAAAGCAACACCTCCTTGTTTAAAAATGTTTTTTCTGCTATATTTTAAGATAAAAGTAAGTAATATTAGTTTTAATTCAGATTAAGTAAACATTAATTCAGCCAATATTCCTCAGATAAAGTTTCAAAAAATATTTTATTTTTTGAAAGATATTTTTAATAAAGATAATTATTTCGTCCTGTCAAATTTGTCAGTAAAGACGAATTTATATTTTTCACTGATAAGGAGAAGAAAATTCCAACCAATTGAATTTGGTTTGCAATTCGCCAAAGTATTTTGCTTATTATGAATATTACATTTAATCTATTAGTTTGGAATTAAAACTAAAATTAAAGCTTCAGAATTTTTCACATTTTTTTCAAATGTGTTTTAAACTTAGGTATTGCGTTTATACTAGGATTCCTAGTATAAAAATTGCAGGAAAAAATCACGGAAAAAAGTCACAGGAAAAAAAGAAATTGGACAACGTTAGAACTTTTTCCGTGTCTTTCTTTAATAGAAAGGTTAACTATCGAATTTGTAACAATACTTGGATTTAGAGAAAAATAATTTGAGGTTGTTTGTAAAGTTTGGGCCAAAAATCTACACGAAAAAGCTAGACCGTATACAAAGAAACTTTTTGCCGAATAAAGTGTTTAAATAAATTTTATTTAACAAGTAATTCCAGATTAGGTTCGTGTCCTGAACTGACCTATAATCGAAGAATGAATGAGTTCGGTTGTGTATTTTAGAATTTATAGGGTTTAGTTCTTTTTTTCAATATTACTTTCTTTATTATAACGACAAACGACGGGTGGTCACGTGACCCCCCCCGAAGACAAAACTAATCAATTATATTAATATATTATATTAAAATAAATTCAAATAGGTAACTACAGTTTTTTTTTTTTAATAATAAAAATTACAATTAAATTTACAATTAAGTAAAACCTTTACGATTCAGTTTCGGTTTTCACCAGAATTGGAAGTGATAAGGTTTACTTAAACTGTTATTAATTCGACACAGAATATTACGCCTTTTTCAAACCCAGATTCATACAGAAGGTAGTTTATTCGTTATATTGCACAGGCAGGTTTCCGAAAACCCTTTAAGGTCCGACTTGATACAAATAAATCCTATATAGACACTGTAGTCTTGTATTACTATTTAAAAACTGATTTAAATATTTTTGCTTTGTTTATAGTAATTAAATACATTTTCTGTGACTTTTTGAGTGACTTTATTATCGGTGACCATAAATTGTGACATTTTCTGGGCCAAAATTGTGACTTATTCTGTGACTTTATTACCGGCCACTCTTTTAATAACAGCGCAAAGATTTTGATGATGAAACTTGTTCATTTTTAGTGAATCTTTTGAGATACCGAAGAGAAAGTGAATTTAGGTACCTCCGTGAAAATCGATAGCTTGGCAAGAACGGCCTGAAACTTGACGAAAAAAAAATTTTATGGATATAAATTATATTTTTTATATACTGGTGTTCGTTAGTTTGTAAGAAGCATTAGAAATTATAATCTGAAATTATAGATCTACTTAATAACAAATTGGCTAAATTGTACTAACTTTTCACTAATTTTAGAAGAATTAACAACATTTAATGTAAAAATGATAAAATATTTTAAGTAATATAAATAATTGTTTTAAAAATTCAATTTTCATCGAATTTTTTTTTTTTGCTTTCAGATAACGTATTCATTAAAACAAATAAAAGCAATTAAAAGCATTTGACATTAAATAATATCTTTGTTTTATTGAGTTTTGTATGATACCATTCAGAGTTGATTTTCAGGCGGAGTTGTTCTAAAAAAAAAACATGATTTGGTTTCCTCAAAGCCGTGTGCTTTTAACTAATATAATCACTGATTTCTCCAAAATTGAAATTTAAAAAAAAAGATGAAATTAAAAAAATCGTAAAATTAGTTATGGGAAGGGGGGTAATAAATATAAAAATAAATGCCATGACTTTTAAAAAGGAAAACATATTCATAAGTTCCATTATTTGTGAATAGTTTCTTAAAGTTTCATTAAAATCCGACAATTATTTTTATTTTTGCAAGATTTTTCCATATTAATGTCTGTCATACAGAAACAGAACGCGCTGAAATTTTATGTTATTTAAGTAGTTCCGCTAACACAAAGAAAAACAAGTTTTTTTTTGTTTTGTTTTGAGGTACAGTGTAACCCGGATATAAGAGACTCGGATATAAAAGAAACCCGGATATAAGACAGATTTTCTCTGGTCCCAAATTAGAGCCTGTGTTAATGTAAACAAAATAGACCAAACCCGGATATAAGAGAAACCCGGATATAAGAGATTTCTTCTCCGGTCCCGACAACTCTCTTATATCTGGGTTACACTGTAATTAAAAAAATACTTTTTTTATTTCCTCTTAATAATAACATTTAGACGATAAAAAATTTTTGGTCAAAATTGGCGTCTTTTTCATCATGCTATACCCATTTTTTTAGCGATTTCATGGAGGCACCTTAGTGAATTTCAACTAAAATATTTAATATCAAAATCAGTACACATAAAAAATGAATTCAAGTAAAAAAAAAAAATAATTGGAGAACGGAGATTGAGTAAGAGAAAACTGATTTCCAAGCGAAACGGTGGTACAAGGCCGATCGTATGGGCCCCCAGTGAGGATCGAACTTACTACTAAGTCGTAACAGCGCTCGCGAGACAAGCTTTCTCACCATTACACCACGTCGAGGTGCTTTTGAGTGGGAGAAAAAAATAAGATGAATTTCTCATGAAAAAGCATTAATTTTTAAAATCCTAAAAAAATTAAGTAATAAGATTTTATTGAACATTCCGGAAATCTTGCAGTCATAAATATGTTTTTTATATATATATATATATATATATATATATATATATATATATATATTTGTTTAATTCTGTAGAAATATTTGTAAGCCTGACAATACATTGAAATATACATACACAGCTGCAAATATACATACACACAATTCAAATGAAATTGAAATGGACATCTTTATTGTCAGGAAAAAACTCTCGGCAACGAGGAAAAGAGTGTAAAGGGAAATGCGTCTCTTTGAAGTCTTTGTCAGTTGCCTTTTAAATGGAATATGTTGTGAAGTAAATATTTCTCTTTTTTAAATACTAGAATGTAGATTTGAAATTTGATCCCTTTGTCGTCAGTGAAGCTCCGTTGTTACCTAACCAATCTCTCTCTCTCTCTCTATCTATCTATCTATATATATATATATATATATATATATATATATATATATATATATATATATATATATATATATATATATATATATATATATATATATATATATATATATATATATATATATATATATATATATATATATATGTATATTAAGTATGTTTGTATATGGGTGTTTGCGCGGAGATAGAAAGAGATTGGAAAGAAGGAGAGAGAAGACTACACAAAAAAACTATGCATAATTCGATATGTAGACACAGGTACCTACACAGATTCGCTAAAAAAAATGAACATAGGTGATGAAAAATGTCCAAAACTTAATAAAAACAGTTTTAACGTCAAAATCTCTGTTAATCTTAAGAGGAAAGACGAAAGAATTTCTAATTATTAAATTATATTTTTTCATCATTTTTAGAACGTTCGAAATTTTGGTTAAAATTTTGCTTTTTTTGCATCAGACGAAAGATTTGAAGAGGATATTTTAGCGCTTTTTTTTTCCCAGTGAAAAGCACATTGATTTGGAAATTCTTGTAAAAATCAAATAATTGTCGCAATTTAATTTAACTTTCAGGACTTACAAATTAATGAAATTATTTTTATATATATGTTTTTTTTTTTAGAAAATCTTGGTAAAAATATATATATGTTTTAATTTTAAGAACATTTAACGGAAGATTTAACGGAACCCACCACCCCACGTAATTTAATAAAATTTAAAATTGATTTTAACATTCTTGAGTGGGGGTAACGGAAGATTAGGATAAAACAGGAAAATTTGTAGGGGCCTCCTTCCCCAATATTTTGACTAAGGTAGGAAAATTCCAGTACAACTACTCAGGCAAAAATAAATTGATTTTTAAAATTGATTTTAGAGCTGTTCTTGAGTGGGATATTTTAAAAAAGTGTCTAGATAAAATTCCACTTCTATTTTTAAATAACTTAAAATCGTGGGATCCAGATAAAACACCACTAAAACAATGCCAGGCAGAAGTAGTGCTTAGACTAGGCCTCCTTCCCCAATATTTTTAAAAACTATGGGGTGTCTAGATAAAATTCCACTACAACAATACCAGGCAGAAGTAGTGCTTAGACTAGGCCTCCTTCCCCAATATTTTTAAAAACTATGGGGTGTCTAGATAAAATTCCACTACAACAATACCAGGACCGTACATTCTGGAGGGAGCTAGTATTACTATTAACCGAAAAAAACATGTTTTCCACTCCAGATAAACCCTCACTGCACCTATACCAGGACTGTACTTTCTGGATTTTTTTAGGGGACTATTCCCCACTCAACTATTTTTAAATAAATATCTTTTAAATAAGCATTTATTTAGTTACTGTTCTCTATTGTTTTCAAGCAAATAAAATCGATTTATCTAAGTTAAATATAATTTCTTGTATTTTCTTTTCAAATTATCATTTTAATAAAAAAAAAAGTACAGTGTAACCCGTATATAAGAGAGTTGTCGAGACCGGAGAAGTCTCTTATATCCGGGTTTCTCTTATATCCGTGTCTAATTTACATTAATATACATTAACACAGGCTCTAATTTGGGACCAGAGAAAATCTCTCTTATATCCGGGTTTCTCTTATATCTGGGTCTCTTATATCCGGGTTACACTGTAGTAAATAATTTAAAGTTCCTTCTGGAGTGGGGATTGGAGATTAAGCCCCCTCCCTTATATTTTTGAAATACTAATGAAGATATATAGATTTTGCTTCTTTAAAAAGACATAATTATCTGAAACTTAATTAGTTTAAAGTCTGTCTATATTTCTGAGATGAGGTATTATGTACATTATTTACATTATTCGGACTATTGTCCTCATCTTTGTCGCCATATTTATCACAACGTTTCGGCCGTTGTACGCTCCGGCCTTCTTCAGGTGGTTGGAATTTCGAACTGAACCCTTTATTTCGCTCACTGGGGTAGACTGTTTGATGGATGTCAGTTATCAGTTATCTCCTGCTAATTTCCCTCTGAATGTTCTCCACTGCCTTAACCAGGTATTGAACTCACACTCTTTGGGTCCTGTCACTGGATCTAACCAACGCCTTTATCCACTGTGCCATGTGTCCTTGGTTCTCTTTGTCGTCTCAGACAATTTTTCTCTCAGGATTTCAATCTTGAACATTTAAAAATGTATCATTTGTCCGGGCATTGCCATATCCGCTCTGGTGCTAGATATCTCGAAATTCCTAGGAAAATTGAAAAAGTGTCTGTAATGCCATCGATTCTCACATGACATCTCGACTTCACTGACTTTCTTACCAACGTGACGTGGCTCCTGTTTATTTTTCAAATATTTTCATATGTTCTGATTGGCTTTCCTCCTTAATGCCGCGACCGTATGAATTTAAGCATGCTACTCGATTGGCAACTAGGTCTCACCTTTTTACTGTTGAAGGAGCTAAAAGCAACCGTATGTCCTATTCTAATAGTTTCTTTTCTTGTCTGGGGAACTCCCTTTCGATGCCTTGCCATCTACAATCTTCAAAATGCAAATGTAACGTCAATCACGATTTTCTGCTTTTCTGAATATTGTTGATTTATTATTGTTGTAACCTAGAAAAGGTTACTGAATAAGGAATAACCAAAACGGAAGTTGGAAATGAAATGGTAATCTTTATAACAAAATATGATACTCACCAGTGCCGGGAAGTAGGTAAACCACTGCTAGTGATGGTGTGTGATCACTTACATATGCCACACCTCCATTTCCTTCAATATCATTGGTTCGTAAATATATGATACTTATCATATGACAATTTTGCCATCGCAGGTAATTTGAAATTTTCTCTAAAATCACGGATTGGTCTATTTCCTGACCAATCGTGTATTTTAGTATTTTTCTATATTTTTAGCGCCAAGCTCTCCGGAGCTTACCCAGCGTTATAAAAAGACTCTCGCTGTTTGCTAACAGTCAGTAGCAGTTCAATTCTTGGAAAATAAGGCACGGCGCTATATTGACATTTTAATTCTTAATTATCACTCAATCGAGTAACCATACTAATTCCTATTGATATCACTCATGAACATTACATTTTTCTACACTGATAAAACACTCTGGAACTATTCTTTATTTAGCTAAGACTTCAATTTAACTTTGTAGTTAAATAACATTCAATATTGTACTCAACATTAATTAGCTAAACTTACCCTTTTTATTACGGAAAAAGGGAAGCAACTTTCTTTATACTATTGTTGATATTTTTGTATATCATTGTTAATACAATATTTTATTAATGTTCACTGAGCTTGGTTATTTTTCTCTCGTGTTTGTTGCATTATTCATGTGGGATGTTGTTTTACAAGAACACAGCCTTCCTTCTTTATTATATTCACAGTGACCCTAGCCAAAAATACTTACAGCACCACTACAATGACATTGGGCCGTCTGTATATTTCATATTAGTAAGATTGTAGCTGACAATAATGAATCCTGCTTTCAGACTTCTAATTCTTTTACAATCACCTCACTGTAAATCTTGAATAAATCCGATGAGAAGATACACCATTGTCTTGTGCCCATTTCCATTTTTCTGTATTTACTGAAGTCCTTTTCTATTCGTAGGCAAGCGTCTTGCTTCCAGCATAAGTTCTGGATTGTTCTAATGTCTTTACACACCAACGATCAAGCCTACATAGCATTTATGTGTGTATTTTATTAACTCCTTTACATAATCTATAAAACATAGGTATATTCTTTTTGGCATCAGAGTTCTTTAAGATTGTTGCGTTCAAATATTTAGAAGCAATTAAAATGTTCCATTTTTTATTTCTCACTTTTTTATTACAGCAAACACATCAATAGTGATATAATTCGGAAATGGTAGTAATCAAATTGTTATGCAATTATCTTATATTTATGATTTCATAAAAATATTTATGGAGAAAAATGACATAGTAAGATAAACTCGGTAAATATTGTCAAAAAATAATTATCGTAATATAATTTACTTAATGAATTATTTATTAATTTATTACTTATTTTATATCTATATTATATTCATTATAGGTACCTCCACAACAAAGCAAAACCGAAGGTTTGGTTTGGTTTGTTTTACGGCATATCAACCTCAATGGCTTATTTAATGCTGATAAGATTTTTTATTGCTGGTAAAAATTTTTTCAAAAAGTATTTCTCATAATATTTCTTTTCTTATGCTGGTAATATTTTTTCCTTCAAAAATGTATTGCTGGTAAAGATTTTTTCTTCCAAAATTTATTGCTGGTAATATTTTTTTTACAAAAATCTATTAAAACCTATTTTTACATTCTCATAGTCTTTTGAATCCAGGTTGGGGATTAACTATTCGCTCATAGCTGGGATCCTAACAGGTGCTAACATCTCTAGTCAGGGTGCACCTGGGAACACTAGCAATTAAGAGGTGGTTCCACGCTCCGCAAAACCTCCTGATCAAAGGCCTTGCTATCGGATGTAGTTTAGCGTCTTACCCAGGATGTGCATACCGAAGGTCTAAAATGAATTTTTAAAAATGAAAAATCTTTCTTGAAGCTTTTATTCTTGGTTTAATTTCAAGCTAATAGATTAGATTCAATATTTGCGATAAGCAAAATACTTTGTTGTATTTCAAGACGAATTTAAATGGATTGGAACGCGTTTTTCTTTAATGGCTAAAAGTGGTTGATTTTAGTCATATTTAAAATACTAACACAAACAATTTCGTCTTATTAAAAATGTTTCAAAAATAAAATATAGATATCTGAAACTTTATTTGAAGAAGATTCGCCAATTCAAAGCTTAATCTGATTTGAATCAAATATTAGCGTTAATTTAAAATATTACAGAAAAGCATTTTTCGATACGGAAATGGGTGTTTTTATGAGGTATTGACGACTATCACGATAGATTTGTTTGCCAATTCTTTCTACAGAGGACATATCTGAAAAAATTATTTGGTGAATATAACATGAGCGCCTTTTTTTATATAATCGTTTTTTTAACTATTCTCTAATCTTGAAATTTTAGGAAAATATTCGAAGTAATCTAATGTTTTATTGAATTTTAGGCATCTGGCTTTAAATGTACTATAGTTACCGCTCTTGATTGGTACGTTTATACACGCAGAAAAAATTCAAAATTCTTTATAAATTACGGGTGTCCCTAAAATTATCGTAAACGATTCCATTTATGATTAGTAAATATAGTTTTTACCTAATTTATTATATTTCTTTTTACTTTATCTTATTCTATTTTTGAAATTATTTTTTACCCCCGCGACAAAAAATAAACAAATTTTAAATAATTTAAATGTTCTATTAGAATTTTAATTTTGTTTTTATTTAAAAAATATTAGCTTAAAGGTAGGAACTCCAAAAAGTCGCAGATAATGAAAAATGCCTAAAACATAATATTAGGTTGTCCCAAAAGTTCGTAAACACTTGCAGAAAATTGAAATTTTACTCGCCAAGTAATAACAAAAACAACAAAAATTATTCCTCAAAATAAAGACCATCATTTTCCAAGACTTTCTGCCATCGATCTGCAAGCTTTCGGATCTGGTGAAAGTACCATTCAGCCGGTTTCGAATCAAAGAATTCTTGACACGCTTCCTCGACTTCATCAAACGAGTCGAATCGGCGGCCCTTCAGAAAGTGTTGCATTGAGCGGAAAAGGCCATAATCTGATGGAGCACAGTCAGGACTGTAGGCTGGATGTGGCAGAACCTCAACGCTGTCCAGATCTTCAAGCTTGTCTTTGGTTTTCCTGGCGGTGTGTGGCTTGGCATTGTCCTGCTGCATCAAGGCGCGCTTTCGGTTGATCACAGCCGGGTACTTTTGCTTCAACTTTTCGTAGTTGCTGACAGTAAAGTTCAGCACTGTGTGACGTCCCTCTACAGCCTTCGCTCGCTCCTCGTTGCTTCGTTCGGGTGTCGCCGCTCCAAACGTGACGTCCGCCTGTTGCGTCAGTCGTGTTGTCCCGTCCTGTGACGACCAACTGGCTTGGTATTGGTCGCGGCAACCAAATGTGACGTTCTAACCTTTTGGTGATTCGGATGGGAATCTGGTCAGATCCGATATCAGCCTCGTCGTTCCCAACTCGCTTCCAATGTCTGGTTACCGAAGTAACTGCGTTGATCTCCAGTCCGCCTACCCACGTTGTGAATTGATCTTAGGCAGACGAAATCAATCAGTCGTTGGGGCCGTAATGCAAGTGGAGTTCAAATGAGGGTGCTATCGCACAAATATGTGTAAAAGAAAATAAAATAATAACTCAAAAGTTCAAGGTATCAAAAAAAAAGGATAACAATACTTTAT
The DNA here is from genome assembly GCA_903632075.3 of Acanthosepion pharaonis. Taxonomy (NCBI): domain Eukaryota; kingdom Metazoa; phylum Mollusca; class Cephalopoda; order Sepiida; family Sepiidae; genus Acanthosepion; species Acanthosepion pharaonis. Next base: position 1,636,820 of record CAHIKZ030005436.1, read on the forward strand.
ATCTGGTTGCTGGATACATAGGACTGCGTCTATCTCCCGACCCGCTATATGGATTGTGACACATTGTTTTTGTTAGGTGAGTTTTAAGATCTTAAGTTGTCTGTTCTTTAAGAAACTGGTTCTTGGTGTGTCTTCAGGCAATAGTTGTTAAACTTATTTTGGTGGTATGGATCTAAGTCGCTCTTCAAAAATAAATTGTTCTTGGATTGAAGATGAGTTCGGAAGTTGCGCGAATCTTTCAAGTCATCTAATGCGAGGCCCACTTCAACTGCGAATTGGAAGCTGATCCGAACTGGACTGAACTGGGAAACTCTCTGGGAAACTCTCTGATTTTCGCTTGCTGCGACTTTGCTTATATGGACGCCGACCAAAAGCGGGGTGGGCTTTGTTGGGGTTTGAGGTTCCTTGATAATTCCAATTCCACAATCCCCTTCTTTTGTTTTCGGTCAGGAAAAATTTATTATTTCCATTTTTGGAAGTCTTCTCTTACCCCTACCTTCAGAGGGCGTCAACGATCCCCCCAATTCTTCGCAGTAACATCTTATACCTATCCTCTTGAAGGAGTAGTGGCAGGCCTCCTCCCCTGCATCATATGATCACCTCCGCCTGGCTTTTGTTCATCCAATGGCCGATCAGCAGTGTGGGCGTGACCAGACTAGCCTTGTTTGTTAAAAAAAATATCTTGCTCAAAGAAAAAAAAAGAATTATCTCCTCTTTTTTCTTTTTCTTTTTAATTCCTTTCCTTCTTTTCTTTTCCATTCTCTCTTCTTCTCTAGCCGCCAACAGAACAATGCGACCAGTAGTGTGATAACCTCAATTCTCATCTGGACTTCGTCAGTCAGATTTTCGCCAATTATCAGAATGGGTGGTCGTCCAGCAATTACGGCCAACCCTTCCGATAATATTGTTTCCCTCTTATCGCTACATTCTAACAAAACCCAGACCTTGTCTAATCTTTCCCTCAACAAAGACTTAACCTATTTTCCTTTGTTTTCCCTAGTTCGTGGGTGGGCAGCAGTCCCGTGACACAGTTAAATTTTTATCTATTGTGTCCCGGAGTTTAGCTAACCGATCTGGAATTTGTCAATTAGATTTTCGCCAGCACCAAGTGGCTGTTATCTATTCCCGATAATATAAGTCCGCCACCACGACACAGTCAATTTTTATCTATTTAGAATTTTCTGCAATGGTAATGAAACCTTTCACCATTTGTCACTATCAAAATTTCATTTTTTTCCCTTCTTTTCTTCCTTTTCTTTGCTTCCCAAATGGTGTCACAACTGATTGCACGACCATTCGGAACCAACTCAAAATGCCTGGTTCCTTCAAAGTTCCACCAAACGCACAACATGACTTTCTTGCCGAATCGATCTTGTTTTGGAACCAACGGTGTCTATTGCCCTTTCTGAACCCATCGCTTGTCTCGATTGTGCTGGATTGTGTTGCATAAAAATTCAATTTTTCGCAAGTGTTTACGAACTTTTGGGACAACCTAATAGATCATTTCTGTTAATTCACCCGAAAACATTACTTCATCTAAAAAAAATAAATTACTAAAATTCACCCCAAATTCTCCCAGAGCGAGGACCTTCCTTTGCACTCCGGTTGGGTTGACCTTTGCTATTACTCCAAATGTGGCGGAATCGGGTGCGTTGTTTTTAAATGTGGGCTCAAAGTTCGCGCTCACTTCATTAAACAAGCCAAAAACATTTTTTTTTTAATTTTCTTTTAAATTGAAAAACTCCGTGTTAGTACCTCGAATATCATCTGCAGTTACGTAATGTGAATAACTCTCAGAGTATTGGTAAATTTTGATTCTGAGGATTGGATTTTTTGCGAGGCAAGGTGAACAAATTTTGATTTAAAATTAATAATTTCAAGAGTGCCAAAAATGTAACCAGGAAAACAAATATTGATGTAAATTTTATAATTTCTTGGGGTGAATTAATATTTGCGATAATGATTTTTACATTATTTGTGGGGAATTAACAGACGACATCCAACATGATAAAAACAAAATCTTATCATCAAATGTTTTGTTTTATTATTATGAGGAAAGATCAGAGGATTTTTTGTGTGTTAACGCGGGATGTTTACGGTGAAAAACACATTGATTTGGAAATTCTTGCAAAAAATAGATAATTGGTAGATTTTGATGAAATTTTCAGGACTTATTAAAAGTGGCTAAAAATTTGATTAGTTTTAAAAAATTAGAAATATTGGTTCTGAACTTACTGAGTTATTGAAGTTTATGTGATTTGTATAATTTGTATAACTTCAGACAGACAGTATAAAGAAAAAATCCTGAATATATTATTTCATTAAAAATATTATGCAATTATTTGAATAAAAATTAAACCCTTGTTGAATTGAAACAAATATAATTAAAACTATAAAAAGCTACTACTCAAAAATGGTGTGAAAATTTACATTTTTACATTCTTCAAGCATATTCTTATTTTATGTGAAGTTAATGAGAAATGACCAAGATGAGAATGAGTTTTAAAATCGGACTGGAAAATACATTTAAATTTTTCATAAATAAATACACATGAGGGATTTTCCTAGTGGAAACAATATATATATATATATATATATATATATATATATATATATATATATATATATATATATATATTATATTTTATTTTATACATTCTTTTTATAGATACAAATATTTATTTAAGTAAATGTTCTGTTTATAATAAACAGTATTAAACAACATTTACCGGCCTGAATGTCCGAGCAATTTTCATAGAAAATATTCGTCCTTGTTGTTTAATATTGTTTATTATAAACACCATTTTCTTAAATATTTGTATCTATAAAAAGAATGTATAAACATAAAAATGTCTTAAAATAATTGTTGGACTTTGTCCGTTTCATATATATATATTTGCTTTTTAATTTGTTTAAACATTATTTTTGGTGGCTACTCATATTCTAGTAGATGTTCTGTGAGGTAATTTTTATTCAACTACATCTACCAAGAAATCTTGTCAGAAATATATGCCTACTCCGGCAGGATTCGAACCTGCATCGCCTACGGCCAACCGCCAGTGGATTTGCTGTTCGTAACCGCTCGTTCAGAGTAGATGTAGTTGATTAAAAGTTACTGCTTAATTTTTAAAAAAATCAGAGTTTCTACTCGAATGTGAGTATCCATCAAAAATAAAGTTTAAACAAATTAAAACAAAATAAATTAAAAATGACAATATGTCGGATTTAATTCGTTCCCTATATATATTAATGACATTCTCACAACAATATCACATTAACTGTTAGCATTTTTCACTTCATATTATTTTTGACATCGCTATATATATATATATATATATATATATATATATATATATAGTATAGTATATGACTCACGCCCAGTGACGGCGCTAGTATTGCTGGCACCCCGGGCAAGCTGAACATCGGCGCCTTTCAAGGATATATTATTATAATTTTCACAAGGAGGAAAAATGAAAATTCATTACAATATACAACTTAATACAAAATAAAGAAAACATATATTATCCTACCATTTTTCTAACCTTAGATCTGCAAATCTTTTCATGGAGCTTTCTACCCTTATCTTCTTTGCAAGATCATTTTCTATTGACAAAATAGCCAAAGAATTTAATCTGTCTTGAGTCATGTTATGTTTTTATAAGCTTTAGTTTTGGAAGATCTCAAACAAATAACATGGCGGCATGATGGCGCCTTCGGTCTTGATGACGCCCCTGACTACTGTCCGAATTGCAGTACCTTGAGTTGGCCCTAGTCAAGGTCATGCATTTTTACAAAAAAAGATACTCGAGGAAATAACGCCAAAAATTTCTAGAAAATTTTATTTTCATCCTAGTAATCTTTAGGTCAATAGCAAGAAGAATTATTGAAATAAATTCTCATATGAAAATTATTTTGTACGGAGGCATTTGGCTTAAAATCTTGTTTAGATTGTTTAAACAAAATGGACACAATAATTTGCACTGGAAACAAATTAAGAGAAAATCACTGAGTACTTAAAATTCTTTGCAAAATCAGGCAATAATTGGATTTTAATGAATCTTTCAAAATTTATTCATTATTGGAAGAAATTATTTTTTCAATTGTATTTTTGAAGATCTTTCAGTCATATTTCATTTTTATCTCATTTACCCCCTTTCAGTTATATTTCATTTTTATCTCATTTACTAAAATCATACGAAAATCAACGAGAGCCCTTGCCGTGTATATATATATATATATATATATATATATATATATATATATATATATATATATATATATATATATATAAAAGGTAAGTCCCTTGGAGAATATAATTAAAAACGATTTTAAACCTTCTTTAAACCTATGAATCGTAAGAAAAATCTGGGAAGAAAACTATATAGAAATATTTAAATTATTTTTAAAACATTTATTTTTAATGAACATTATAGACTAAAATATAATTGATTTAAATTTCTTTCCTTCTTCGAGAACACTCTAGAGCTCTATATTCAACAAATATTAATTGGTTTGACGAATCAATAGTAAAAAAAATTCATGCTTAAAAGATTTTTTAATAGAATATTGGAATTATGTTTTCATCGTGCAATTGTTTCACATTTAGCATCTACGGAAGACAATCTTAGATATAACTTCGCGAATGCATTCTCAGTGAGTAAATTTGTTGCCTTTTTTAACTTTTTAATTTCCAAGAAGGTTATAGCTGCTCAAAAGAAAAAAAATCATAAACTAATTTATGCTTTCCGATTGATAACGTACTCACAAAAAAAAAGAAAATTTTAAATTTGACATTATTGTTCTTCCGTATTTGGTGGGTGGGCGGAGGCAAGGAATATTGATAAGTCAGTTATTGCCGGGAGCCGAAAGAGAAAGTTAATTCATCAAGCGTTTGACCTTTAAGTAAAAACACTCCCGTTTAAAAATGCCGTTTTCATTATTTCAAAAGCAATAGCTAATACATATATGATTTAAATCGAATTAATTAGATATTAAATTAAATATTTTGCAAAAATTTGATTTCCAAGAGGCCCAAATTATTTTAAAAAGATTTTAAAAATCGGGATTTAATTTTTTTCTTTAACATCGTTCAATCGAAGATTTTAGTGACAGAAAAGTAAACAATACCTAAAAAATCAGTTTAAAACAAATTTTGACATAAAAGTATTTTTTTTAATTTTTTACGATTAATTTAATGTTAGTTACGTAATTTTAAAACAAAAATTAAATCGTTAACCAATATCTTTATCTTTTGAAATGTGTTTTAAAATTGCTTTCTAAAAGTGCCCGAGGGTACCTCGGCGTGGTGTAATGGTTAGCAAGCTTGTCAACTGAAAAGTGAGTTCGATCCTCACTAGATGCCCCATACTTTCGGCCTTGTGCCACATCTGAGATACGCTTGGAAAATAACTATAAAAGTTCCCGGCTGTACCTACAGATGGAATTTAAACGGTGTATCGGCAACTTTTTCGAACCAAATTTCCGATGTGTTCACGGTCGGTATTAAATATTTTTTTAAGGAATATAGCAACTTCGATCATTTTTAGCTTTACAAAAACTAGTTGGACCCATGTAAATTATTCGGATTACTAATTAAATATTGATATTGCATTCTGTACTTTTCAACCAGAATTTAGGTAATACTGACACAGTAAAATGCCACCAATAAAAATAGCACAAGTGAAAAAATGGCACAGGTAAACAAAAATAGCAAGAAATAAGTTTATTGAAATATGAACTATTGGAAAAAAAAGTTGATTTTATTTTAAAACTTAATATGACCTCCATGATGGAGTTGTCATACAGCCACTGAGAACAATGGTATGTAATTGGCTGTTTGCAGACAACTGAACCAAAAGTAAATAAACAGCCAACGACTGTCCTCTGGTTAGAAATTTAACTTTAAATATCTTAAAAATTAAACAGCTACTGGTGTTTAATTTTAATAATCACTGAGAAAAAATATTTTATGAATTCACTTATGTTTTTGCATTTGTGCGGCATCATTTTCAATGATTTTTTAAAATCGGACTGGAAAATACATGTCAATTTTTTACAAACAAATATACATAAGGGATTTGTTCTGTGGAAACAGACAGTGCGACTCAAAAGAGTTTGCAAATACTGATATTTTACATTTTCTCTAATAAAATATGCTTTTATGGGCAAACGTTGAATATTTTAATTCCTTACTGCTTGCCCAATACCCAAATACTACATCTTAGAATAAATTATGAAAATTAGCTTTATTCGTGATTTTTTTATTAATTAAAGAAATAATACCGACTCAAAAGTTTTTGCAAACTTTAATTTCAATGCATAAAATGGTCCTGTTCAAATCAATTGTACAAAATAATGAAAAGGTGTAGTATGTATTATATAGCAATAAAAGTTGGTATTGCTTTGTTTAGATATCAATATATGAAAACACAAAGAGCACATTAATATTTAATTTTTCGACCATAATTCTTTAAAAGCTCAATAAGTCGTTTATCGACTGCTGAATGAGTTTCCTAACTTCGCTGGCTGTAATTTTACACCCAAAATGCATATCCAGAGGTGATTTTTGTTAGAAAATTGCCGTTCATTTTCATCAACTCGTCGCTTTATCATGGCCCATAGGTTCTCAACACGATTTAAATCGGGACCCTGTGGTGGCCATACTATAATCTTGTCCCCTGTAAAACCTTGATTTGCCAAGCACTCTTTGATGAAGCGTGCCGCATGACGAGATTCATTATCTTGCTGATAAACAAGATTACTATGGAACTTATGATTTTGTGAATTCAACCAGGGTATGAAGTTTTCTTTTAAAAATTGGCAATAATTAGTTGAATTCAGTTTGAGTCCTTCTGGCACAAGAAATGATTCAATTAATGTCGAGCCACAAATTCCAGCCCAGAATATCACTCCCCGACCGCCTTCTTGGCGTTTAAAACGCAAGCAAGAAGTTCGACCATAAATGAGCCGACTTCTTTTCCAACCATCGGGGCCATCTAATATAGCCCGGGCTTCATCCATCCAAATTACTCTTTGGAAATCAATTTTTGAGTAATTGTTTGCCCATTCTAACCTCTTCAGGAGATTCATTTTGCTCAACGGGGGCGAGGGGGGCATGATTGGAGAACGTTGTTTTGCCATATTATGGAGGATACGTTTTCCTGTTGCTTACCATACTTCTTTACCGCCAGCTTGCTTAAAAATCTCTTTGCTGGAGCAGTAAGAGTTCTGTTTGTTTTTGCACTTTTAATATTCCTTAATTCTCTCTTGTTAACTGCACGTGGGCAACCACCCTTGTGCTTCTTGTGCTCTACTTGACAATCATTGACATATTGCTTCACTGTGCGATGATCTCATTTAATTATTTTTCCTATTTACACTGTGGTTTTATTATTTGAGAGTAGTTTTGATATTTTGCATTTTTCATCAGCATTAAGCATCTTCCTACGAGATATTATTTTTTAAATTTATGATTTCTTCAAACACTTTGGATTCACCTGAAATATATAGAAATCCTTAAATAAATAATAATATGGAGATTTTCGTTAATTAAACCTTTATGTCACGTTGGACATGTCATTTTAAATTAAATATATTTATTCTAATGTTTACACAAGCTATTAAAATTGTTTAAATTTGTATATTCTAGAAATGTTATAGGTGCAAACACTTTTGAGTCGCACTGTATATATATGTATGTGTGTGTATTTTATTTTTAATTTATTTTGTTTAAACGTTATTTTGATGGATACACATGTTCGAATAGAAGCTCTGATTTTTAATTAAACAGCATTTTTAAAATTAAGCAGTATTTTTTAAAAAAATAGTATTTTTTAAAATTAAACAATATTTTTTTAATTGAATAGTATTTTTTAAATTAAAGAATATTTGTAAAATTAAACACTATTTTTAAAATAATTAAACAGTATTTTTTAAAAAGATTAAACAGTATTTATAAAAAATTAAACAGTATTTAAAAAAATAAACAAATTTTTTTAAAAATTAAACAGTATTTTTTAAAAATTAGACAGTATATTTAAAAAAAAAAATTAAACAGTATTTTTTAAAAACTAAACAGTATATATTTTTTTTAAATTAAACATTATTTTTTAAAAATAAAGCATAATTTTTTATCCGACTACATCTACCGACATGAATATTCGAGGAAACTTGTCAGAAATATCTTGTCAGAACCAATAGTTCACAAGCTAGTGTGTTAGAGAGCTGAAATCGGGTCCTGCGCCCAGGTCTGTGGGTGACTCTTCAAACCGAGAATTATGTAAGCTTGACTGTTCCCCTAGTGCGGCCATGTAGCCAATTAATTAGTATCACAGTACCTTGTTATACACGGTAATTCTAGTGTATGTGTAGGTAACTCGGCTTTGCCAAAAACACTCGATAGGGTGCGCTCTTTAACCCCTTCCTCGCCAAGTATTTTGGGGAAAACGTTTTCATTTTCAGACGAAGTCTTTGTATTGGTGTGACATCTTTTGGAGAAGAGAGGACACCAGGAAATTGAGACACTGTGTACAAAAACATATCGAGAATCTAGAGATATGGCTAAAGAAATTGTAAATTATTGTTTTCAAATGCTTATTTGATTTTAAATAAGAATTTACAGTTAGATATTTTCTGTAATAATCATTCAAACATGGAAAACTGTTGGATATCCGCTCCTAAATGTGTTCTCACATAAATTTATTCATACAAAAAGTAAAAACGAATAACTTTACTTCAACAGAAAATTTATATGGATTGTATTTTACACTAGAAAATACTTTATTCGATTATTTTTATCAAAATATATTCACAAACGGGAAAATATGTTAAATTATGTAGGGCGCTCAAATAAAATTTGGTTACTGTAAATACTCGCGTAACATGCGACCTTTGAAGACCTCATGCCGAAGCTAATTTGTCTACAGTAATTGGATATACAGTTTGGTCAAGGGCGTAGCCAGGACCGACAGTACATTCACTAATTTTATTTCTCGTGTATGATGCGATCCACTTAAAATTATCTTAAAAATTAAGTCTCCTAATGTCGCATGATACGCGAGTATATACGGTAATTAATTACCAAGATTGTATATGTCAATTAACTGATGTCAAATGATTTTACAAACACAGTTTAAACATTTCTAATCGTTTTTGCAAGTTTTTTTTTTTATTTTTTGAAAGGTAATTTTTTTCTTGTATGTATGCAAACGAATTTTTCTGAGAAACTTATTTTGAGTGGGGACGACTATAAGTTTTTGCACTTAGAATTTTTTTATAAAACATTTCTTTTTAAAGAAAATTTTAAGGATATTGTATTTGTATTGTCAACGACTATGTTTTCGGATAGAGCTTGGTAAGTCTCAAGGGGTATTTTGGCGAAACTAAATTGAATGCTAACATGCTTGGAAAATAAAACATTCCAATAACGCAAGATGCACACATAAAAATCCACACATTCAATTAAAAGTAAAAATAAAATCATATTTGATAATCGTTAAAAGTAAAGTCGAAAGCACCCGGCCATACATAACATTTGGACATTATCTACATAATTTACACTCAGAAAAGTAAAAAATCATAAAACAAGAAAAATTAAATAAAATATTAACTGCAGTCGTTTTTAATGACACATTTACACACACAGACACACACACACAAAAGACACACACACACACACACACACACACACATATATATATATATTATTAATAATAAAATTATTGTTAATCCGTATGGAATTTCCAAGAGGATATAGATCTGTTGAGAACTCTGTCAAAAGACAGAGCAAAAATTATTATATAATGACAAACAAGCACTGAAAAAACCATAGGTGATATTTTATTTCATTGAAGTCGATAAAAAACGTATTCAAATCTTCAGACCTGTAAACCAAACATTTTGGTTTACGGGTCTGAAGATTTGAAGACGTATGTTATCGACTTCATTGATATAATATATCACCTATGGTTTTAAAGTGTTTGTTTGACATATATATATATATATATATATATATATATATATATATATATATATATATATATATATGTGTGTGTGTGTACAAAGGTTGTCCCCTAAAATTTATACACAGTTTGAAGCTTTCCCCCAAAATTTCAAACAACTAGAACCAATCATATCTAAAGAGAATATTGCATATTAAGGTAGTGTTTTTTTTATAAATTCATGCTCATAATATTTTTTCATCACAGGCTCACAAAAAAAAAAAAAAACCGTTTATACTGCAACTATACTTACGGACCTGAGCGTATAATCTGGCTTGATCAACCACTACACTTAAACTCTCGACCACAATTACTTGTTACTAGCAAAACCCTTGATTCTGTCTAACAGATTTTACTCACAAATCTCTGCTTGAACCGTGGCAGGGTACTCAATCATTTTCCAGCGTGCTGTAAACGACTCACCAGTACTATACCACCAGGAGGTCATCTCTTTAACAGATCTATCATGGTTAAATTCGAACTCAGGTCTTATGGTTGGAACATGAAAATTCTAAACACTTGGTCACATGCCCATATATATGATGACAATAATTAATAATATACAAGTATTCATAAAAATATAGACATTTTTAAGCATTCTCAATAAATTATTCGAGAAACCATATCTAATTTAAATAATGCATATGATGGCAGTATTAATTATAAATGCGTGCTATTAAGATTTTGTTATCGCATGTTTTCAAATTGATGTCCGTTATGATCGAGACATTGTTGACAAAGCAATGCACAGGAATCACAAACAGCAATCAAAATTCCGATAGGTTTCTAGGACTTCTGTGAAAATTTTTCATTAACCGTTCTTGCTACACAGGGCGTGGTTGATATCCATGGTCTTCCGGAACAGTTTTTGGGCACATCATGTTCAGTCGAATCAGCTTCAAACTTATCTCCAATTAGTGAGATTGCAAGCCGCGCGAGCGTGTGTGTGTGTGTGTCGCGTTGAGTATCTGAAATAGACTCTCTCTGATACTACCTTTGAACTTCAACTGCTCTTTCATACTTCCAGTAGTATATGAGAATGAACTTTCTTTGTTCAAAGATAAACCTGCATGGCATTAGTGATTCTAACGTGTAAATCTGAAAAGAAACAAGTTGACTTGAGCTATACACTGTATAAGTCTGTATACATTCTTTGAGACACCCCATACATACATGTTTTTTTCCTGATGATGGCCATGCTGGTCGAAACTAGTCAGAAATCTAATTTAAATAATAAAACAAAAAATATTAATATACAACCCAGTGTGTCTGAAATTATAATTTTCACCATTATTTTATTGTTCAATATATATATATATATATATATATATATATATATATTCTAATTTCTAAGGTATATAATGCTTTTTTGTACAAATTCTTTTAGAATACATTTTACCGCAACAAAAGTCACATAATTTTTACAATTACAGTTTCAATCTATGCGATTTTAAAAATGGCTGCCATCCATAGATTTATTGGTCCTTTCCCGTTATTTAAAAAGAATGCGTCAGCTGCCGACAGTCTGAAATAATTTCACTACTTTTTTATTTATAAGATTATGGATGTTCCTAAATCCAATAATCTATAAGTTTTTTTCTCTATATTTGGCAATTCCTGCCTTTGTTTTGTATTTAACTATGTTTTAAAAATATATTCCATTCTGCGAATGGAGATGTCGGTTTTACCTTACCTCAAATATGTATTTAAAAAACACAGTGTTACCCCCATATGTTTTATATTTAATAGGTAGAAAATTATTTGCTTATCCCTTCTTTCATTATTTTCATGTAAATCCGATTATTTTTTTTTCTTTTGGGGCTTTCTTCCTTTGTTAGCATTTTCGTGTTGCATAATGCGTTTCCCTCTCTGCAGTAGATATTTGTTAGTTTTTTAACAGTTACATTTATTTCGTAAGTTTTAAAAAAAACTTTTGCTGTTTATTATTTCGAATTTAGATGCTTGGAAGAGTATGATTGGAGCTTCGTACGAGGAGAGTTAACCAGCGACCTCACCACGACAAATTACTCCCTGATACATGAACGTAGTGGACACGTCTGAAAGAAACATCTGTTTCCGGTATGCAGTTGTTTTCGAGGTTTCGTCGCTGTCGACATCGAGACTGAGGTCTGTTTTATCTTTCTATGATTCCCAAATGTGCAAATATTTTGTGAAATATACAGACTTTGTCTTTTGAATATCGTTGTTTTTACATTATAACTGAATTACTTTGGCACATCCAGTATATATTTTATGGAAGCTATTGTACATCCAAGGCCCAAGAACCACTCAAGGTAGAGAGTTACTGAATGGGATTGTTTTATGTCTAGAAGAATTGTAGATTATAAGGATAAGTAGGATAGATCCTACTGGATTTGAAGAGATTAAGATTGTAGTAATCGGTGAAACATTCTCTCGGGTGTCTGTTCTGCATGACATATCCATATTAATGTGTGATAAATATACTATATATATATATATATATATATATATATATATATATATATATATATATATATAAGCATATCTATGTCCATATTAACAATGAATCCCTCGATTAGTGCAGCTAATTTGTACATCGGTAACTATAAAAAAAATCAATTTTCAATTACTATGGTTAAACTAGAGAATGATCTATTGCACTAATCGAGTAATATGTAGGCACTAATCGAATTTTTGTGTATGAAAATTTCAGCGCACTAATAGAAAACGCATTAATCGAGAGATGCCTGTATTTATATCCGTATTAAAGTATATATATATATATATATATATATATATATATATATATAGTGGACTATCCCTTCGATTTCGATGCATGAAGGTCACATAGATTTGTTCTTAGAACCAAAAGATAGACTACCCACATATATAATTACAATGGTGCATGCTTGTGCATAACCAATCACACTTTTTTGGAAGAGCCTAATACAGAGAATTGTTGCGCTGTATGCCACAAGGTCCCCAAACGAACCTGAATTGTCCTCTTCTCGTAGACAGTTTGGCACCCAGTCTCTCCTGGTATTTACCCAAACCTGCTGGGAAAAGAGATGGATTCATGACTTTCCCAAGAATATTAGCGCGTAAGGAATGTAATGAAATCTGAGCCGCTATATATTACCGTGAAAATATATATATATATATATATATATATATATATATATATATATATATATATATATATATATAGAGAGAGAGAGAGAGAGAGAGAGAGAGAGAGAGAGATGAATCAAAATGCCTAGTTCGAATTCCAGTCAAGTTTATTGCATTAACTTACGCGTTAATAATTTTGGTAAAAGATATGAACCCATATCTATCTATCTATCTATCTATCTATCTATATATATATATATATATATATATATATATATATATATATATTTATATTTAAAGATATTTTGTAGGTACAAAATTTAAGGATCGAAATAAAAGTATAAAATTTAATATTACAAGACATATTAAAACAATATTAAATAATAAAAAAAAAACAAACTCAACAACAAGTGGGGAGAAGCAACCGGGTTTTGCTCCTGCTCTTCAGGCTTCCACGGGAGATTCAAAATTAAAACAGAGAAATGTACAATAAGAATAGGTGGATATATATATATATATATATATATATATATATATATATATATATATATATATATATGCAAGAAGGAACTAGAGGCAGATGACAGTTGAGTCCCAGCAAACACTCACGTTGTTGAGTTTTTTATTATTTAATATTGTTTTAATATGTCTTGTAATATTAAATTTTATACTTCTATTTCGATATATATATATATATATATATATATATATATATATATATATATATTTCACTTCTGGAATTTTTTTCCTATGGCGACTACGACAACCGGCTAATTCATCTCATTCAAAAAAAAATCTGGGAAGATATAATAATCGCTGAAAACTTTAATGCCAACATTGCGACGATCTTCAAAAAAAGAAGAATGTCCACACTGCGGAAACTATCGTGGCATCTTCCTTCTAAGCATGGCGGGAAAGATCGTTGCGTTACTGAATCGACTCTTGCCGTGGCAGCAGAGTTATTTCCAGAATACCAATGTCATGTCTGTCCGTCGTGATGCACTGTCGACATATTCTTCTCTAGGCAACAGCTCCAGGAGAAGGGTCGTGAGCAGCAAAAAGAGTGATGTTTTCTTCTGGGATCTCCAGAAAACCTTCGACAAAATCTTAAGAACAGCAATGTGGGCAATTCTTGATTACTCAGTATGGATTACTCGGGATGTTTCGTGTCCTGATCCTTATGCTCTCAACGGAATGGAGATCCGAGTGAAACATCTGCGTTTTCTCTCTGATCCGTTTCCAATTACCGGTGGTCTTAAACAGGGATGTGTTGGCACTCTCCTTTCTGTATCTCGCCGCCATGATCAACGTGATCACCACTGGCAGCACTGGCGTTGACATCCGATACATAACCTCGCTCGACATCGTTCTCGCACAAAGAGTACCACCACCTGCGAATTTCAGTATATTGATAATTAGACTGCGATTAACATTCAGAGATAGATAAACCGGTATAACGAGGACTATAAACGCTTCGAGACAGAGGTCAATGTCAAAAAGACGAAGATCCTCATCCAGCTGACCCCGGACAAGCAACATTGGACTTTAGCATTAACATCAACGGACACTTGGTAGAAATCGTCGACAAATTTCCCTACCTAGAAAGCATCACCTACGAAAGAGATATTAACAGGATCAAAGCGCCTAATTTTGCGCACGAATCGCTCTCGCACCGGGTCTTCAGCAATCACGGCCTCACAACTATAAGCAAAATAATAGTCTTCCGGGCAGTGGTTCTCTCCACCTTTCTATATGCTTACGAGACATGGGACACATATTGTCGGGACGTCAAATATCTGGAACGATTCCAGCAAACGAAGCTTCGAAGAATCGTTAGCATCCGCTAGGAGGAACGCATCACCAACATCGAGGTACTCTTTTGGACGTCTCTTACAAGCATTGAGGTTACCATCTTTCAACATTGCCTTCGTTTGGCGGGTCACGTGTCCAGAATGTGCTCCAATCGCCTCCCCCGTGTCATCCCATTTAGAGAACTCACCCAGTGGCAAGATTCGATGTGGAGATCCAAAACGATGCTTCAAGGATCAATTCAAGACTTCCCTGACATCGACTCTGACACGTAGTAAACTGTAAATTGGCCTTCCTTTACGTAAGTATATGTATATGTATATCCATACATACACATACCCGCAAACACACACACACACATATATATAAATAAAAAAGTGAACATAGAAGTCAACACTAAGAGGCGACAGTCTGTTTCATGCTAGATGCAATCGTCAGGCCACGAGTGCTGCTATTTTTCTCCCCAGCATCAAAGTTTTAAATGCCCAGTTTTACTCCATTTGTTTATCCGGGTGGAATGAGAAGAGACATATTCATGTCTTGCCAACAGATTTTTTTTTTCTTTTGCAAAAGTGGACGCGACAAACTAGACTGCAATTTGAACTTGTATCGCTGATTCATCTTTCAGCACTAATGACCACTACAAGAAGGGCACACTTTGTTAGTCACCCTACAAGGTTAAAATTTCAAATTTATTAATTACGCCTTGACTTAGCTTGATTTATCTGAAAACATAATTTAGCGAGGCGTCAAAGTAAAACACTGAAATGTCCCCTGTATT
>CAHIKZ030005436.1:1655000-1717500 GCA_903632075.3 Acanthosepion pharaonis
ATATATATATATATATATATATATATGGGTGGGTGTGTTTGTGTGTGTGTGTTTTATGAGAACAGTCTACTCCATACATGCATACAACATTCTGCATGAAAGAGCAGGAGATTTGAATCGTTTGTCCAAGCGACTCGGCATCATTCTTCCTCAGTACAGTAACGATCCTCTCTCGTATACGTGCAGTATCTCATGCTATAACGTCAATAATATTACACTTATTTTTAGATGGCGAATAAACCCCATGTACAGTGTGCTGACTGTTGTGTTGAGCATCACCTGCCTTGAACTGAAAATGCTATTTGGTGCAATACGCCTAATTGATGGATCTTTAGTCGTGGATGACTCCGTTCCTGCGTGTCCATGCGGATTCCCAGAATATTTGAGCGCGCCTGATATCTGTCCAGAATTCACATATTTCTGGTATACACTTGGTCAGAGCAAGCTCAAAGTACTGGCAGCTCGGGAAGTCACCAGGACCGCCGTCAAGTCTGAGGACACAATCATGTGAAAATTAAAAAAATATATACATTTAAGGGCGCAAAGTTCAGCTTGCCCGTGGTGCCAGCAACTGTACAGCCGGCTCTACTCTTGATACTGTTGCCTAATTAAAACCTATACTATTTACAACGCCGTCAACAATAGTTCTGCAGTCCAATAGCTTTGGTTGCCTGAAGTTTTCATGTGTTATTGATATCTACTGTTGCCGCAGAAAAACCTAGAGCAATCCGAAAATTAAAGCCCTATAAGTTTGGTCTCAATCATTATTCCGGATTAGACAGTGTCCGCATCTAATGGTTGCCACAGATACACAGTTATAGCTACGTCACTTAATTATGTGTTGTACGAATGCAAGCAGACGTCAGCATTGGAAAGGTTGGCCTAGTAGAATTTTCCTAATTTGCAACATTACTGACGTGTGTTGTGGGGTTGGCCTAATGTATAACAGCAAAGAAAACGGTATCCTTAAAGCGGTTCAAACTCCAAGTAGTTTGCGTTCATTTAAAATTAACAATTACATTAGGTCGCTCGGAAATTTGTCCCTGCTACTGGCATCATTTAAATTAATAGAACGTGTTACCTAAATGCACCAAGGATTTAACCACTGTGGATCGATTAGAACTGAGCAGATAGATGATTTGATTCTGGTGCCGAAGACTTGGGTAGAATCGGCCACACTTTTCGGAAGAGCAGATAACAGAGAAGATAGTGCAGAGTGTGTCAAAAAGTCTTAAAACAGCCCTCCCCAGGTTTGTATTCTATGTTTTCTTCTGCATATTCCAAAGTATAATACATTCAGTAGTCTGTCATGTCTGCTTTTGTATTATCTTTGACCCAGTCTGTCATCTTCGTTTATAAAATGTCATTCAGTCTTGTATATTTTTCACAGAAAAAAACAAAACTAAACACCATTTGCTTTTTTTGTTCTTTTTATATTTGTTTTGATATAGAAATTTACGATATATTTGTTCTAGAAAGCCAGAAGCACTACTTCTTTTCTTAATGTATACTAATATTACTAATAATAACTGAAATGAGAATTGAAACGCGAGACAGAAAATCTACTAGTAGCCGCTCCAAGACCAAGCCCTGAATACTAATTCTGTCTTGAACAAGCTCTACTGCCAAGTGGATTCGGACAAGGGCAGGCTGTGTGGCAAGAAAGTGTAAAATGTCGCCTACATCATTAACGCCTGTGCAGAAAAATTACAAGCACCGATATGATAAAACGATCTATCATCTGCATCGGTGCCTATATAATATGTATGGACGTCGATGACCAATGGTACTCGAAAAGCCAGGTGATCAAAAAAGTTGAGATTTTTGTGGGATTTCAAAATCAAAACAGATTGTAAACTTGGGACCATCAAAACAGACAGGAGTCTTTAAAAAAACACAGACACACAGACACACAAAAAAGAACAAAACAAATGCCTCCTCATTGAAGTGGCGTCGAACATGGCAGATGGATCCCAAAGAATACAGGGTCTTAGTTAAATGTGTCTGTATATATATATATATATATATATATATATGGATGTATATGGATGTATATGTATTAAAGAAACTTATCGTCGAAAAATCTAATAGAAAGTATATAAATCGCATGACCGGAAACATCTCGCTATAAGAGAGGACCTGTATATTAAACATCTCTCTCCCATTATCAACCTCACCTTATTTAACAGTGGGAATGGAGTGTTGAAAGTTTAAGAAAAATAGAAAGACGCTTACTTGAATCAAGTCGTCCTTCATACGCGAAGACTGTAAATAAACTCTCCTACTAGTATTGAAAACAATATAAAAATATAATACATCTACAAAAGAAAAATTAACATCAACTAAACGGACTCATCTTGAAGATGGCTAAAGAAGTGGCCGAAAGCGCTTGGGAAAATATGGACAACTTTTGATCTCCCTTCTTTCCACCAAATGAAAAAATGTAAGAATGCAGAAAAAACTAAATAAAACATTAAATTTTCCTTGTCTGTCATATTTAACAAAAGATGTTTAAAAGAAAGTTTATAAATATATATATATATATATATATATATATATATATATATATATATTGTAGCTTTTCCCTATGAATTTTATCGGTAAGGAGATTGTCTAGCATTACTCCAAATGTAATGGGTATATGATATAGAGATAGGCAGTTTCATCATCTTTATGTAGTGGAAAAGTTATAATGACTTAGATGACTAATAAATATAAATACACACATAATTTGTGTTTTCCTCTTAGCACGCACACACACACACACACACACACACATATATATATATATATATATATATATATGTCGGGTGGGTATAAAAAATTCCCATGTCATACTAAACAAAGATTCGAATCAAAATTACTCCCATCGTAAAAGATAAAACGAGATTTTAAAAACTGAATAGAGACATTACTGTTAACATTTTAAACAAATTAATAAAATTATCACTGTCAGTAAGGCAGGAATAGGTTTATTGAAACTTGAAAATCAATCACTGGCGATTGCAAAACATTTTTACCTCGAGAAAAAAATAAAACAAAACATACACAGTTCTATTAAAATCAATAATTTCACAAATACCTGTGCAGCCTTTCCAGAACACTCTTGTCCGTGCGGTCTGTATAAAGACACTATTACCGATACTGATCACTCTTTTCCATGTAAATATAACTAATTTATATATATATATATATATATATATATATAACTTTCTCTGTTTCTGACTTTTTCTCTCTCATATATATATATATATATATATATATATATATATATATATATATATATATATATATATATATAGTAATTTATGACAACGTGGAAAAAGTGTTCATAGATTGTTTACCTGTACTTGTTTTTGATATTAAAAAAATATATATCGTTTCTCCCCGCCACATATATATATGTATATATATATATATATATATATACTTAGTTGTATGTTAGCTTTATCACCGATATTGAGCGCTTCCTAATAAATATCGTGTATATATAATATATAAATAATGTATATTGAAATTGCATATATATAGTTTGTGTGTGTGTGTGTCGTCGACCTTGGCAGACTCCTTACCGAGTATTGGAGTGCTCATCAACATTTCCTTCTGTGTGAAATAAGTCCTATGTTGTATGTGAAGAGACGTCCGCAGTCCCACCGAATAGTAGGGTAGGTGGGTTCACGGGATGGAGAGCTCTGGCTTATTTTTGGGTTCTTTTCCTCTCTTCTATTTAACGTTTAGTGTTTTCGAAGGATGTTGTTTTTTCGTGGACTTTTCATCACAAATTGATTCTTTCTACAACTTCCGTCTCCCAATTGAACTGGTCGATTACTGTCCTCAGCAGGGTGTTTTTGATCTGATCCATAATTCGACGAGCTGGGGCTTCACGGGGTATCTTACCAGACGCAAGCTCCATGAAGAGGATTTGTCTGGTAAGGTGGATGCCTGGGCATTCAGACAAGATATCCGGCCCATCAAAGTCGATGGAGAATCATGATGGTTTCTATGCTCTCCTTCTTTGTGCGGAGGAGATATTCGTAGTTTGTGATCCGGTCCCGCTACGTGTTGCGTATACTTTTAATCAATTTGTTTCTTTTAGCCATTTATGTGTGTGTTCGTGAAGATATGTTAATAGGTGATTATTTGTGGGAAATCAAATTGATTGATCGGTTGATTTGTTTTCTAAGGCTTATCAACAATTTGCAGCTTATTCAAAGCCAGAAAGGTTTTACATTTTAAGAAATGTTTTTGGAGATAATAATGGTTACTGATAAATGTCTTACTAATCAACCCATAGCTGGGGGAGAAGAAGTGGAGTAATACCTTTACCAAGGGTATTTGCGCATAGGTCAATATAATTAACAATCCCGAGCCATTATCCATTACACCACCTTCATATCCAAGCCGTTTATATAACCCTAAAGTGTTTTAACAGAGGATGGAAAATATGATACCGAAATCCCAAAGCGCATTTGGATAGCTAAAGATCCCTTCTAAATACTAAGTAAAATATTAAGAAACACTGTCGCATTTTTGAAACACACTTGATGTTTCACCTCTATAAACGCACAGCAAGCGTGGTTGGATGTCAATGGTTGCAATTTGTTTCGCATAGAGGTATTCAGTGACATACTTTCACTTTATACAGATTCCATTCTGATGTACTCCTACTCCCCTACACTCCTGCTTTATTGGCAAGGGTAGGGTTCTACCTTTACTTCCATACTACAACCTGATAATTAGGGATCTCAGCATAAAGAGGCTATCCTACCAGCTGGTGCATAATACCGGGGCTACTGTAATGCCGTTTTGTGAATGGGATCTGGGCCGAACATTAGTTTGTGATGGGGGCTTTCGGTTCTATGATGACGTGTACATTTACGGGTGTGCTTTCTGGCAATTAATTAAAATAGGGTTTTATATATACCTCTTGATGTGTTGCTGTTTCGATGCTTTGAAGCAACACCTTCCCATACTAAAATATGACCAAAGCTAACACACACAGATCATCCATAAAAAAATTTAGATCCCAAGTACTAACAGCGGAAACGTCGCTAGACTTTCGCTTTTCTATCGCTATTTTCATGACATATAAGTTCAGGCCTTCATAGCCAGGAACCGCCATGGTACATACACTGGGTCGACTCATCTTCATTACCTTCGTAATTTATTTATAAGGAGGAAATGCCGCTCAAATAGCTTCCTCCCTAGAATTGATATTTTGCGGAAACGTCTGATCACTACAATGTTAGTCGATATCTATTCTACATCCTTATAATATGCACTCCCCCCCCCATTTATGCCTTTGTAAAAACCTCTGTCTTGAGTGGCTTCTGCGCCTTGTATTCGGTAAACAACAGTATAAACATCTTCCTCTGACATTTTCGTCCAACATTTTTGAAAAATTTTTTTCGGAGCAATTTTGGATATAAAGACAAATGGACAGAGTTGAATTCTGTTTAGAGCAGCACTTCAAATAGAAGAAGAAAAAAAAACTGTTGCGATCTACAATTCAAGATGGTCGGCGATAGCAAAACTGAAGAAACATGATGATCCGAATCCAAAGAATTAATTTGCGATCTTGTTCTTCTCGACATTTCCTCTCTTCTATAACGCCAGTTATAATTAAGCAATGACGTGAAAAGCTGAAAATTTAGGATCACTAAATTTTAAATAGCGAACTTTTGAAATTTCTGGTATTTATGACGCACACCTCATTCCTGGGGAGGAGAATGATCAATAGAAAATAATGTCGTAGAAGTAGCACCAATGTATGTGTTGTTCATGTTCAAATTTCGTGCCACGCTACTCACATTTAATTTTGTGCTTTTTAATTTAGCAGCACAGAATGCATGGTTTTCTGCAACAAATGTATTTACACACCCCGCCTCTACTCCCCGCCTACCAAACAAACAAACAAAAAAAGAAAAAGAAAGAGAAGTATTCGAAGATTTTCTGTAGGATTATATGTTCAATGCTTAGGCCAATGTAGAACAGTTCCGGGAGATTGCAGGCAGAATTTCATAGATCGACAAAGACGGATTGCTTTTTAACTTGATACCGGACAAAAACGGGCAAGATAAAATTCCCAATTTGCCTTTATATCAAGACCCATGTCGGGCAATTTGATGTGGTGTAACGGTTAGAAAGCTTGTCTCTCTACATCAATTACAACTGAGAGTGAGTTCAATACTCAATAGGTGCCCCTTATTTTCAGCCTTATGCTGCAACTAAGCTACACTTAGTAAATAAATTATATCATATCCACCTTGGAGTTGTCCCAGATCTTCAACTAATTTCACAACCACTTTTTTGTTTTTTTTTGTTACTTTATTTAGCGACGTATCAGCACATATGGGTTATTTAATGTCAAAATCGGAATATGAAAATTCAGTCTTTATAGTTAATTTAAGAGAATGACATTATTTCATGATTAAATTATAATGCCTTAGCTGCATTTATTTTACTAAATAATCTTACAGAACCGAACGAGAAAACAAAGATTGTTTCTCCTTACAAGTAATAAAATTAATCACAGCAAATTGATTTTTTTTTCATTTTTTATTTTCATTTGACAATATTTTCAATGTTACTGTAAGACGTATTGATGGTCCTTTTGTTATAATGTAGTGTTGGTAATTTTGCAAAAAAAAATGTATTGATGGTAATTTTACTTTAAAAATGTTAACCTCTATTGTAATTTTTGAATTATTAAACCTTTTTCCGTTAAACTTAAAATAAGTCCGAGATACCATTTTTTAAAAATCTCAACATGTCTATTAAGGTGAGACATTTAAATTTGGGCGACTGCTCTCGTCTTTATTGTTCTTATCACTGCGTTGCGAACTTTTATTTAATCTACGGGGGTTAGTCTATTCTCGTTCCACTGCCAAGGTCTCGTCTTGTTTTTATTTTTAGTACTACTCAGCTCTATCTCAACTGAGCCCAAGTAAACATTGCCTAGCTCGGGGATTGAACTCACAGTAACTACGCCATCAAGTTCACGAACCAATAGGCAATGTGTACTTGGAATCAGTTGAAACAGTTAAGCGGTCCTTATTATTATGTTCATCTCTAAGATGTACAGCTTTCATGTTGGTCAGACAAGAGTTACTCCCCGGTGTTTGAAGCGTACCCTGAGATAAAGGACCCCGTGAGCTTAAGTAATGTTTGTCAGTAAACCTGTGTATATGCCGGACTTCCCTTAACAAGACTTTGAGTAATAATCCGATCGATTAGGCACAGGGATAAATCTAATCTTTTCTTACATTGACCTCTTATATTAAGCTCTATCCTCTCGAAAAGGAAATTTGATTAAAACTGAGAGGGTTACTCTTTAAAGTCAAGGTGTCGTAACCCTTTCACCAGGGGTCTCTCTTTCCTGGCTATAAATAGCCAAAGACCCTTCGGCTCGATCTCTTTTTTACTTTCAGGCCTGTGCACTGACACCTTGACGTAATCTCTCTTATTCCTAGAGGATTTCAACTATCAACCTCGAAATGTAGTCGCTAACAAGGACTAGCGTGGAATCACGCTAAGCACAATATACACACACGCTCGCACACACTGAATATTCACACACACTTCGTCCTTTGTACTGTTTCCCTGTATTGTAACTTGTTATGAATATATATTTGTGTATACATATATTATCGGTCTTGTTTTTTTGCTTTCTTTTCCTTCTTCTTTGTACTTAATCAAAGTCCAACCTTTTTATGTAGTTGGGCTCGGCGGGCAGGAGTATCTGAACCTTGCGTTTCTTCTACGTCTGACTTCTATCAACAACATGACAGCCACGCCATGAACCCTCAACAAACCGTAACCGCCACGGGCCCACTACAAAGGTGTATCCTTAATGAGTGAAGCCTTTCAATACGAAAATAAGATTATTTTGTCCCTAGTCTCATGTAAAATCGCGCATGTGACATACACTAATCGCATAGGGTACATATGATTACCAAGATCGTAATTCTTAGCCATGTTTAAATATATGCACATCTACAGGGTAATACAGTGACGGGAACAAGAAAATAAATAGAACCATTGCTTGCAAAAAACAAAGAATTGTTCTGCGCAACTCTTCTTAGTATTTCAGTCTTGGAAGGAAGGCAGTGAAAGTGATAACGCTATCAGATTCTTAACACATGCTCCAGTAAAAAGGAAATCCTTATCAATTTTTAATCTTTTTTATTTGTACCCTCTCCTTTAAATAATCACTTGCATTCGTAAATATATTTGCTGTTGCAATATTGTGATAACCTTATTCAGCTCAAATATTTGCCAAATGCAACAGCAGAATTTCCACAGGCATTTTCTCTCGTGGAAATCGCTATGTCCCTATTAAATCATTAAATTTAGAATTATGACAGATCAGAAATTTCTCAAGAGAGGAAAATCATGAAATTTCCACAGCAACTCTAGTTGTAATTACTTGTTTGAGATTTACGCTCGCTTGATAATGTCTATTGCGGAATGATCTTGGCATTTACGACAAATAGCCGTGAGAATTTCACAGTTTTTTATTTGAATTTTCTGATGAATCTTAATTCATAATTTTATGCTTGAATAATCTCTTTTCGGGTTCCACGACTATAAAATACCCGTGGAAAGTTCTATACTGCATCGTTCAATATTTGAGCTAAACATCTTTAACAAAATCTTACAATAACAATCATAAATACAAATGCGGGACATTATTTTAGGAAGTAAGAATGTAGATAAGTTGGCTCACTTCCATGCTAGACAATTGCACCTTCCGGAATCCATCTTAAGTAATTATAAATCTGCAATCGTCCATGATTCGAAAATTGCTGCCTCATATGGTACCTCTGCTATATATTTAGAGATTTTTGATAAAATCCAAATAGGAATCTGCAAGGTTATTGTTCCTGACATGGTATCTTGGTTTCAGATACTTTCCATCTGCCATAATGTAGGTTTCTTGAACCTTTTTTTTTTTTTTTTTATAAATAATTCATCGTAATTGTTCCAAGAAATTTTCCTCTCTGGTACTTTATAGATAAAAACGCAGCACTAGATTGCTAACAATGCCTCATCTTTTTACAGTTGAATTGGCTAGATGTAATCGTAAGTTCTTTATCATCAGTTTCTTTTCTTGTGTTTCTGGTCTTTGGATCACACTTCCGTCTTTTTGTTTTCCAGTCAAGTTTGAATTTTAAAAATTTATGAATCGTTATCTGCTGTTTCCTTCATCTCTCTTATTTTATTGTTCTCGTTCTTTAATAATGTTTTTATTTTTCATATTTTTTCACACTGGCAATAAAGCCACCAAATAAGACAAAGGGTTACTATCCTTTGTGTCTTAGTGGCTTTATTGCCTTGCCTGGGTTGAAATGATTAAAAGAAGCAAAAAACATTGAATATTTAAAATTGACAATTTTTTTCCATTTCACTTTTGCAGACGTTATACACTTGAGTGATATCGCCTCCTCTATATTTTTTATTTCTTTCTAATATGATTTTTCCGTCTTTCCTCGCGATCAGAACGGTATAGTTCATTTTTTGTGAGGCATTGCTAGGGTGTAACGTAAGTTCTAAGGAAAAGAAAGAATCATAGTACGATGTTTTAATATATTGGAGTAATGTGAAATTATTAATGGCACAGAGATTATGTCCATTAGATACTAAAATTGTGTCTTTTGAAATGTATTTCGAAACATTGTTGTACGTTGGTGTTTGCATTTAAAACTATCAGTCAAATCCAATTTTCTTAATCTTGAAGTGATATTTTATCTTGCTAGTTAAATTTACGACTATATTACAGTGTAACAATCCTACGTAATTTTGCACTTATCTATCGTCTGCTCTCTTTTAAGCGAGCGCCATTATTTAAACATTACGCCTACGATCCGTAACCTCTCGTAACAATTTTCATGTTAACCATTTCCAAGCAAGGAAACGTGACGTTTAAGGTTTGCTTATATTACAGGTGATTTAAATATACATTTGATATATTCGCTTCCTTTATGCAAAAATACTTTGTCTTTATTGATAAATCCAAGAAAGAATTTATATATTCGGTATATAGACAATTAGCCTCACGTGTATCAAAGATGTAATTTTCAATCAACGCTTGCATCGATATAATTCACTGCGTCGTTGTCATTTAATGACGAACAGAAACGAGAAGGCAAATTAATAATCTATTTTGTGCATTAGCTTACCCGTTGATTGAAATGCCGGCTAAGTTCAGAACGAGGGCAGCGTGGATTCTTTTACGCAGATGATTAATACGATTTTACGCTTAAGTTTGTGATTCTATACGTGTCACTCATCATTCTATTTAATATTAGGTTGATGCCAATGTTGCCAGGATTCGCCTGTACTTGATTCTAAGACCATACTACTTGTGTCTTTGAAATTAACTCAGTTCATGTGCAATCGTTGAATCGTTAGTTACAGGCAATTTATCTTTTTATTTTATTTTTATTTTTTATTTATTTTATTCGGTCGAGGTAGCTCGGACATTAAAGTATCTATCATGCCAAACATCACGGTCCTGAATCAAGGTCGGTGTGTCATTAAGGTGGCATTCTGTGTCATAACATAATTGAGCAATGTAGAGGATTGCTGGGTAGCAAACCCGTCTTGCTCCATGGTCAGGGGTCCACAGCAGATCACTCGCAAGCTCTTGATTTGCTTGACAGCAGTGTCGCGTAAAGATTCTCCATTCGCTTAAAATTGTAAAAATATCAAGGATGGGTCCAAAGCGCTGTGATTTATTTGGATGTACTCTCTAAGAGTTGTTAAGTATGGCGCTCAGTACCCGGATGTAGATTCATCAAGTTTAGACTCTAGGGTTTTAGTTAATGTCCAAGCAGTGACGCCATACATTAATTCGGCTTCTACAGTGTCTTGAAAGAATCTCCGTTTGCGGTTGTCTGTTTTAGAATAAACCTATTGTATTCTAATATATCAGGTTGTACTGAAAATAATTGCCGATTTTAATATAAATCATTTAATTGTTTCCTTATATAGTAAAATATTTGTACAAAAATATATTACTCATTCCTAATTATTAAAATGCCTTCTTTGTTAATTTTATAAAATCTCTTTCAGAATTTAACTTAAAACATTATATACCCCGCACCTTGAACATGAAAAAAGAAGAAATGACATTACTTTTTCTGGGATTGGTATTCACAATTTGTTGCCGTCATTAAATGAACATGGGGTGTAGGATACACTTGTTAGACGGACAGTACGGTGTTTGTTTTCTAAAATCCCGCTGTGGGAATCCGAATCTTGAAGCTCAAGACATCCATTGGCAATTGACAAGCAGCATCTGAGAACAATAGTCGAACAAAAACCCAGGTAAAAGAGTTAGAGAAATATCTCGGATCATGGATGTTAGGTTGTTAGCAATATCGGACCATCTCGGGTTTTCCAGTTTTGATCGATTTCAACAATGTTTAAATACATTCACACAGAAATAAAAATTAATTCGAAAATCGCACGCTATTTTCTAAACAACCAAATCAAAGAACAACACGTTATATCTCTATATTAATCTACAAGAAAAAAAACACACCTCCCAAGAACGTTCTGACTGAGGTTAGTTTATTAATATTGATTGAGTAATATAATAAAATATTATTTGCTAACAAGACAAAACACGAGCTTTAATGATATAATGCTTATGTCTCCACATAAGATAGTTATAGGCATTCTTGTCTCACTGACCAGAGCTACACTCCTGTGTTCTTTACAGATGATCATACTCCACAGCAATCAAATATAGCAGATATTAATTGAAATGTCTGCACTGCATAGAATCAGATTAAATAAGCGCAATAAGAAATCTTTATAAACGAAGAACACAAGAATTATTTCTTGCACATGTTTGATTTTGGTTATTAACAATTTTCATATCGCGTGGAGAGAGAGGTTTATGTGCACAACTGATTTTTTTTTCTTTTTTGCTGACCCAACATCAAATCACGAAAATTGAAAAGTTCTTATTTTTCTATATTAATAACTGATTTTTTTTTTATTCGGTTGGGCCGGTCTGCTTCGTGTTTTATATAATTAAAACTACCCTTCCCTTTCAAAGATAACTTGAATTGTTGTCTAGTGGGGGGTGGGAAATATTAAAGAAAGCTGAAAGTCTTTGATGATCAATTAAATTATTTAAATCTTCCTGGACTGAATTTTCTTTTTTTTAATTCGCTGTTGCTATTGTATTCTTAAGACAAACCTATTTCTCTGTCTGTCTCTCCTTCCTCTGTTTATCTGTCTGTTAGTCTCTCTCTCTCTCTCTCTCTCTCTCTCTCTCTCTCTCTATATATATATATATATATATATATATATATATATATATACTATTTACATTATTCGGACAATTGTCGCCATATTTATTACAACGTTTCGGTCGTTGTACGCTCTTGCCTTCTTCAGGTGGCTGGAATGTTCTGAAGGACACATGGAACAGTGGATAAAGGCGTTGGTTAGATCCAGTGACAGGACCCAAAGAGTGTGAGTTCAATACCTGGTTAATGCAGTGGAGAACGTGTAGAGGGGAATTAACAGGAGATAACTGATAACTGACATCCATTAGACAGGGCACGTGGGACTAGAACAGTCTACCCCAGCGAGCGAAATAAAGGGTTCAGTTCGACATTCCAACTACCTGAAGAAGGCCGGAGCGTACAACGGCCGAAACGTTGTTATAAATATGGCGACAAACATGTGGACAAGAGTCCGAATAATGTAAATAGTGTACATAATACATCATCTCAGAAATATATATATATATATATATATATATATATATATATATACGCAGCATACCTTAATTAAAGCATGTTTCATTAAATAATATAGATATATGTCTATTTAGTGTTATAATAACCCGTTCTAGTTCTCTAATTAGCTTCTTGATGTTAAGCTGAAAGTCATCAAGGAAGGCGCCGTTGTTGTTAACCCAAGTACTTTCGATCTTCTCCGAGATCATCCCTAGGGGTGAATTGCGAAGAGAAACTTAATATAATTGTGATGGTGAGTTTTGCTAACATGCGTGAGTGTGCTCTGTTATAATTATTTTAAAATTTAAAATTATATATATATATATATATATATATATATTAGTTGATTTAATACAGATATATAATATCATATAATATATTTATCTATTTATCGTGGGTTGTCAACTGTCTATATTTCTGAGATGAGGTATTATAATTGTTTACATAAAGTACATTGTTCTGACTGTTGTCTTCCTCTTTATTTCCATATTCACAATGTTTCTGCTGTTGTACGCTCCAGCCTTCTTCAGGTGACTGGAAGTTCAAACAGAAACCTGTATTTCGTCCACTGGCGTAAATTGTTCTAGTTCCACGTGCCATGCCTCTTCCGGGTGTCTCAGCTTTCACTCTTTAAGTCAACTCTCCAAGTTTTTGTTCACCAATGCAGTAGCCAGGTATTGAACTCTCAAATCTATGCGTCAAGTCAGTGGAGCCAACCACGCTTGTATCCATTGGGCTATGTGTTCTTGGAGAGTTCAGTTAAAGGGAGATAACTGAGACATGTAAAATTGAACTGCCCATGCGTACATATTTCATTCTGGAGACAAATTCCAACTTTTTGAAGTTTGTCTTTGTTTTTTGTTTTTTTTTATAGTTCCCGCAAACGCAGGACAAACTGTAGACTTAATTCTTGTATATAAAACTTAAAGAAATATATGCAAAACACAATATTGCATTTTTATTAAATAAGCAATTTTTATCTTAATCATTATTTGTTTTAAATAGTGGGAGTATGTTAAATAATATAACTTTTAATATTTCGAAAAAACTTAATGTAAATTTATTGTATTAAGCTACATATAAAATTCTGTGAATTCCGTTATTTTATATATAGATACCTTTGTTTTACAATAATTTTCAACCAGGAGAAGCATTCAGAATATATTTGTCGGGCGGCTTGAATTCTACCATTTTCACAAAATTAAAAATCATTTAATAGCCTCGTAAGCCGATTGCTATCCTGTCCCTCTTTCCAGGGCAAATTGGTGCTCCATTGTTTACTTCTACCAATTGAAACTTTTGCTGCTCAGATACATTCAGAGTCACGAATCACCCTCTTATATTCTTGAGCCTTGTATTGGGTGAACTTTAGTATAAAAATCCAGAAGCTGGAGCTGAAACACTATCACTAGCATTAAATATTAATGTGTGCAAGATTGTGCTCTCTTGTCAACATATTTAACCGTCCTGGGTATGACGATAAACTACATCCACTTCCTGATTAAGATGATAAACTACGTCCAACAACAGCAGGTTTTGAAGAGCATCGGAATCTTAATTGATGTTGTTCCCAGGTTCACCCTGACCCGGAGTGGTCGCATATGTTAGAGTCCCATCTATGGGTAAGTCACTATCACCCCACAAGCTGGGGTCAAAACACTATCAAAGTGTAAAAAATAGTATTTACCAATTCCATACTGGCTTGTCTGGTCTAGAAGCTTTGCTTAAATACTCTTCAAGGGGATCACAAAGCATGTTTTGATTGTCGAGGAACGCGACCGATTGGTTGAAAAAATGTTAAATATTTATTTTCGAAGGATTAATTAATTAACCAGAAGGATGCGCTAGTCCTTCGACCCAGAAACCATTTTTGCTATTTGGCATTCGAACATCTTGGTGTCTATTTCCATCTTCTGTCCAAAACTATGCGGGACTTTGTCCATCAGTGCTTAGAAATAGAAAAAGTTCGTTCGAAATAAAGAAAATAGTGCTGAATTGTTATGTAATATCCATGGAACCGAATGCTAGACGTCCCATTTCCACAGCACTGAATGCTGGGAGATTTTTATAACAATGAAGAGAAAGTTAACAGAAATGGGATTTTGCTAGTGGCTTTTTAACGTTATTTAAAGCCAGAAATATTAATGGATAAGAATATTTTTAGAAATTATGATGATTTACTGATACGATTTCTACTAATTAACCCATAGCTGGAGTGTAGAAAAAGCTGGATTCATACATTTCCCAAGATGGATTCATACATTTCCCATGGCTGGAGTGTGGAGAACAGCTGGATTCATACATTTCCCAAGCTGGATTCATATATTTCCCAAGCTGGATTCATACATTTCCCAAGCTGGATTCATATATTTCCCAAGCTGGATTCATACATTTCCCAAGCTGGATTCATATATTTCCCAAGCTGGATTCATACATTTCCCAAGCTGGATTCATACATTTCCCAAGCTGGATTCATACATTTCCCATAGCTCAAGAAACTCGGCTCTTTGCTTTCCAATTTCGACCTGCTGTTATCCATTACACCTCATGTACATCAAAACTTACGGCACCTGGTATTCCACTATATCACAATATACTCTACAGATACTGGTTCAACGCTGCTTAGCTTCGGTGATTTTAAGAGGACTAGTGTTTCAAAGTGATATGACGTAAAACCAGACATATGGCTCTACAGAAGGATACTGAGAATTAGTTGAACGAAGTGCACAAGCAGGGAAATTTTTTTTAAGGGAAACAGAAGCCATATCAGAAAGTGGCAGCTGAAATTACTTATAATGAAGAAGGAGAAATTAGAGAATTTGATCCTCACTTGTGTGAATGTATCTATCTATCTATCTATCTATCTATCTATCTATCTATCTATCTATCTATCTCTCTCTATATATATATATATAAGTAGACATTGACGTCAGCACTCAGACTGTTTCATGCCAAACACAATAGTCAGGCCACCGTCTGTCGACTTCAGTATCCACTTTTATATTTCATATTTACATACGCTCTATCTCTGATATTGAGCAATTTATCTCATGAATATAGCATACTTAAAACTATATTTCATCATATATATATATATATATATATATCGTTCGTCCTCAACGACCCAAAAAACGAAATAACTCAAAAACCCGAGACATTTGACTTCAATACAAAGAAAGTCCACCAATATGTAAAGAAATGCTAAAATTCGAGGAAGATATGACAAATATAGTCACAAACCTGAAGTTAAAAAAACACTTTCCAGATGAAAATTATGGAAGAAAAGAAAATAATGAACTCCAATAAGTTATTCATATTGGCTGACAAGACTACGAACATATACACAATGGAACCCACAGCCTACAACAAACTCATAACTAACAACACCACACAATTATACAAGAACACAACCGCAAACACAAAAAACATGATAAACCAAGTGATAGATGAAAGGATAAACCGCATAGCTAAACAACAAAGTTTCATGTCAGCAAAAGACCACAAAACCAACTTCGTGAAGAAACGCACATTCCGCCAAAACGACCTGCGAAAAGCGAAATATGAAAAATCAGCAGAAGTATATTAGAAAATTTCAACACCAACCTAATGGGAAAATTAGGTCTTAACCAATGGAAAAACACCAAAGCTGTCATAGACCGGTTTACAGCAACATAAAAACAAAAACAAAGCTATTTTCATCCGGTTTGACATACTGGATTTCTTCCCATTCATCGCAGAAAACATACTGAATGAAACTATACAACTAGCACAACATGTAAAAATTACAGACGGAGATATTAAAATAATCGAAACACTGTCGTAAATCTCTGTTGTTTCACAATAATGAACGATGGGCAAAAAACAAAATCACCACCTATTTGATGTATCAATGGGTAGCTATGTTGGAGCGTCATGTGAATTAGTAGGCCTACTCATCCTCTCATACCTAGCCAGGTTTAAGAGACAAAGGACAGAGAACTATATAGAGATGACTGACTTACCCTGATAAGAGAACCCAATGGCCCGAATTAGACAAATTTAGGAAAAAATATTAAACGCCCTAAAAACC
Source organism: Acanthosepion pharaonis (assembly GCA_903632075.3). Lineage (NCBI taxonomy): Eukaryota > Metazoa > Mollusca > Cephalopoda > Sepiida > Sepiidae > Acanthosepion > Acanthosepion pharaonis. Next base: position 1,671,831 of record CAHIKZ030005436.1, read on the forward strand.
ATTGGATCTAAAATAGAAATAAATGAAGGTACAAGGACAGTAAACTTCCTAGACTTTACTCTCAACCTGAACATTGATACATACGTACCGTACAAAAAAGATATTGACACCCCAAATTACGCACACACATCCTCCAACCATCCACCTTCAATCATCAAACAAATAGCCATATCAATCAGCCGCAGAAAAACTCATCTAACATAGATATTTTCAATAACAAAAAAACGTCATACGACAAAGCACCAAAAGAAAGTGGATACACAGAACAACTACAATACACACCTCCACAACCGAAATGCAAAAACAGAAAAAGAACTATTATCTGGTTTAACCCACCATACGTCAAAACAAACACAGGAAGAACATTCCTAAACTTAATAGAAAAGCACTTCCCTGAAAAAAATCGATTAGCAAACATATTCAACAAAAATAAAGTTAGAATCAGTTACAGGTACACAAAGAATATAACTCAAATAATAAAAAGCTAAAACACAAAAAAATAACAACCTACAATGATGCAACTAAGGAACCTCAATGCAACTGCAGAAATAGAACAACATGTCCAATCCACGGAAATTGCCAACAAACGAATATAATGTATAAAGCCAAGGTAAGTGCAAACAACAGCACAATATACTACATCGGTGCCACTGAGGGACAATTCAAGAAGAGAAAAAACAACCACAACCTTTCATTCAACAGAAAATACTCAAACAGAACTAAACTATCCACATACATATGGCATCTAAAAGACAGAAATATTATATCGAGAATAAATAATTGAAAAAATTGAAAAAACAGCACCTGCCTACAATAACATTGCAATGAAATCCCTACTTTGCCTACGCGAAATGGTAAACATAGGATCAGAAATAATTTCCAAATGTAGGCATGAAAATAAATAAATACCTATTATCAGAATTTATGCCCAACGGATAAAAAGAAATACCAGCAAATAATATTACATAAATCACCATTGAATCTATAAACATGAAAAGAGAAACCACTGAAACCATAACACTATCAATTATTTTCTAATTCAAACAACCATCATAATAATTACAATTATTGTTATTATCATTCCACCACCATTACTACGATCACTTCTACGACTTTGCAATAACTATTTGCTGTTACAATTGTTATTATCATCACCCGCTTCCCCCCACCATTACGACCACATCACAATTACTATTGCCATATTAGTCCACAATTACGATTACCGTATCAGTCCACAATTATACTTACTTCTCCAGCAAAATTAATGCCACCGCATAAATACTAATAAGTATTACAAAATAGAATTTCTGCCATTTACATTTGCGCAATCGGCAAAAACAAACAAATAACCGGCTTTAAAATAATAACAAAACAGCCTTAAAAAATTAAAAATAATAACAATTTTTACCTATCATAGTCTTAGACAGACCACATCATACGTATATACGTGCTTGGGAGAAAAAATTCAGCGAACAAAAATAGAAAAATCGGCCTGCGAGTTGACAGCGCAACAAACAATAAAAAAATATTCGCTACACAATCCAACATTGAATGCAGCAACCAAATGTACGTGCGTATGTGCGCAACGACACACATATGCGCATATATTCCCAGTCCCTAACTGTTCACATATGTTTATGTTTGTGCGATCTCCGATGAGTGGGCGTACATGGTGTGTGTTTGTGTCTGCGTACGTGTATATATGTATGGTTGCGTAAGTATGAGTGGCGTTCCTACGGCAGTTTTTCCTCTTATTTCCATAAAAACAACGTTATACGTTATATATAAATACGTTATATATAAATCTAAAATAGAGAAGTAGAAAGTGTTAGTACGAACAATCAGGTTTAGTAGTAATTGTCTGAACGCAACTCTTTTTCGGACTGCCCCTGACTCGACTGACTGACTCGCTTGGTCTGACTGACTGACAGACTCCTGACGAACTTCACTGCATACTTCAGACTTATTTATATATAAATACGTTATATATAAATCTAAAATTTAAAAATTAATCAGTTTTTCTGGCGATCGCAAATGGCGTAAAACCCAGGGTCACAAACTCACATCAATCCAACTATATATATATATATATATATATATATATATATATATATATATATATATATGAATAAAAAGGCTTAAACACTAATATTCCATGGTCATAATTTATTCCATTGGAATCATAAATACGATCCAATTCATCAGACCTACACATTCAAAAAGAAAACAGAAAAAACAACCCCGGAAATAAAAAAATAGAATTTAGAGAGAGTGTAAGTATGAGAGTGTGGGACGAATGTTAGAGTTATAGAGAGGGGGTAACAGACGAGAGAAGGTGGGGGATTAAAATTGAACAGAGAGAAGTTTTAAAGAGGGGAGTCGAAGACGGTTTAAGTGAGAGAAATATGAATGTTGTCGGATGTCTAATACATTAAATATGTAACTGGAAAAGATACATTTTGTGGTGACTTACACACAAATTCGAATTCGGATGTCCGATTCCTCAATACGTGCCCTTATCCTTTAATCCAGTGTGTGTGTGTGTGTGTGAATTCTCACAGAAGCCCACAGCCCTGAAGGATGAAGTCATTATTATAGTGTGCTCATGAAACTTCGATGTCAGCATGATTGAAATAACAGCACTAAATGATAAGTTTCTCCATTAATTCTATTAACGCCCTGTCCTTACCTTTAGATATAGAGCATTTTATGACAAAGCACGCTTGCCTAAAATGCCTTTAACCAGTAAACTACGGAAAAAGGAATCAGCAATTTTGGGACCTAAAATCTCTTACGGCTTAATATCAAATATATATATATATATATATATATATATATATATATATATATATATATATATGTATATAAACCAATCTTGATGATCGGATTCTGACGTGTCTTTTGTTCATTCTTTTATCCTCTTTTTCATTTAGGTTCTCATTTCTTTTTCTTTCACGGAGGCAGATTATTTTTAAGATACTGCATAAGAATTACCTATCGAAGCAGTAGGGTCTCTGCATTTCCGACAACCACCGCATATGAGAGGATTAGCAAAATTTAAGAAGATTAATATGGATTATTTCGCTACTTTACAAGCCGCCGTTCAAAGGCTTGTGGATTAGTTCTGGGTGAACATGGCTTCAGTTTTCTAAAAACGGGGACGTGATCTTTGCATCAACCTTTTGACGGAACCAAGTCTAAGGCCTCATTCGTTATGTCACTTTCGATTAAAGAGCGAAGAGTCGGTATTTAACCAGTGATATGCTTGCCTTGTAGTTATTCTGTTCGTAGTATTTTAGAAAACTGTAATTAGGTTTTAAAATTTTGTTACATTTTTTATCGTCTGCTAAATCACCTTCTTTTCAGACAAATCCTCATAGTGACGTATTTATTGACATATTTAAAATGACAAACAAATTAAAAATGGAAGCTAACGGAAGGAGGCACAAAGTCAGATTGTCTAATCTTATTTTTATTTGAAAATTTCATTGTTTTACTCCTTCTAGCAACAGCCAATAATGCCTTCCAAATTCTAAGCATAGTATTAAGAAACAGAAAAATCTTCGTTAGAATCAAAGAAAAGAACTGTTACGTGATATCTGTCCCTCTCTATGGTAATGAATGCTTCACAATCTCTTCAAAGATGAAAAAGAGATTTGCGGCAACAGTTACAGGTTCGATTCCTGTCGGAGGACGCAGATTTTCTATGAAAATTTCTAAGACATTCAGGCAGATGCATTAGTTCAACTATCTGGGAAGTGTTTTAACAGAGGATTGTAGATGTGATATCGAAATCTAAACACGCATTGGACTAGCTAAGGAAGGCACTGAGAAACGGAAAATATTCCTTAGATACAAAGGAAAGAATCCTGGATCTCTATGTGGTATCCATCCTCTTATATGGCTATGAATGTTTGACAATTTCCCCAAGGATGAGGGGAAAAAAACTAAAAGCAGCAGAAATGTGGTTCTGCAGAAGGATACTGAGAATTCCATGGACGGAGCGAATAAAGCGACAAGGAAGTCTTAAAGAAATGACAACAGTAAGAACACTTTTACCCCAAATCAGGAAATGACAGCTGAAATTCCATAATGAGTCACGGAATTTATTGAGATCCAGAGAGATAGCGGAAGGCAGCGAGCTACTTACCTGACGAGTTTATATGAATAAATGGCGCAATGAGGCATGGGGGCCTTAGCAAAAGGAGAAAGACTGCTACATCAGATAGAAAGTTTGGGGCAGCCATGATCAATTAGGTCCTGAAAAAACGCTGCAGATAAAGAAATCTGCCGCAATAATGGATTATAAACCACATTGCGTCTACAAAATTCTCGTTAGATAATCGAAGATAAGTAGTATTGTGCTCGGTCAGATGAGAACGATAATTTACAGGAGATAAATTGCCGTAGAATATTTCTCTCCAATGCAGGTTTCGTTAGCCACATGAAGAGGGATATTGGTATGCCTTTCATAAATTATGATCAGTAATACGCTGGGAATAGCATGATGGGTGTGTTAGAAAACTGTCAAAAAACCCACAAGAAAGCAGAACATATTTCAATTTTAATTTAATTTTGCCGTTACACATTTGAACTAGTTTATCTACAACACTTGTATATCGTTATAATGGGGCCTCACATCAGTGAGGGGGGGGCGGTGTGCAACTGAAACCGTTGAGAGGAAGGCCCCGAAACGGTGCACATTCTCTCCTGATGACCCCAATTTAAAATTCGAGAGGAACACATCAAATTCAGTGAAGTCAAAAGCCGTAGTAAAGCTCGGTGGAAGTGTCATTGGCATGAGGAGTATTACTCATTCAGCTCGCTTCAGGTGAGTGTCAATTACTTTCCAGTAATTTCCTTCTTCAATATAGGCCAGGCCCTATATACAAGATCTTTGTTTGCCACATCTGTAATAAGCATTTAAAATCATGTGTTGGCATCAAGAGATATCGTCTGTACTGTAAATGACTTCATACCACCCGAAAAATGTACTGGCTTTACATAAACAATAAAAGGATTATAAGCCTTTAAAACAGATCAATTTACTAGCATTTTGCTTAAATTTCTGCCAAGCTCATTTCTTTATCGTCACTTAAATATATCAAGCAATTTATGAAGTGGCATGTGATCCCCAGAGAAAAATGAAGAATATTAAAAATACTTGTTAAAAACATAAAATTAACTCAGCTTTAAATAAACCGTTTAAAAACGAACATGTAAGTTGGAAGAACTATTGCAAGAAAAAAGATTTCTCAACAGTAATTTTTAGTGCTGAATATACTTGGATAGATCTCGTGTCTGTGTGTGAGAGTGTAGGCTTAAATATGAGACATAGATAAGTTAACAAAATGATTGAAAGACTCTTGCAGGTTATAGAATGCCAAAAAGCCTATATGACTCCACAAAATAAAAATGTATTCAGGCCGATGGGATATTGGGTTAATACATTTCTGTGGGCTAATATGTTTTGGATCTATTTATGAAGAATTGTACGTTGCAGTTACTTTTTTTTCAGAACAAAATCTGGCACCTGCCACAAAAGTAGCTATCAATATTTTTTTTTAAAGAAATTCAGATATTTTAAGCTAGAAAACACAAAATGTTTTGCTCATATAAATCTAAGTATACACTGAGAATTTTACCAAGATCGATTAGATAATAATACCAATTTTTATTGTGAAATAATATCGTATATCGTGTTTGAACTTAAATCTATTTTATATGACTCGCGTCATCACATAGGCGCTCTTATGACGATTTTTTAAGTGTAGCTTAGATGTGGCTCGAGGCCGAAATTATAGGGCATACTAGGGAGGATCGAACTCGCTACCCTGTCGTAATTGTTCTCGCAAGACATGCTTGCTAACCAGGCCGAGGTGGTCAAGTGATTTTTAAGCGTAGCTTAGATGTGGCACAAAGTCGAAAATATGGAGCACCCAGTAAGTATCGAACTCATTATTCAGCCGTAACAGATCTAGTGAGACAAGCTTGCCAACAATTAAATCACGTCGAAGTGCTCCAAAAGGTTTTTGTTATGATATTTCATTTTTAATTTGCCACGAGTGTACCATCGTTTTAGAAATTTACAGGATGCGATGGATAAATTGTCGTCTAAATTATGAAAAAAAAAAAATGAGAATAACACTAACATCTCATTTTAAGAGATATATTTACTAAAATTACACAAAAAATATCTTAAACAGTAAATTTATTTAATATAATTGTCATTGGCTTCTGCCACGTCCTCCAGACGACTTCGGAATCTCCTGCAACTCTTCTGGATGGTTTCCTTGATTAAGTTGGTGAATGTTGCTATAAACCTTGCGTTCAATTCATCTTTGGAGTTAGGTGGCCAGATATAAAGGGTGATGTAATCGCAGCATTTGTATCACAGCCATGACTGGATTCTCCTGATTGTGTGGCATGGTGCTTGTGTGCAGAATCCTGTAGCCAGACATAGGGTTTTCCAGCACCTACTCTCTTGACCCAGGGCAGCACTACCTCATCAAGTGTTGAGTTTGAGACCCTCGCAGACAAATTCAAGAGTGATTTTCTTATCAGAACGATCACAGTAACTTTTCCGAGTTGCCGTATCTTTGTGATCACCATTATCCAACTCTTTCCGAATGCTCTACACTATCCTCAGGTTAAGACCCAAACATTCTGAAATGTTCGTATTAGAGTTTCTGGCGCATGCCGTTTCCAAATTTCTGGGGGAGTCAGTTGTGTCATTGTCGTCTTGTTTTTTTACAGACGGTGCCTAACTGATGCTAATATACAGGACAGACAATTAATGGACACATAAAATTCTTAGCTATATATATATATATATATATATATATATATATATATATATATATATATTATACTTTTCATTTCGCGGGCCAAACGGCATCATTGCTGCATATCGTCATAATCTGTAATTCTTACCTCCTCCACCTATGTTCATCCAACAGCTTTATTCAGTGGTTCTTGATCTTTGTACTGAGTGAACAATTATTAAAAATCAAACGCCTGAGATGGAAAATCGGAATCCCTTGATTGATAATTTTATTATCGTCATATCCTGTGTACAAAATATAATTTAACTTCCAAACATCATTTTACTGATAAACCGTACTGTAAGTTATGCTGAAAGCAGAGATCACTGAAATTAAGCAGTGATGACCCTGTTCAATATCTATAATGGAGAATCCTTTAAGAAGCAATTACTATTGTGACTTCCCCCCACATGGCTTTGGCAATTTCCCTATACCGCCAATTCGTGCCGCTGTTAAAAAGCTATAAAAACGGGACACTTCCTGTCTTCTTCTTTTTTTTTCACTTCTCCTTTCAGCATGTGAGAGAAGTAACACCAACACTGGATTTGTTCCCAGCATGTGAAAATATTTACCCTGAGTGACTGAACTTTTCACGCACACACATACACACACATAAAAACATACACAAGCCCGTGCACGCGCGTGTATCTCAACCACATTTACTGAATTTTAATGTCTTTTATCTTATAAGCTATATTTGTATACGTAGTAGTGTATTTTCTCTTTTTTGTTAATCACTTAATATTTATATGAAAACACATGAACATGCCGCCCTGTTGAAATTTTTTCCAATTCCATTCACCTCTATTGAATATGATGACCCATGAAAATTTTATTTGTCATTGCTTTTTTTAACTAACAGCAGTAACGCAATTAACTCTACTCGAACTGGCACCGGTGCATAATTCTTTTATGTGCTGTGTCACTTCAGGACGTAGGCGATCATGATGCTCCACATGTTACACGCTGCTTTCCTATGTTTCTCTTTCCCCTCTATCTGCCCTGTGCGTATCAGATTTTCTAAGCACCCGGAAATTTCAAATGCCTCTTCCTGATGTTATGTATAAGTTTCCTTTTTGTTTATATTTTCTCTACAACCTCGTCGTTGCTCAAATGTTCGGCCAATGATATCTTTGGCATCCTTCTGTAGGACCACATTTCTGTTGTTTAAAGTCTCTTCTACATTTTTGAAGAGACTGTCCAGCATTTGCTGCCATATAGACGGACATATCGGTCTATACATATCGAAATTATCGCCCTATTTGTCTTCTTTTTGGTAAAATACTATAGCCTCTAATCAAAGTGGATTGGTAAAGTATCTTATTTCACACGGCTCCCTTTCGGATAAACAATATGGCTTCTACTTCTCTTCTGTTACCACTAGCAGAATTTGTTTTTTCGAGTTTTAGATAAGAACAGTGAAGCTCAGGCTGTGTCTCTAGTTATCTCGAAGGTATTCGACAGAGTTTGGCATGCTGGTCTTCTCCATAAGTTCAAGGGCAATGGTAACTCTGGACGAATATTTGGTTTAACGCAATGGTATCTAACGAAATGTGTAATAAAGCTCGTGTTGAACGGACACGCTTCGAGATCATTTCATATTAATGCAGCTCCATACCACGGCCTTAACCTTGGACCTGTGTTTTTTTAACCCTTTCAAACAACTTTCAGATGTCATTAGTTTCCAACTAATTATTTATGCAGATGACACAACTATTTGATTCTAGCTTACGAATCTCGACAATGCTAGGCCACAAAAATCTCCTGAGCCGACCAAGCATAGAAATAAATACAATATGGGAACCAGTAATAAGGAGTGTCAGAGAAAAGCAATGATAACAAAGTTTCAATATGAACTCTGGTAAAGACATGCAATGATAACAGCAAAATTGCAATATGAGCACTGGTAAAAATGATGCTGAAAACATTAGGTTTATAATACTCAGAAGTTCATACCCATATCTCAAGGACACATGGCGCAGTGGATAAAGGCGTTGGTTAGATCCAGTGACAGACCCAAAGAAGGTGAGTTCAATACCTGGTTAAGTGGAGAACTTTCAGAGGGAAAATTAGCAGGATTTAACTGATATTTAACTAACATCCATCAAAACGTGGAACTAGAACACTAGATCGAAATAAAGGGTTCAGTTCGAAATTCCAACCACCTGAAGAAGGCCGGAGTGTACAACGGCCGAAACGTTGTGACAAATATGGCGACAAAGATGAGGACAATAGTCCGACTAATGTAAATACTGAATCCCGACAAGTTCAACAATTTAAAACTAGCAAGTCGGTTCGAAAAGGCCTTACAAACAGTGGCTAACCTTGGGGATAGCGTGTAAATTTTAACGCCTCCAAAGCAAAACCACTTTCTTTAATCACTATAGAGAACTGAGAATTAGTATGGCTGATTTTAACCTCAAGTAGAGCAACACTGTGCACCTTCTTCGCCTCATGTTTTCAACTAAGATGTTGAGGGACTCTATTAAAACAATTGCTAAGTCTTCTCTTAGGAAAGTTGGTTCACTGTGTCGTACCAGAACATTTTTCACGTTAGAGTTTATCTTGTCACATTTATAAATATACCATTCATTTGTGCATGGAAGAATGCTGCCATATCTGGTCTGTTGCTCCTGTTATTTATCTCGACTCTCTCGATAAAATTTAAGGCTGGCATCTCGACTTCAGTCACTTTCTCACCGATGTGTTGTGGTTTCCCCTCTGTCTTTTCTACAAGAATTTTCTGATTAGCATTCCTTCTTGGAGCCTAGACTGTATGAATTTAAGCGTGATACTTGATTAGCAATTATGTCTCAACGTTTTACTGTTGGAATCTCTAGATGCAATCTTATGTTCCATTCTAATAGTTCCTTTTTTGCATCGTGGACCTTCCTTCCGGTTTTTTTGCTTCACTATCACCTACAATCTGCAAAACTTGTATGTAACGCCAATCATCATCTTCTGTCTTCCTGAAACCTGTCCTTTTATTGTTCTTCCTCTTAACATCTCCTAATTCTCTTGCATTTCCTGTAACCACATGCGTCCTAGTGACATTATCGCCTTGCTTCAGGTGAAATAGTTAATAAAAAATCCATTAAATATCTTTTAATTAAATGGCTGAAGTAATATTAACTAAATCACAGAACCGCATTTAACCAAATCATTTAACAACCAAATCACTGGACTACTTTCAACTAAACTACTGAACTACTTATAAGTACATCACTGAACAACTTTTAACTAAATCATTGAAGTAATTTTAATTAAAACACGTAACTACTTTTAACTAAATCGCTGAGATATTTTTAACTAAATCATGGAACTACTTTTAACCAAACCAATGAACTACCTTTAATCAAAACACCGAACTATTTTCAACCAAATCACTAGACTGCTTTCAGCTAAACCACTAAACTATTTATCAAACAAAATACCGAAGTACTTCCATTGAAAAGTTATTATCTTAAACATAAAGACTGATTGACTCGAGGGAAACACTTCCTGGCGAAATCATGTCAAAAACGATAACAGAAAGTCATCATCTTGTCCAACTCAATAACACTCTTACATACTCTGAGGATCAAATGGCACTTCATATATATATATATATATATATATATATATATATATATATATATATATATGCATATGCAACAGTGACGGCCATGAAACAGGATTGACAGCAATTTCAGTATGCTATTTGTAGAAGCAAAGAGATAATCCCCCATCTTTTTGGCAGACTATGCAATGCAAAATACTAACAGGTTAACCTTAAAACCTAAAAGTACACTATTTACAGTAAAACAAAGATCTGCGCCTGTGTTACTAAAATGGATGTCACTTATTTTATGTCTTTTTTAACTGTTATTTTATTTAAAAAGCCATATCACCGTCATTTCTAGTTTCAATACGTGTTTTAAAAACAGTAAAGATTTTACTTTTAATACATTTAGTTGTATTATATTTAGTTCTAATAAAATATTTTTAATAAAATATTTTTTTCAGGAAAGTAGGTGTACCAATTACATTAATATCGGTCTTTCTATTATGATTACGGGTTTTTGGTCATATCACATTGAAACACCGGTTCTTTACCGATTACCGAAGTTAAGCATGGTCGAGCTTGGTTAGTACCTAGATGGGTGATGACTTGAGAATTCTTGGTTGCTTTGATGTGCGGGTGGTGTAATGGATAATCACCAGCAATTGGAAATCGGAGAAATGAGTTCCAATTCCCGTTATATTCCCTTAAACTCAAATACCCTTAGGAAAGATACAAATTCACCTGTTCTCACTTATCATGAATTTGAATATCGTTTCCAGAGTAATGATTAAGTGAAAGGCCCTTCAGTAATATGAAGCCTTGAAGTTGATTTTTTTTCTTTAGACGTATCATTGATATAATATGAATCTTTTATCCTTAAATTTTCGTAAGTTCATTTATTGTTTTTGATGCATCTTCTTTCAATGTGTCCTTTTCTACTTGGCATGTCAAATTCTGTGATTTGCTATCCAAGTATTATTTGAATATGAGCTGAAACACTTTTTTTTTCTAATTTTCCTCAAATGAGCCGAACACATGAATGCACCGAATGAATCAAGACAATAAGCTTCAGCGATTCATCTCTTAGTTGTGGGTTACAATGCTTTCTAAAATTCAAATTAATCATGCAGAAGAAGCCACTTCAAAACTGCATTTTATATTCCGAAACGATTTTAACCGAAATAAATAATACATCTCTGCAAACAATTATTAAATGCATGCACAAACAATGAAAACCCGCATAAATTTACGACAATTTCAAAATGTCCTTTTTGCAGTCATTAAATATGAATTTGAAAATTGATAATTAAATATTTATAAACGTTCTGATCGCAAACATGAAAAATGCTTACATCAGGAAGCTTGCTTTGAAAATAGAAAGGGCCGCATTTATCTCCCTTGACGACACAAGGCAAATCATGTGTTCCCATATGTTGAATATTATATTATATATTATATTGCCGCAAAAATCTGAATATCGTTTCCAGAGTAATTATTAAGGCCCTTGAGTAATATGACGCCTTGAAGTTGATTATTTATGATTTTTTAACAATGATTTTGGAATTTGGGGATAAAATATCTTTTCGCACGACACCACGATCAAACTCTGGGTTAAAGAGAAGGACAAACTAAGCTCTGTAGCCTGTGTTTGAAGTGAGAATCACAAAGAAATGAATTGATAGTTGTCAGGATATAATGCTAGAGTCATCGACAGAATAACATATCGTAGAAATTAATTGTGTGAATAGCGTAACGGTTATCGGTACAGAAATTTAAATCGGTGTGACAACTGAAAATTCTTGGGTATGACGATGAACTACCTCCACCAACATGACCTTTGATCGGGAGATTGGAAGTTTTGCGGAGTGCCGAAGCATATTTTAATAGCTGTTGTTCCCAGGGTCACTTTGACATGGGATGGGTGAATAGTGAACTCCCAAACAAAATCAAAACTCTATGAATGTATACAAATACGTATTTATCGTAAAAATACCAGTAATACATTTTTATATAAAAATAAACCGAAAATACATATAGCAAAATGCCCAACAATATATTTTAAAGCAAATAAACCAGCAATACATTTTATCAACTGTGTTAAAAATATATTAATTGCAGCAAAAAAAAAAAAATACTGTGTTCAAATTATTTAGATGTAGGGCATTAAATAAACCATAAAGACTGATATGCTATTAAACAAAACCAATGGACGACTAAAAATTCCGGAAAAGTTCGTTGCGTTGTTTCAGAGAAATACCTTTAGGAAAGCTCGGAATCCGTTCCTTTTTCCCTCCAGTCCTGGATGAAATATCAGGGCAGGCTGGACGTTCTTGCCTAGGTTAGCAACCACTAAAAAGTTCAACTCTAAATTCAAAATCTCTTGGGAGTGGGGCTGCACCTCCATCCTGTAAAAATCTCGTTGCTACAGAATCTACAGTAGCAACATTTAGCGTGGTGAGGCTTTGGTGCTAAAGACGAGGCTAAATTCAAGGTTAATGGTTTTACTATCGAATTTTATTGCAAATTATTTTATTAGAGAATCGCATTGTATATTAAAGGGAAATACATCGTGAACCATTAACGCTTACCGTATATACTCTTGTATAAACCAACTTCATGTATATACTCTTGTATAAACCGACTTCATGTATAGTGTGACTCCAGATTTTTTCCGCAGGAATTTTGAATCTCTCTAAAAAAATACCAGTGTATATTTCAACAGGTTACCGAAAATGCATGACTTTTAACCTTTTCCAAAAAAATTACCTGTGAACAGTGTGACTTTTTATTTTCTTTTGTGAAAACTGATGTTTGTTTTGTTTTGTCTTGTTTTACGGTATATTTACCTCAATGGGTTATTGAATGCCGACAAGTTTTTTTATTGCTGGTATTTTTTTTCAAAAAATTTACTGCTGGTATAAAAATAGTATGAAAGTATAAACATAGGTTTTCACTACAGTTTTGGGGTTAACTATTTGCTAGGACCCTAACAGGTGCTACCAACCCTGAGTATGGGTGGACATGGGAACACCAGCAATTAAGAGGTTGTTCCACGCTCCTCAAAAGTTCCTGACCAGAGGCCTTGCTTCAAGATGTAGTTTATCGTCATACTCTGGATACCTTATTGCGGGAGTGGGTGGGGGGCATTACCCCCCACCTTGCAGTGGTGCAATCGGCGTATTCTGAAGCCCCAGCCGAGAGGGCATGTAAAAACAGATAAAAACAACTCACGCTATACTAGAGAATATACAGTAATTCAATGTGTACAAATGAAACAAGACTATACATTTTACGATGCAGAGACAATGCTAATATATCTTATATAGAAAATATTGAAAATACATTTAATTTTTTTACTCTGTAAAGGGTCTAAGTGACACTTGAGGTAGAGGGTTATATATAAAGAGGCATTTTTCATGGGGATGTAAAGGGAAGACAACCACTGATATGAGACATGAACTGGTTAAGATATTAGTTATCCGGGAAGCATCCTCTTGGGAGTCAATTCCACAAAGCAGCGGTTTGTGAAATAATTAATTTAATACAAATACAAGTGTGTAAATTACTCTCTCTTTCTCTCTCAAGTGGTTTGTAACACTTTACTTATCTCTCAGTTGCGTCTCTGTCTTTGGGCAGAGTGCACACAGGGATGACTCCGTCAAAGGTCAGAGTCGCAAGTGAGGAAAATTATACTGACAGGTGCCGGCTCTGGGGAGGGACTTATAAATGTGTATGATAGATTCTGACGAGAGAATTAGTCTAGCACGACACAATGAACCATCTTCCTGGCAGCAGACATAATAATTGATTCAATATAAATAAAATTGTATTTGAATATAAAGGTTGATATTTGGAAGTTGGTTGCTTACATAAATTTTTTGTACAAAATTCATGACACCCAGTCTGTGCTCTCTTGTATTTTAGCTTTTTGTTAAAATGAAAATAAATAAATTTAAGATTTGCTGATTTCAGTTTCTTTGCTTAGAATTTTAAGTCTACAAAAATATGTATCATCACCTCACTAATATCTGCTCTGTCAGACGGTTGCGGGGGCTGCGAGCAATTTTTGTTCCTAGCCCGGGTGTACGCGCTCGAGCTCCTTACATTAAACCGACTTTGTGTCACAATCTAACCTCGTATCTGAATAAATACAAATACAAAAAATGTATTGCAAATTATGTTAATAAAATGTATTCAATGTAACCCAGTAGGGATACAACTTTGACGACTTAATCCAAGAATTACGCATTAGATTAGGTTTTGCTATTTGACTTCATTAAATGTCCACAGCCTCGTCCCAGCAGATGTTGCTGAGGCAGCTTCTTTAGCAAGTAGACTTTGTACTGCTTGGAGTTGCCAGAACCACAACCGCCCGGTTTTGAATTCAGATTTATCCAACTCCTAGATTGGCTGCTAGCTAAATCTACAGATCACGTTCTGTCTTAATTAACCCATAGCTGGAGGGGGATAACAGATGGATTCATACATTTCCTAATGGTATTTCTTTGCTTCTCGATTTCTCTTTTCGAGACGCTAAACGTTACATCGCACGCACATTCTAGATTAAGCTCCTTGTGTGCATAATACGTTATAAACTCAGGATCTTTTAAAAGTAATTCAGTTTAGTAAAGGATTGTCGGTTTTATAAATAAAAGCCTCCAGTAATATTTGACGGAGACGCATGACGACAAATCTTTCATAAAAAATTTTCTGCCAAATTTCCTCTTATAATGTTGTTAAATATACCGCTAAAGATATATGTATATCACCGATATTTTTTTTATTCGCATCCTTGATATATTCAGCCTCTTGACAATGCATGCGTATTTCAAGAAAGACGTCTTTGCATATTTAATACCAGAAACGGTTGGTATTGTTAACATTTCTTTCTAAATAAATAAACGCAACATCGGTTTTTTTATATCGAAAATCTATTCTCAATTTTCATTAATAATGGACAATTACAGTTACTCTCCATGAGCTTTGATGTTGACTGCCAATTAAGAGATAAGTCATTATCTGGACTACTTCTTTAATAATGCAAAATTAAAACTGATAACGATATTTTGTCTGAAGCATGTCAGTTACTAATCCACATATCAGAGAAAGAACATCTGTAAAATTGGCACTATGGCTTCTACGTGCGAAGTTCCGAAAGTAATGCCATCTAATTATTTTCATGGATACAACAGGTGATACTGTAAACTAAGATGGATAGAACGATTTCCCCACCTACAAAGTCACCACAAATGGATAAGTGTTTTCACCAGCGGCGAACAAACAGCGCTCGTAAAAACTTGCACCAGCGAAGGTGACCCACTTTTCCCAGGCACATCGCTTTCGACACTGATGAAACGCATTAAACGTGCTCACATCCATTATCTCGTCTCCATAACTATTTAGTAAGACTCGATTATTAACAGTAGGTGCAATGTTTTTCTGAGAGAAATATTCGGCGAAACACAACTGCTTTGGGTGTTCTTTCATGTCCTATGCAATTTTGCCAGACAACTTACGTCATTTACTTTTTATGTTTGAAGAGAATTGTTTTCCCATGTAGAGAATATCAAACAAAAAAGGAAATGACGTAATTTTTGAAATGACCCAATGAATATATAATAGCGTTTTTAAATTCTTGTTACTGACGCCATTTTGTTTCAATAAATTCATTTCCTTTTTTTACCTTGAAAATATCCATATTAGACGAAACGCATAGGCTAAATCTACACACAGTTTTCCTATTGTACTTTTTTATATATTATATATATATATATATATATATATATATATATATATTGAATGAGACTATGAGTTTTTCTAATGTTCTTACTGTATTCCTTTATTAGTAGTGGACTAAGATAGTGTAGAAACTGTCCCTAATAATTACTGCCCTAAGTGATTTTTGCCACTATATAAATAATCAGTCTCAGGATTTGTTTCAAATATTTTCATCCCAATCAAGGCAATAAAGCCACTAAGACACAAGGGAGTTATTGAGTGTGAGAGAATATAAGAAAAAATATTAAAGAGAGAGGACAACAAGAGAACAGGTATCATGAAGACAGAAGATAACAATTGACATTGCATTTAAATTTTTGAAGATTAAATTTTACTGGGAAGCAAGAAGCAGGGAGAGAATTCTACAATCATGAAGGACTTACGCTTAACTTTAGCCATTTCATCTGTAAAACGATGAGACCGTAACGCCAATTTAGTACTGTGTTTACATTAATAAAGTCTAAGTACTAAGAAGGAAATTTCATGGCAACAATTATCATGTAAGTATTTATAGAAAAAGAGAAAGGGGTTTGGAAAGTGGGTGAAGACGAAAAGCCAGGTCAGGAGTAAAATAATTGTTAGATTATTTTTTTGTATTTTATCAATAATCTTTAAATATATATCCGAAGCACAAGACTAGATGAGACAGCAATATTCAAAGCACGGACGTATGGTAGACATATAAATATATAAGATAAATACTGACGAGAAAGATCATCTAGCACGAAATAGTGAAACAAATTTCCTGGCAGCAATTTATTCAATACAATCATTCCATTTCATTTCAGCTAAAGACGTTAGCACAAGAAGGCGCAACGAGTTACTCTCGTAGAGGTCAGCATCAGCCATGCGAAAAATGGTTCTCTCAGACGATTAAAAGAGCGGTTTCATTTTGGATGCGTTAAAATTAATAAATCACTAACAAGCTATTCCTTCCCTAGTTAAGAACAGATTGAAGGTCATTTCTAAAATCAACTGCCAATTTAACCTTTTCGAAGCGATCAGACTTACTATTAAGATATGAGTAAATAATTTTGTCATCAGCATAGATAACGAGATTGTGAGCTGGAAACATCAGGAAGGTCATCGATGAAAATTAAGAACAACGTATGCACTGGGGGACACCTGCATTAATGCAAAAAGATATAGAAGAGTGGCCGTTCAAGACAACATTAATTTCCAGATTTGATAAGAAAGATTGAATCTGTTTCAAGAATCGTCCAAAAATACCATATCAATATGTGAAGAGGATCAGTATGCCAAACCGCGTCAAAAGATTCGTTGCTCTTGCGTTTATGTTCAAAGTTCTCTTGTGTGTATGTGGTAGAAATTCTATGCAGTGCAGGAAGAAATATGGTTGTTATTCCAGATTTGGACGTCTCAAAAGATAGTCAATACGACTCGATTGTTGCTAAATAAAGTAGAAATGAGTCTTGGCTGAAATTGTTTCATATAAAGAGAATTAATTATCTTAAGGCGAATTTTATGTTAAGTTCTTAAAAAGGAAAACAAGAATATTACAAAAATTTTAATAACAAATTATAAGATTTTTTTTGTTGCATTTAACGAAACATGTCTAACAGAAAGATTGCTGCCCATATAGATATATTTTTAAGATTTGCTATATTCATGGATGTACACTATTCAATATCGAGGAAACAGTGTATCTTGATATAAACTATATGAACTGATGATCGTTTAAGCGTGTAACTGACAATAATCATGCATTGTTGATTTCTATGTCCTTACTAATACTTATAAGATATTATTTCAGCAGTGTCTTAAAAAAGGGATATGCCCTGAAGAAAACTTTCCTGGGCCAATCTTCTATTTGTTAATCGTTTTCTTGATATGGAAATCAAGATTGGAAAACTTGGTTTCCCTAAGTTCGTACACCAACCACGAATGACAGTGGACAGTGCGGTAGAAAGTAGAACGATAGACGGATACGCAAAAAAAAATACGTAAATATTTCCAAGCATAAATATAATGTCAAAAAAAAAAACAAAAAAAAATCACACACGCTATGCAGGATGCGATGGATAAATTGTCGGCTAAAAATGAAAATAATACTGACATCTATTAACAAATATATTTACCAAAAATACACAAAAAATATCTTGAAATAGTAAAGAATGAAATTTATTCAATAAGGTCGCCATTGTCTTCAACCACGACCTCCAGACGACTTCGGAATCTTCTGCAACTTTTGTGGATGGTTTCCTTGTTTAAGTTGGGGAATGCTGCCATAATCCTTATGGTCAGTTCATCTTTGCTGTTACAAAGAGTTTCTTTTTGTTTCCCGCTCAGTTGCACGCCGCACATAATAACCAAAGGCTTTAGAATCTGGTAAGTTAGGAGGACATATATAAGGGTTGATGTGGTTTCAGAAATTGTCTGACAGCCTCCTCCTTGTGTGGTACGACAATGAATCCTGTTGCCAAATATAGGTCGTTCAGCAGCCACCCACTTGATCCAGAGCAGCACTACCACCTCAAGGCACTTGATGCAGGACTCCGTATTAAAGTCCAAGGCTATGTGGGAAGATGAATGAAGGCATAACGTCTTCATCACTAGTGATCACCCCAAACACGATCGTAATCACCATTAGACTCATTCAATTTTTCCAAATCCTCTGCACTGTCCTCAGAATGTCACCGAAACACTGAAATGTTTTTATTGGAGATTCCGGTGCGAATGCCAAACAGTACAGCAGAGTAAATTGCGCCATGGTGCTCTCTTTTTGCAACTGACCCTAATATATTGTGCAGACGAGAAATAAAAAACAAACAATGTGCATGCGCAAAATTAAAAATATAAAATGGCGACAGTTTACCCATCGCACCCTGTATTTATGTATGTATGCATGCATGTATGCATATATATATATATATATATATATATATATATATCTGTGTGTGTGTGTGTGTAAGGTGTGATTAATCAGCAAGAATCTTTCCAAACAAATGACAGACTAAAGTACTTGAAAATAACAAGAAAAACACACGAGAATTGAACAATTTATACATAATCCAGACTGACAATATCTCTTTCAAAAACTGGTACTATATAATAAAAAGTTGATTAGGCAGACGAAGGAAGAAATATAGGAAGAAGTATATTTATATAAATATACATATACGTATAGAGAGAGCACACTATTTTGTACGATCAACTAGGCCAGTACAGTCAAACGGTAGGCCATGATGACTAGTGACATCGTGCTAGCATAAACATGGATGGCTCCGAGATGGTTCTGTCTATCCAAAATCATTCAACAAGAATTGGATATCGTTTCTAAGGATGCGGCATTCTATGATTCGATAAAAAAGTCCCCTTCTTGCCAATTCAACCATATTAAGATTCGATTCCGAGCCTCATGATCTGAAAAGGAACGTTGTAATCAAATGTATCCATTACATGAGTTCTTCTTATTCCGATATTCTGAATGCAGATATGAATTAAGCCATATTTCTCTAAGAAAGTTATTTTTTTTACCTGATACACATACATTAATTTGTTGAGTTCACTTGCACAAACATATATATATATATATATATATATATATATATATATATATATATATATATATATATATATATATATATATATATAGTTAAACCTAGAGAGCCAGACAACCTACTACAGTTTTACCTTAGCCGATCGTCAGGGAAGGCTGGCTAAATGATAAAAAGAACGGAACACTTATAGTCAATAAAAAACATAACCACGTGACCAAATAAAAACATAACCACGTGACCAAATAAAAACATAACCACGTGACCAAATAAAAACAAACAATGGGAACGGTTGCGGAAAACCATTTATTCGAAGAATTGACGTCAATTTTTCGAATATATGGTTTTCAGCAACCTCCCTGTTGTTTGTTTTTATTTGGTCACGTGGTTATGTTTTTTTTTTTGTTTACTCAGAAGATTATTATTACTGGCAATATATATATATATATATATATATATATATATATATATATATATATATATATATATATATATATATATATTAAAAAAAGAGAAGAGAGGTGCCGCTAACGTTTTTTTGGTTGTAATGTGGATTTATTTAGAAAAAATATTATGCTTTGTTTTACATAATTTTACGACACGTGTTTCTGGTCTCGCGACCGTCTTCAGGTAAAAGTGAGATTTCTACATATTATTAAAAATAATTAATTTTTCTTCATGTTCAATGTGAAATATTCTCGATATGAGACATTCTCTGTTTGTGTGTTGGTAATCCAAATTTCTTTAAAAATCTCCACTTTTACCTGAAGACGGTCGCGAGACCAGAAACCCGTGTCGTAAAATTATGTAAAACATAATATTTTTTCTAAATAAATCCACATTACAACCAAAACGTTAGCGGCACTCTCTTCTCTTCTTTTTAATATACTTTTTCTCTCGTTGGAACCACTACATTATATTTATATATATATATATATATATATATATATATATATATATATATATATATATAGTCATCCACTGTTTCGCTATATCACAACTCCCCAGTGTGGCGAGACGTCCGATTGCTTCAATCAGGATCGAAACCCGACATCAGTCAGATATCTTACCTCCACGTCAATGTCGAAATGCAAGGCAGAAAGGCAGGGAAAATTTAACGTTTTCTCTATGCGAAATATATATATATATATATATATATATATATATATATATATATATAGTTTTTGTAATTTATGTATTATATTCTGAATGAAATTTTTTTCAAAGAATGTTGTTTTTACCTGATGCACTTATATTATTTTTCCTAGTTCATTTCATATATATATATATATATATATATATATATATATATATATATGAGGAGAGAGAATGAGAGATATATATATGTATTATGGTTTTCATGTTTTCACATACACATACTCATATATAAGGAGAGGGAACGATATATATATATATATATATATATATATATATATATATATATGCAAAAGTAAAGCCTATTTACTCGATTATATCCATTTACCAACCATTTGCATTTGCTCGACAGGGTTATATCAGTAAAAGGAATCATTCATGTTCAATCTAATGTAGATTACATCTATCTTTGTCTATATTTCGGAAATATAATTAAAGGAAATTTCGGATCTGATGTCTATTTTCAGTCTGTCAGTCTAGCTTGAGAGTTGGGTACCAAATGGGGATTTCCAAGAATGGCAGATTGGTTTTACACAGGCTTCCATTACATTAGCTAAAATATTTCGACCCAATATCTACCCATTTTTACCCACCCAACTCTTGCTCACTTACTTCATGCTCGCTAGCACACTCGTGATATCTCTCTCTCTCTCTCTCTATCTATCTATCTATCTATATATATATATATATATATATATGTACTCATATGAATATTTAACAATATTAGTTAAGCTGTATTATTTATTAATTTGAATCTATCTATCTATCTATCTATCTATATATATATATATATATAGAGAGAGAGAGATAGAGAGAGATAGAGAGAGAGATATATATATATATATATATATATATATATATATATATAGATAGATAGATAAATTCAAATTAATAAATAATACAGCTGAATCTATCTATCTATCTATCTATCTATCTATCTATCTATCTATACACACACACAGATATATATATATATATATATATATATATATATATATATATATTCCAAAATAGTCTTTCCAACAATAAATCAATAAAACTAACGTAATTAATGGTGAATTCACTACCCTAACATATTAAAACTTCATTAACTTACTGACAACTCGCTAAACGACGTGAACCTTGTCTTTATGAATTGTAATATGTTCGGCCCATATTGTTCGCAAGTACTTAATAAAAGCACACTCTTTTAATAAAACTTCTTTCAACAAGTACCACGTTCATTTTCTTGTAATCTTTACCCAAAATTACCTGAAATTGAGGAATAAATAACATCTATACCTGAAGATGATAGTGCACCTCTGCATGATATAATGGTTAGCAAGCTTGTCTCGCTAAGAAGCAGTTACGACTGAATAGTGGGTTCGATTCCCACTGGGTGCTCCATACTTTCGGCGTTGTGCCACATCTAAGCTCCGCTTAGAAATTCTTTTAGGGCACCTCGAGGTGGTGCAATGGTTAGCAAGCTTGACTCGCTAGAACAATTACAACCGAGCACTGAATTCGATTCTCACTGGGTGTCCCTCTACTTTCTGCTTTGTGCCACAACTTAGCTGTGCTTGGAAAATCACTATTGGCCACCTCGGTGTTGTGCCATGGTTAGCAAGCTTTTCTCGCTAAAACAATGATGATTGAGAAGTGAGTTTGATCCTCACTGTGTGACCCATAATTTTGGCCTTATGCCACATCTAAGCTACGCTTAAAATCTATATACCTGAAGAATGTTTTCCACATTGGATTAGATGTTCGGTCCATATTGTTCGCAAGTACTTTCAGTAAAAACATGTTTTATTAAAAAGAAAAAAAGTGTGGTGTTAAGAAGCATTTGCGAACAATATAGACAAAACATCTAATGTATATTAGAATTAATAAGAAAAAAGGATCGCGTCGTTCAGCCTTTGATCAGTAATTTAATTCCTTCTTAATCTGTTAACCAAGATAATTCGCCATTAATTACATTAACTTTATTGATTTATTCTTTTATATATATATATATATATATATATATATATATATATATATATATATATATATATATATATATATATATATATATATATATATCCGTTATCAATAACACATTTAAAAAAACATATTTCGATTCGCATTATATTATTTCGTCTCGGATGCTACCTGAAATTTACTAAAAAGAAAATTTATTTCCATACCTGAAGATGACTGAATGTACAGTAGAAAGTACTTATGTATTTCAGAAAGACCTTATACAGCTTATAATTTTAGAAACAAGATCATAATATTCATCGAGTGATTAGTAGGTTAATGCATCTTTAAAATTTTATTAGCGAAACGATTTCGCCACTTTATAACATTAACTTTACTAATTTACGTTTTGTATGAATGATTCATTGCAATATAAATTGAACTGCACCATATATTTGATATATATATATATATATATATATATATATATATATATATATATATATATATATATATTATATAATTAGGTAGCAGCTGTTCATCTAAACTTGTTTATTGAATTCATCTGTCCTCTTTTTCCATACCGCTACTCACCTTTTCTGAATTTTCGACTCACACGAGTCATATTCATTAAGGGAAAAAATTAAATTGGGTGAAAGTAACTCAAAAGTATTTTAATGGGTCATTTTTATAAAAAAAAAAGTTTCATTATTTTTTGTTTTTAAAAAATATACTTTAAAAATGTAGAGTCAGTGGCCACGGTTAAAAGTAAATGTAAGAATTGCCCAACAAACAGAATTGACAGGGTTTGTAATAAGTCATAAAGGAACAGAAAAGAACAGGAGAAAAATAATATTGAACAATTAAACAATAAATGGGAGACAAAGTGACAGTAATAAGACAAAAAGTTCATAAACTAAGAAAGAAAACGAATTCGGATAAATTCAAGACAAGAGAGATCGGGACTGAGTCAAATGAAATCGAGAATCGGCCTGTCTTATTGGCGAGGAAAAAATCATGCTTTTGAGCTTTTTGCCTATAAATTAGGAAGTGGGGAGTATTTTTCAGTCATTCCCCTCGAATTGGAGCCAACAGGATATACTTAAAGCAGGTTTGATTTTCTATCCTTCATTTTACTTTGTTTTAACATACTCCTGAAGATGAATCATTTGAGTTGAAATGTTGGACACGGCCTTGATTTTGTATTTTTTTTTGTATCAGCCAGGTTTGCGTAAGGTGATTAGCAGTTTGGAAAAGACGATGAATAAATTCAACAGACATAGAATGTCCATTATATATATATGTATATATATATATATATATATATATATATATATATATATAAAATACCTAACAACGTTAGTGTGAACAATAGACAACATTCCTGACGTATTAATACTTCCTCCTACTACAGGGCGCAATAGAAAGGAAACAACCTAACCTATGCAGCATGTACATAATTTTAGCCTTTCCCATTGCACTGTCAGATGTATCCAAAACATTAACTAAGCAATCGGCAATATAGCAATTGAATAAGCATGTCTTCATTGTTTGTGGCGTTACTGAGTTTTTTGAAAATTACCAGATGCTTAGCAGGATAGAAATATTCTCAGAGGACTTGTAGGTATCTACGGTGACGCTCACCTACAGTGTAGTGTCCCTGGTGTTTGTAATCACCAATGGCCTCAACCTACCACGATATTTCTTTCAGTAGGGCGTCACGTTCTATTTCACGGTCGACATCGAGCTGCTGAATATGGTGATCCACCTCCGGATCGAAGCGATGGACATAAGTGTTGTAGCAGGCGTCTTTTCCACCCTACATGGCCGGCGTGACCCAGATGTAGCTGATTACGAATTTTTAAAAAAGTTTGTCACCCTTAAAATGTGATTTCCTACATCTTCTAACTAGAATTTCAATGACAAATTTGCCTGGAGCCACCTTGTGGACAAGTGTCACCAGCGGGCCAATAATACTAACGATTGATCGAGAACTAACTTGTACATTTGTCATAACCAGCATGAACCACATTCATCTGATAGGTGAGTCTCATTAGAGACTGCATCGGTGCTCGGCGGAAGATTGAAGCCGGTATTTATATATATATATATATATATATATATATATATATATATATATATATATATATATATATATATATATATATATATATATATATATAATTATTCATTTAAAAATATGATTCCAAAAATAAATATATTTCCAAATAATTATATTTATGCTCTACTTTTGTATCGAGCACTATTTTTTTAAAATAATAACTAAAATACTAAGAGACTTTGGATTATTTTACTAGTTCCTTCTTATTTTCTATATATTTTCACACACACACACACACACACATATATATATATATATATATATATATATATATATGGGCTAAAATATCGACTGAAGATACTGAAAGGTTGAAATCAAGTAGAGTAATTGGCTGATCTAACTTTACTAAATTTAAAAGCTCTCTCTCCCTCTCCCCCTCTCTCCCTCCTCTCTCTCTATATATATATATATATATATATATATATATATATATATATATATATATATATATATATATATATATATATGTGTGTGTGTGTATATATATATATATATATATATATATATATATATATATACTGGACTTTCGTATCGTGAACGATAAATGAGGGTCAGCATTGGATGGTACCTTACGTTTTGTTTTACACTTATGCATGCTAGCAGGGGTTATTATGGAGAAAATCAAGTAAAAGAAAGATACATTTCATCTTTGCATTCTTAAGTGTGATACTCGCTCAACCTTGCTGAAATTTATTAAAGCATGATTTTGATGGCATCTCTCTGCTTCAGAGCTTGACGAAACAGATCACAGTGCTTCAGTCTACTGTCTTCACAACCATTTAACTTATGTCGTACGCCACTCCTTTCGTTTTGATCCTTGAGCTTCCCACGTTTTTAGATCAAAGTTGAGACGTTTCAAGTTGTCCTTAAATTTCTCTTTGTAGCGTAAATGCAGATGTCCAAAATCTTCATGCAAGAAGCACGTTGAAAACTACACAAACGACTAGAGGTTGTTAAGTAGAACAGAGGATATGATACTAAATATTAACAATTTGTGTTAAATACATTTGTACACAAAACTCGAAAATTGGAAATAAAAGTACGTAAAAACAATATTTCTCAATTTTCGAGTCTGTCTATATTTCTGAGATGAGGTATTATGTACATTATTTACATTATTCGGACTATTGTCCTCATCTTTGTCGCCATATTTATCACACTTCAGTATCTGTCTATATTTCTGAGATGAGGTATTATGTACATTATTTACATTATTCGGACTATTGTCCTCATCTTTGTGGCCATAATTATCATAACGTTTCGGCCGTTGTGAGTTCAATACCCGGTTAAGGCAGTGGAGAACTTTCAGAGGGAAAATTAGCAGGAGATAACTGACATCCATCAAACATGGCACGTGGAACTAGAACAGTCTACCCCAATGAGCGAAATAAAGGGTTGGGTTCGAAATTCCAACCACCTGAAGCAGGCCGGAGCGTACAACGGCCAAAACGTTGTGATAAATATGGCGACAAAGATGAGGACAATAATCCGTATAATGTAAATAATGTTCTCAATTTTCCTCTGTTTAGTTAACGTTCATTAAAATATGTGAAGTATCATTCAAACTAAACAATTTTCATTGTGAAATTTATGAAAAACCGATGTGTTAAATACGTTTGCTACCCATTACACACACACACACACACACACACACACACACACACACACACACATATATATATATATATATATATATATATATATATATATATATATATATATATATATATATATATATGTCTTCCATTGATAGGTCTTACATTGGATCTTTTGAGACTGCAGCTATTCTGTTCAAATGTGGCTGAGAAAACATTACACAGCTGATGACACTAGAGTCAAAAAGCATAATACTTCTGAACAGAAATATGATGAGAATTTCAATCTGGAAATATCTTATATGAATTTTTGCTTTTAAATTAACAAAATGTTTTAATTTGTTTTGGCAGTATAAGTGATTTATTTCCATTCTCAGACTGAAAAGAAAATAAGCAGGTTTCTAAAGATTACATTCATTTTTTTCATATATCCGAGGACCTAATTGTACCAAGAAGTGGGAGTAAAATTTTGACTCGTGTGCCGACTAGTTTATGTGGGACGCTATCTATTTCTGATATAATGTGCTTCATCGGGATATCTGGTCTGTGTATTTTTGCTAATTCGTTAAATATGGGTGATTTAAGGTGACATTCGATCGGTTTTAACAAGGAACTCTTTTCATCTTTTAATAAATTCTGTTTTTTTTTTTAATTTTCTGTCATTTTATGACCAGCTGTTCTTTTATATTTTCATTAATATTATAGTCTTCAAAAGGCGTTACATTTTTGTAGATAAATATGTTTGTTCATAATTATAATTTTACTATCTTTGATGGAAGAAGATAATTATTTTTTGTTATTTCTTTCAGGGATTACATATATCTGCGGCTAAGTGTATTTTTACTGCTTTTTTCATGATTTAACTAAAAAAACACTTCCACACAAGTGGTATGTATATATATATATATATATATATATATATATATATATATATATATATATATGCGTGTGTGTGTGTGTGTGTGTGTGTGTGTGTGCATGCGTGCGTGCGTGTGCGTGCGTGTGTGTATTTATGTTATTATTAAGAGGAAAGACCAATGGTTTTTTGAATATTATTTTTTAACCTTTTTAGAGATTTTCTAAATTTTGGTTAACAGTCTTTTGACGTCAGCGGTGGGGATGGGGAAATGTTTATTATAGGAAATTATGGCCTCTTTTATGCAGTGAAAAACACATTGATTTGGAAATTCCTGCAAAAATCAGATAATTGTCTGATTTTAATAAAACTTTCAAGAGTTATTCATAGATGAATGAAATTATTTTAAAAATGTTTCTTTTCTTTTTTTAAATTCTTAGTCAAACAATTTTTTACATCGTTAACCAACCAATTATTTAATTTCATGAAATTCTCAGAAATTTAATTTTGCATAATGTTTATATTCGTTATACGGAGATATCCTTGGAGAATTAAAATCATTTTTCATTGTAAAACAGAAGCCCCAGTTACCAAAAATCTGCACAGAATCTTAAAATAAAAAATGCAATAAAACTGTGACATTATTTTATTAGAAAAGCTCTTAATAGCTTTTATGAATGAGATATTATGGACACTATTGTCTTAAGAAATAAATTTTCGATGAATAATGATTTTTACAAGAAATGTTTTCATTTTTAAAAAAATTACTTGCAATTATTTCTAAAATTTTAAATTTTAAAAGTTCTATATTACTTTGTAGTGGTCAACTGACACTGTTATTGAGTAAAATACATATTCACTAATCATAAATGGAAAAGCTTACTATAATTCGTCGACGTCCAATGATTTAACATAATTTTTGTTTTGTGTATAAACGTGTCGATTTTTGTAAATACGGGCGTCCATAAATGGAATTATTAGAAACTAAGACAAATAAGTAAATTTCAAGAAAAATATCTAAAATTCAATGAAACATTAGATTATGAAGGTTATTTTCTTAAATATTTAAAATAAAGGTCCACATGTTATATTCATCAAGTAATTTTTACAGCAATATCCACCGGAGAAAAAATAGATAAAGTTTTTTCTGTCAATTAATCTGTCGACCTGTCAACACCTTAAATAAACAACTACCGCCGTGTTAAAAATAAAAATGCATTTATGCGATATTTAAAACTTAAAGTAAGTAATATTTTTTCTCAAATCTGATTAAATTTTCAAAACGAAAACTCATTCCAATCAATTTAAATTAATATTGAAATAAAGCAAATAATTTTGATTACTGGATATCTTAACTTGAAATTAAAACTAAAATAAAAGCTTCAACAAAGATTTTTTCTTTTTAAAATTTCATTTTAAATTTTAGTTATAGCTTTTTCTCTAGAGGCACACACACACACACACACACACATACATACACTCACAAACATATATATGTATAAGGGTAGAAGCTGTGTGTAACCTCCTACGCATTTATATTATCACAAATGCAACAAAATTATTGATTAACAAAAGAATAATAATATTCCAACAAGAGTTTTTTGAACAACAATAAATAAATTATTGATATAATAATAATAAGTTACAAGTATCTGTTGAATAGGTAGTTTAAATTGTTCAAATGTCTTTTTTATGTTTGGATTGAAGTGTTAGCAAAGATTTGGTAAGAAAGATTTCATGGTATTAAAATATGTGTAGAAAAATGAGGCATTATATTACAATATTATAATGTTTATGTCAATTTAAACAGTTCGAGTTTGTTTGATATTGTGTGTTAATGTTGTTGACTTAAGTCGTGCTTTATTGAGTTGTCTTTCTTTGATTAGTTATTTGTCTTTTGGTTTGCTTGTTATAAAGTAGTTTGCTTGGGTGGAAAAATATATTACAGACTGGGTTTGATGTTAAATGTAATTTTAACGTTTAGTCAGAATATGAAAATGACGACACCTGGGTTCTGGGTTTGGTTTGAAAATTTGCCCACATCGCTCGCGGTTGTTGGTAAAATTGTCGTTTATATAAAAAAAACATGCGTCACGGGGTAGGCTCCAGATTGATTTGGCGCTATAGTTTTTTCGTTTGGGTCAAAAACTAGGTCAGTACAATCCCAACGTAATTGAAAACACGTAATTTTTATTTTTGAATATTTTGTAGCCAATCAGAATTCGTTGTTGCATGATTTAGTTTGGAGCCTGTTTTAATGGGGTTTTATCAACGATATAGGATCTTCATCCTATATATATATATATATATATATATATATATATATATAGCGTGAGAGAGAGAGACAAAGCGAGAGAGAGAGCGAGGATTCATTTTGAATCAGTGAACGAAAATATGGAAGAACGAAATGCGTCACTAAGTAATTATTCTGCTTGAACAAAAATGTAAGAAGTGTGTTGGCTGGTAATTAACAACACTAGAGCATTGATTTTTAATATGAACATAATATTGCGCTCCTTTACGCACCTCCAAACAGCCACACAGTCGGCGTTTTCCATCTCACACCCCTATATTTATGTATGTATGAGTACGTGATGAGAATATCTCCTATACATCTTTCTTTCTTCATTATGCATCCACGAAAATACACCTGATTTTTACACCTACATCAATGTTGCTTCAAGCCTCCTCTTCATTCAGTGCCCTAGAGGGAGCCTGGTATAAGATAAAGATTCAGCACACCTTTTTTTTATTCCTACAGATATTCTCCTATCTTTCAAAAATTTGCTTAGTGTCACGTTTTGCTTTTTCCATACGTCTTCTGATTTCTGTGTCGGATTTTCTACACGATTCTGGTAGTTTAATTCACCTACCTGTTTGATTTTGACGGCATCGATATTTAGAATACGTAATAATACGTTTTCTCTTTTTCTAACAATCATAAATTGTTTTCTTATAGCTAATAATTTCTGTTTGTAACAGAGAGAGGTTGATGCACATGAATGCACACACGCAAATATAACGTTTATTGATTGAAGATGGAAAACACGATCTTCCGTGAAAGTTACAAACTGTGTCAGCGCTATTAATAGGAAAGAATCTAGAACAATGATATATGAAACCTGAGACGGCTGATGGATAAAGAATAAATTTCAAATCGGGTTGGCGATGACTTGTTTATAAAAAAATTCAAAATGGGCAGGGGGCGATATTTAATTTGGGTCATTAAAAAAAATAGACAAAAATAATATTTTTGATAAAAACATATTGAAGTAAATTGGACCGGCGAGGTAAGATCAGTGTATGTTTAGCGCTAGCGAAATCTGATCTAAACATAAGTTGTATCCGCTGAATTTGGTCATCGAAAAGACAATTGAAATGAACATTGAACTAATTAATTTTATCGACTAAGAGATTTCAAATAGATCTGAATTTAAACCTTCCTTATGGCGACACTCGTGTTAACCGCGTGAACAACCTGGCTTATAACCTTCGGTTTGCTATATAAACGCGAGTTTTGCTGAGTTGGGGAGACTTGGGCGTTAGACGAGAGTGACGTTGAGAGAGAGAGAGACTGTCGTTGCAGTGAGTCGGTCTAGTGGCGAGTCAGAGATAAGGACTTCAAGAAATATCATCGTCGTTGTAGCAGTCGCATTGAAAAGTCGCTGAAACTTAACGTTTGTCACTTACGACAACCAACTGAAAAGCTATACTTCCACGTAGGGCTGGAATTACGAGTCACATATCCTCCCAAGTTGATTTGGAATGAGTTAATCACACACACACCTCTCTCTGTTGGTATAATTGGTAGAGGAGTGGTCCTCTGTTCTTATGTTAATTGCTTTTCTATCCTTTCTGTAAACTCTTTCTACTGTTGTTGTTGTTTTATATAAAAGATATCAATATTATACCCATTGTTGTTCGGCTTCTGCAGATATTATTCCCTTGTTTGCCACATTCTAATTTTCCTGCCGCCCACTCTCACAGCCGTGCCTACATCCCCAATCGACCGTGAACGTATGGACAACACCCCGCTTACCGGATCTAAAAACTCACACAACGTGGGCAGCATGCGGAACTTGGCCAGTGACCGGTTGAACAATCTACGGGTACTCAGGGAGCGTGCGGCCAGCTACACCTGAGTTCGGTTCAGTCCGAGTGGGCGCCTCAACCCGAAGAGGAAGACGCCGGAGTTTGAGGGGCTGAAGGGACGAGTGGTAGATTTGGTTGTCATTGACCAGGATTGACCTTGAGTTACCACGGAAAATAAGGCCAGGAACAGCTTTGAAGAAAAGCGAGTCTTAAGTTATACTCAGGAAGAAAGGAAGGAAACACCAGCAAAACAGACTCTGTTTGGTGCATCTAGTCGGGACCGACTAAGACCAGAAAGAACTCTAGTCTGCGGACGATATTAGTAAAAAAAAAAAGGACATAAAACGGAAACAAAACACGGATCAGCGGACCTCATGTAAGTCACTTTTTGGTTTCCTCTACTCACTCATTGCACTTAGATCTTCCAGTAATATTGTTGATTTTTGTCGACTCTGTACGTTGTTGAAGCGCCACCGCCGTGTTAAGTAGTTTCCTTGTTTGTCGTTAATCTCTCTTCTCGTGGGAAAGTGGTAGGATGAGTGTAACAGGATCAGATGCCACAACCGACATTGGGGACAGGGGTGGGGCGAAATAACGATAGGTTTCAGAAGGCTGATAGGTAGTATGAAGCTACCCACTTATAAAGGTAACTCTGCAGACCTGCATGAATGGATTCTCTCCATCCAAAAGAAGCAGGTGATTTATGGTTTATCATATCAGGAGATGGTGCTCTTGGCTTACGACGCCGCAGCGGGGCAGGTGTCTAAGTTTATAGGGGCATGGTACAAAGAAAACACAGCCGGGACATGGACAGAGCTTAAATCCGCTCTAGTACGGTAGTACGCAAGTGGGCGTACAGCCATTGAGACAGTCAGGAAACTATTCCGGCTACAGTAACAAGAAGGAGAGATAAATGAAGAATTGGAGAAAGGATCGCAGGGTTAGCAGCATTAGCCTTTCCGGAATTGGCGACTCGGAACAGCGGCCCTATTCAGGCCTTTTTAGCCGATGTATATGTAGATGCACTAAGCGACAGGGACTTGAGGGGCGATGTCTTGAAGGGAGGACCGGTCACCCTGGCCGCAGCCATAGAAGCGGCTGGGGCCAGCGAGCGACTCTGGGATAGGATAAGAAACTGAATAGGAAGGAGCCACCGGTGGGCCAAGGTAATAATAAAAAAGAAGGATCGGGAGCGGATCCGGATAAGGGAACCAAAGGAGGAGGTAGAAGAGGACTGGGAGGCGGAGGCTGACCCCAATAGGAAGGCCTGAGATTTGCGTTATGGGTTTTTCAAGCCCACACCCGGCCGATATGGGCTGGTGTGTTGGGCTTGCAAATACAATGGGCATCGGGCTCGCGACTGTCCGACAAACTATGGAGGCGACCCGTGATCTCTGGGGCCAAACTGTACGACTTTTCGCGAGTTCGGGCATAAGGCGCAATGGTGTACGATGGAAGAGGACAGCAAACTAGGGATAAAGCGAGTTAATATGCTGGTGCCTCCTCCCAAAAAGGAAAGGGGTCCGGGAAACGCCAATGGGTCACCTGTGAAAAAGTAAGAGTCAGGGTGGCCCCAGTGCGAATAAGACCTCTGAGATGCTGGACATGTGGTGTGGTCGGGCACTTTTCGGCAAGTTGTAAGGAGCGAAGGTGTTGGCGCTGTGGAGGAGCGGGTCACCTGAGACGAACCTGTCCTCGCAGGAGAAATATGGACCACACCGAACGAAACAACCCTAACTCGAATAGAGGGGGGAGGAATGGGTTGCTAGTCCGAGAAAAGAGAGTCATCCGAGCTCTACCCCACCCAGGAGGTCCCCTAGACAGAAATGGGAGCCACTAGAAAAAGTTGATCTCCTGTCACCGACTCCCACGTCTCGGTTGACGAGAAGACAAGGAAAAAGTGGAGAACATACGGTAAGGAGAAAGACACAGGTATACCGTTTGCTGAAGGAAGGGCCAGATTTTACCTGTGATGTGTTGTTGGGAAACAAGAAGGTGAAGGCCCTTGTCGTTACGGGAGCTTCAGTGTCGCTGGTTAGCTCCAGGGTTTTTAGTCAGTTGGGACTGAAGACAAAGCTTAGTCCTGTCGATCTACTAATAAGTCAGGCTGATAGTAGCAGGATGAGAATAGAGGGGATGACGTGGCTATCTTTCCAGTTGGCAAGAATCAGAGGTAAGCTTAAGTCTTATTTTGCACCAAATTTGTGTGGTGAACTAATTTTGGGGGGAGACTGGCTTAAGCAGAATAAGGCACCGATCAGTTTTGACCTGCCCCACCATAACAGTAGATGGAGTAGAGATACAGTTGGGAGAGGATAATTATGAACAATTGTCAGTGGTGGCTCAAACAGATATAAAGCCCCCCCCCCTAAGACCACTGTATCTGGGAAAGGCCAAATTGTAACAGAGAGAGTTCTGAACAACCACCTGTATCAAGTAGTCCCTACTGGTAGCGAAGGAGAGATAACCGTATGCGATTTGCTAGTGAAGGGGTCAAGGAATGTTATCTTACTGTTAACCAATACTGCCAATAAAACTATTAAAATAAAGCAGGGAGAGGAGCTGGCACAGGCGTGCCCAGTGAGAGAAGTCGAAGAGGTGAGAGTATGGAATAAGAATGAGGCCTGGAGAGAAGATAGGTAGCGAGGAAATAAAGGAAGAGGATATAATAGCCCCCGAACATTATAGGAGAAAATTGAGCGGGTTGCTGAACAGTAATCGAGAAGTAATGGCCATTACTGACAAAGAATTGGGACAGACAGAGACCGTAGAAAGGAAGATAGACACGGGTGACCACCCACCTATTAAGTTGAAGCCGTATAGAACACAAAGAAAATTAGTAGAGGACGCAGTAAGTGAAATGATGGAATCAGGGATAATCGAGAGGTCCAAATCTACCTGGAGTTTTCCCATAGTAATTGTGGAAAAGAAAGATGGAGGGCATAGGTTTTGCGTGGACTTTCGTCAATTAAACGCCATTACGAGACCGCTGGCAGTGCCCCTTCCCTTGAATGATTATATTCTAACTTTTTTTGGGTTGTTTTCCACCTTAGATTTGAGATCGGGTATTGTCAGGTGGCCCTTGGCCGAATGGATCAGGAAAAGACGGCCTTTACCTGTCACATGGCTCTCTTCAATTTCAGAGTTATGCCGTTTGGGTTGGCGAACGCCCCGGGCGTATTTAGTCATTTGTTAATTGCTTTTATATCCTTTCTGTAAACTTTTTCATTTGTTGTTGTTTTCTTATGTAAAAGATATCAATATTTCACCCATTGTTGTTCGGCTTCTGCAGATATTATTTCCTTGTTTGCCACATTCTAATTTTCCTGCCGCCCACTCTCACAGCCGTGCCTACATCCCCAATCGACCGTGAACGTATGGACAACACCCCGCTTACTGGATCTAAAAATTAACACAACGTGGGCAGCAGGCGGAACTTGGCCAGTGACCGGTTGAACAATCTACGGGTACTCAGGGAGCGTGCGGCCAGCTACCCCTGAGTTCGGTTCAGACCGAGTGGGCGCCTCAAGCCAAAGAGGAAGACGCCGGAGGTTGAGGGGCTGAAGAGACGAGTGGTAGATGTTTACATTCCTGGTTTAATATTCAATCCAGAAAAAAATGAAAATGTAGAATAACATGTTTATTACAATATACAACTTAATACAAGCTAAAGAAAATATTCATTATCCTGCCTAAAATATTTTTCTAGCCTTTATCTGCAAATCTTTTCATGGCACTTTCTATACCTATCTTCTTTACAAGATCATTTTCTATTAAAAGAATAGCCAAAGAATTTAATCTGTGTGCTTTTATAAGCTTTAGCTTTGGAAGATCCCAAATTCATATCATGGCAGCATGATGGCGCCCTGGCTTTGATGGCGCCTTTGCCTTGATGGCGCCCTGGATGTGTCCCGTTTTGCCAGTACCTTCTCAGCTTGTCATTAACCCAGTATCTGCGTATCATATGCTCTATAGATTATGTTCACATAATCCTGGTAGGTTTACTACTTGCATGGTAAACTCTAATGGAGTGGGTTCCATCTTTACTTAATACTTAGTATTACTTAGTATATATAAAAAGAATACCCGCTCGGCCCGGTGGCTAGGATCAAAGTGTAGTATCTGCGCTTTGTGAGCTACCGGGTCGGGTGTCTGTCGAACTCTCTGCTTGCAGGGAGGAACCCAGACGAAGCTCCGCCGAAGGGTAGGGTTTCGTTGGGGGAGATTGACGGAACTGGCCCGCCTCGGCGGGTTTGGATGGTTATTTATTTTTGGCTGGGCCTACGGGCTA
The DNA here is from genome assembly GCA_903632075.3 of Acanthosepion pharaonis. Taxonomy (NCBI): domain Eukaryota; kingdom Metazoa; phylum Mollusca; class Cephalopoda; order Sepiida; family Sepiidae; genus Acanthosepion; species Acanthosepion pharaonis. The sequence goes on from CAHIKZ030005436.1 coordinate 1,707,547, forward strand.
AGAGATACCCACATTAAAAAGGCCTTGTGCCACATTCGATCCCCGTGTGTGGATTGATAAATACCATCTTTACTTAATACGCAGCAGTATTAGCGTAGCGAGATGTTTTAACAGTCAGTATTTCTAGTATAGCAAATTCCATTTATCGAAGATCTACTGATTTTATGATGTTGTGCTAGACTTACGTGTATGATTGTCTTTTTAGACATTAACAAAAATTCTGAGTGGACAATTAATATATTCTAAACACTTCAAATTTATATGTATACATTGATCCGTTTTAACAAATTTAGTACAGAAGATAAAGAAAATTGATATAGGAAAGGATATGCTAGGTGTGCTCAACACGACTACATTTTGTTACAAGACCAACATATTAACTTAAAAACTCGTCATAATCTTAAACAATCTTGCCAGATGTAAACTCACGTATGGATGTCGTACACGACGTTCAAACCCACGTCTTGCGTATGACGATAAACGACATCCGACAGCAAGGCTTCTGATCAGGAGGAGGAGCATGGGACCAACTCTTAATTGTTGTTGTTCCCAAGTCTACCCTGAGCCGGGGGTTAGTTCCACCTGTTATAGTCCCAACAATAGACAAATAGCGACCCCACCCAAAATGAGATCAAAATATGAAAATATAAAATACATCGGAAGAAAAAAAAACAGAAAAAGAAAATTACAAGCAATTCATTTTTCTAGTAAAAACATTACCAGCATTATATTATTGGTAAGAAATTACCAAAGCTCACAAGAAATGACCCATAAAGATTTGATATGCTGTTAGACAAAGACAAAATCTTCAAACTTGTTTAGAAATGTTCAAACTATCAACTGTATATCTTTTTCTCAGATCAAGTATTAAAAATGACTTTGAACAACCATACTTCATTCGATCTTGTAGACTGACAGTACAAATTCCCAAGCCAAAATATGAAGACTTTTTACAGCAACAACAACTAAAATGGATATGACATGAATCTCAAAGTGTAAGTAAGGACATAATCAAGAATATCGACGACGAAAAGTTAGGAAGGAAACCCCTATAAATATTAAAAAAAGAGAAGCAACAGTAAGCATGAAAAATCTATTTTGCTGAAAAAAAAATCTTTTTTTGATAGTGTTGTAACCTAGGGATGGTTAGTGAATAGAATAATCACACGAAGGTTCGTAATAAATGATAATACTTAGGACAAGAACAACACATATAAGATTCGCCAGCGGTGCGTAGAAGTAGTCACCTGCTAGAAGTGAGTCGTGAATTCCACAATAAATCTTCAACCACAGACCAACATACAATATTTACTACTATATTTATGTGAATGGGGATATAGCCATTATCGTCCGTACGTATGCTACAACAGATAAAAAGATTTTATAAATTTTACATTTACTCGACAATAATGCTAGCTGTTCGGTAATTGAATGCGAAATGTTTCATTATAAGTAAACAGCTAATCTCACCATTACCAATAGACAAAAATGACTTAGAGGAATGAAATACAAGCAGCTGTGGAGAGCCATGTCTTGAAACGTTCTGGCAGATAAAAGATATTTTATAAATTTCAATCAACAGTAATGCTAAGTGTTCTGTCGATGAAGGTCAAAAGTTTCCAAACACCTAATCCCACCATTATCATTTCAAGTTAAAAACAAGTTTTGAATCATAAATGCGTATTTTGCTTTATAGTCCACTACTGCTTGTTTTAGACATATTAGAAGCAGCTTAAAAAGACTGAGATTTGAATCAATCAGTTGATCTGCTGGGTTACTAGGCATTACCCTTGACACGCTGTGGATTTATCGCTTCTCTCAAAATCACTTAAGCAGGAACTAAAGATAATTTCCTCTCAATCTCTCTCTCTCTCGCTCTCTCTCTCTCTCGCTCTCTATTTTAAGCTAAGCATTTCCCGTCTTTGTCCAACATCTTTCACTCCTTTGGCCTCCTATAGGCGTCGTCATTTTTTTTTTTATGAGAAAAACTACTCGCCTCTTTTCAGATTGTAGAGTGGTTCTTTTTTGTCCCCACTCGTCCTGGTAAGTAGACTTAATGAAATTATCTAGGCAATGAATTACAATATTTTAGAGAATTTTGAATCGTTAACTATATTACAATGATCCCATTTCTGTTCTTAAATGTGTTTTTTTTTTATTATCCCCCACCACCCCAAGAAAAGCAACGCAACCACTAAAACGCAAGTGGTTACTGCATTTTAGAGAATACTAGCAGTAGAGCCCGGCGTTGCCCGGGGTTGTAACAGTAAGAGATAGATCAAGTATCGACCATCATAAAGACTGAGAAATAAAATTGACAAAGATTATTGTTTAAGGTTGACGGACACGCATGTCTTAATTAGTTTTTTTTTTTTTGTTTTTTTTATCAGTTGGTCAAACCCAAACTCAAAGAAAAACATTGTTTTCAATCGTTATGAGACTACCGATTGAATAGAATTTTATTATAAACAATTGTCTTGTAAATGGAATTTTTAAAGCATTCTGAATGTAAAAATAAAGAAAAAAGTTTGCAAGACAATAAGTAACACTACCTGCCAAAAAAAGTGAAGTTTTGTTGAAATCGGTTAAAAAATGTAGGAAATCCGATCCCATATATAAACGAACACACACACACACACACACACACATACACACACACGCACAACCTGGGTTTTATAATAAGTATAACTCGATATGAGTTGTCCCCCTTTCATTTTCTCGACAGTGATACCTCTTAATCGTGTTTTCAAATTGATTTCGTGCAAAAACAATTGTTTTTCTAATTTTTGGCGCTATCAGAACCACCGCAAGGTAATTTTACGTAGTCCTGTGAAGTTTTGTTGAAATCAGTTGAAAAGTGTAGGAAATCCGATCCAATATATAAACGAACAGACACACACACAACCTGGGTTTTATAATAAGTATGATGAGTAAAGAAAACACAATTAAAGAGAGAGAACAATAAAAGAACAAGAATTAAGAAGACAGAAAATAACGATAGTTACACAGAATAAAGAGCATAATGAAGTGAAGGTACTGGTAACTTGGGTAGTCGTCCATGGTACCATCATGGAGACATATCGTTCATGACTGAAGACAGATTAAATTCTTTGGCTATTTTGTCAATAGAAAACGATCTTGTAACGTAGATAAATATAGAAAGTGCCATGAAAAGATTTGTAGATCTAAAGGCTAGAAAAAATAGTATGGGATAATGAATATTTTCTTTAGCTTGTGTTAAGTTATATATTGTAATAAACTCGTTATTGTACATTTTCACTTTTCTCCTTGTTAAAAATATGAAAAAAAATATACTTGTAATGCTATCGATATTCAGCTTGCCTGGGGTGCTAGCAACTCTAGAGCCGTCACTTAGTGAGATTAAGATAATACCATTAAAATCCTCTATCATCATGAATAAATCAATATGTAGTCAAATTTATAAAGTAATATTAATAGAGTGAGTTCTTGGCTTGGGTTCAACTTGATAATACTGATCAAATATTACCTATGTTTGTGTTTTGATCAAAAGCTGAAAAAAACCATCAATACTAAATGAAGAAAATAAATTGCTGTATAATATAATGATACCTTTGTAGTAACGATATATTATTTTGTAAAGAAAACATTTGTAAAACATCTGTAATCTTTTTTTTCACAAAATGAAGTTATCATTATTTTAGGGCATTATTATTTAATACAAAAATGATAAAACATTTCATTTGTTCTTGTTCGTCGATCATAAACATTTCCCCACTTTCGTATATAAGAACACTTTTCTAAATGGTAACCATTTTTTACTAAAGTTTAAAATACATGGCTCAAGAACAATTCAAGATAGAAAGTTATTGAATTGTGGCACCTTGCATTATTAGAAATATTCATAGAAATATGATTTAATTTTTCTTACTCGGTTTACTAAACAGGTTGTTGATTTTTTAAAACGGAAAATAATTGAGTTGAAAATAATTCACTAAGATTGTACTTGGACGATCCTAAGGGAAGAAGAAAGAAGGGAAAGAGAGAGGTCGAGAAATACAAAAAGCGGTCATTAACAAAAAACACGAGTCAGAAAGATATCTTAGCTAGCATGTTGACCGAATTTTTAAAGACAATTGGAAGAATAGAATTAGAAATAATAAAAAAGAAAGAAAGGGAAAAAGACATGATATCAAAACGGGCCGCTTGATGAAAACCAGATATCGGTCAAAGCATCTAGCCTACTTTTGCGTAGAAAGACACCTTATCAATTTGGATAAAGGGAAATTTTGGGAACAATGAAAACGAAATCTTAATCAGAGAAAAAAGTGCTTTTGGGTTGAGGGAGTGACCGGTGGAACGGTATACAGATTCTGACCTGTTAAAATTAGAACCCCCACATTGACGAGTGAAAGATGTTTTCAATTCAGATAAATTAAGATTTTCTGACTGCCGGGTCTGACAAAAAACAAGAGGTGGAAAAAACGATTGTCTCAGATCACAGATGGCGACAATATTCTTTCCTGAAGTCACAACTAATTAGTGGCGGGCTGGTTGACAGAGCCCAGGTGAGAGAAAGCCAAGATTGTCATTTTTCGTATGTGCAGAAAAGGCAAAATTGGATTTTGTTTTTTTAAAAACAAGAACGATGTAACCACGCCCGAAAGGAGGAGAAAGGATGCTCGATCAATAACAATTGGTCGGAAACGGTCACGTGATCTGCAGAAAAGAAGAGAAAGAAATGCCCGATCAGGAACCATTGGTCGAAAAACGGTCACCTGACATACAAGAGACTAAGAGAGATGGGTGTGCACCTCCCCACAAAAGGCACTGTGAGGAAGTAGGGGTGAAAACAATAGCGATAATGGAAGTCAAAAAAATAATGCGACTTTTGGAATTATCGAGAAAACCCTGACGCCGACAGACCCACCCCAGTTTGTTGCGGCGTCAATAAAAGCAGGACCCCCCAGTCGACAGAAATCAGTTGGAGTGGAGTTGCAGCTGGACCGCGGGCAGGGAAAGAGCCTGAACGCGGGCATCGGGCCCGATTCACTCGCCCTTTTCGGGCAAGAGAATCCTCAGACAAGAAATCCTTCCACCCAAGTCGAAGACAAGAGAACTTCCAGCCCAAGCAGACGAAGAAGAGATTGCTCGAAGGACGCCAAGAGTTGTGGCAGAGTTACGGCAGAGTTCAGCCCCGGACGGCAGCGAGAAGAGATCACCTCGGACGACAGAGAGTTGCGGCTGAGTTGCGGCAAGAGATCCTTCCAGCCCAAGTCGAAGACAAGAGAACTTCCAGCCTAAGTCGACGAAGAAGAAGAAATACAACCCAAGTCGAAGACAAGAGAACTTCCAGCCTAAGTCGACGAAGAAGAAGAAATACAACTCAAGTCGGAGAGAAGAATCAACTGCGAATGATCGATAGAAATTAGCCCCAGTGTCGAACCAAACCACACTCCGACATACACAATTCTAAAGAGTAGGCAATTCGAAATCTTTAGGTTGTGTGATAGAAGCTTGTGCCATAGTCCACAGAGCGGGTTGGGAAATGAGAACAATTTTGTTTTTATGTAACGGACATTAAGATATAAAAGGTTGTTACCCATTTTTTTTTCATCAGCAATCTTTTTTGTCTCGTGAGTTTATTTTCTCTTTTATTTGTGTTTTGCCACCCCCGTCGGACTCAACTTGTATCGGCCCCAATCCTGCTGGTCCCGTCTGTCTAAGATCTAAACACAGCGTGGGTAGACAGACCGGAGATCGGTACAGTTGCTTTAGTGACCAGGTATTGGAAGCGAGTCGGGAAAGGCGAGGCTGGTGATCATCTGACCAAGGGGTTGGAGCGGCACGCTTGGACCCAGGAGGAGCGACCAGGAGGAGCGACGTCACCGTTGGCGCCGTAACCAAAGGATCCGACCCTGGGCCAGGTGTGTAACCGTCACAGAATGGTATGTATAATTGTAAGAGAAGGTAGAAGGAGTGGTTTGATTGTTTTGGTTCAGTTTATTTTACGGCATATCAACCTCAATGGGTTACTTAATGCCGACTAGATTTTTAGGATAGATTTGTATGAACAGAATATGTATTCTTTGTAAGAAATCAGTTTGTAGATCAGGTTTCATTTCAAGTGAGGAACTGAAGATTATGAAGGTATGGGGTATAACGATCGACCCTTAAATTGAATATTGCGTAACCTTTTACACCACGTCGAAGATCTCTTAAGAGGATTTTTGTCAAGATTCAAATCTAGCGCAGGTATTTTTTTCCCAAAAAATTATTGCTGGTATTTTTACCATAAAAATCTATTTTTATACTTTCAAATAGTTTCGACTCCATTTTTGGGAAAAAAACTATTTTTCCATACCTATTTGTCAGCTATTTGCCCATAACTGGGACCCTAACATGTAGCGCAACCCCGGGTCAGGGTGAACGTGTGAACATCAGCAAATGAACTGATTTTAAGCTCATGAAAACATCCCGAACACAGGCCTTGCTGCCGGATGTAGTTTATAGTCATACCTAGGACGGAGGTAGATGGAACTGAAGATTATGAAGATAAAGAGTATAACGATCGACCCTTGAATTAATTTTTGCGTAACCTTTTCCACAATGTTGAAAAGCTCTTAAGAAATATACACAAGAGTTTAGTTGTGAGTTCTCTTATTTCGATGCTTAAAATGGTATCGATTAACACAGAGCTATGAACAACTATCAATTGCTAATCGGAAGTTTGTTAATTACAAGCTCTCCTTGAATATGTTATGTTTGTGTAATTATATACCATATGGCTATGAAAGACAGAGTCAATGATATGTCACTGACCATGGCCAATGAGGGCATTTTCAAACTTTCCAAACTGAGGTGGCCTTACTAATGAATGTACAACATCGTAATTCATAACTTCGTATACAAATTAAGACACAGGTACCTCAACATGGTGTAATGTTTAGCAAGCTTATCTCGCTAGAAAGATTACGACTGAGTAGGGAGTTCGATTCTCACTAGTTACCATTATACTTTTGTCCTTTTGCCATATCTAAGCTACGTTTAGAAAACCACTGTACAAATTAAGATATTGACCTAATTCTCAATTATCGTTTAACTTAAGATGTGTACATAAACTAGATATTAATTATCTATATGGGTAAATACAGCGACTTGAAGAGTTGATTATAATGCCAACAGACACATATGGTCTACATGGCTACGTAACTGTAATATATTCATGCAAGTGAGTACCAAGAACTACGAATTATCTCAAGAATTTTCTAAATTTCGATAAATTCTTTAAACTAGTGTCCACTTATTTGTTATTTTCAATATTGGCATGAAGCTGGGAGCGAAAACGTAAATAAACACCAAAACAGTTAAAAAACTAAATGACAAAAAAATGGTTTCTTGGACCGGAGATCCGCGCATCCTTCCGGTTAGTAAATTAATCCCTTGAGAAATAGTATTTAACATTTTTCAAACAACTGGCTGTGTTCCCACCGAAAATAAAACAAACAAAAAAAAAACCTGCTTCGTGATCCCTTCCAAACCGCACAAGACAGTAAGGAACTGCAATAGCCGGCAACAATTCATAAGGAAAAACTTTATAAGGATTTCCTTACTCATTCATCTCTCTCCCTCACCAACCTACGTTGCACTTACGCTCTTCCAGACTTTAGCTACGTAGCATCTACACACTTCCTCGCCAAACTACGTGACACTTACATTTTCCACCTCACTTTCACCCATGCTTCTTTTTTCACGCATACACGCGAGAAATCACATTTCTATTCATCTTAACAAACAACTACAAACAAGGAACTTTTACACTCATACACGCTGACAAAAATATAGTTGCAAAAAGACGAAAATAAAAAGATTTTATATTTTTAAAAAAGCTTTCTCGCATTTTTCTTTGTTGTAGGTTGATTCAAATCCACAAGGACATATCTAAAATTAGTCCAAAAACAAAGCATATTTTACGCATGAAACCAGGATCAGTATTTTTGAAAATATGATGTTTATAGTCGTGACAAGGCTGATATGTCCAAACATAAGGCCTATTTTAAACAGGGTTAAGATCAAACATTTAAATATGAAGTGAGGCTCAGTAAATTTTTTTTAGCATGAAGGTTATAATCATGGCTGAGATAAGTAAAAAACTAAAGTATTTAAAGTATGAAGCAAGGCTTCGTATTTTAACTTCGCAAGCAATTTATAATCATAGCATATATGTGATTTGTCCAAAAATAAAATATATTTTAAGTATAAAGCGAGGCTTCGTATTTATTATATTTCTTTATTAACTCTGTTACGGAAAGGAAGTAGGATATCTAATACTCATTACATTTACATTTAAACATGAAATAAGCTCCAGCATTCTCAGCATGGCCAGAATCAGACTAATAATAAAAACTGTACTTGTTTACTATATTTTGACTAGTAATTTCTCCAACCTATTAAAGCTGAATGCTGCAACAAAGAGTAATGAATATATTTCCTTATCTACATCTGTTGTCGTCATTTTTGTTATTTGCATTTTTAGGTCATTATCATACAGGTATTCCTCAGTAATGCTAATTAAAAATATAATTGCTTTTTGGTCGGGATGGATTCATATTTGGCCTGAGGATCGTTCAACCGAAGGATATTTAGACCATCATAGATTGAACATGTGAATAACAAGAAAGTTTTAATGAAAATGGAGACAAAAAGGACGCTTACGATTCCAATCAGAAAGAGTAGAAATTTTTAGAATACATACAAAGGAAAGTGGGATTGGAGAATTTGACACACACAGGGACATACTGAAACCAAGGGGACATAGAAAAAGAGTCCACCTGACCAGTTCGAATAAAAGTCAGGTCAGGGATTGGAGGGGATAGCAAAAATCTAAAGACTACTAAGAGTTACAGTGAATAAGAAGTTGTTGAGAGCCATGATCGCACCCTCCGAAGTATTATGGGATATAAAAGGAAGAAGGAAAAGTAAATGAACCATCGTAAAGTGTACTGTTTTCGATGTTGCAAGTTCACTAATTACTTCTGGAGGAATCAAGTGACAGATTGTCATTTCTGGGGATTTTTAAACAAACTAATGCTTTAACAGAGACAATGTTTTTTAATTTCCTGTCTCATCGCGGGAAGACACAGATGGTTTGGTTCTACCATAACGAGGCCAATTGATTTCATTTCATGAATTGTACAATTATACGTTTCTCAGCTGAGCAATTACACAAAGATCTGATGTACTTCGCCTTGGGATTGATGAACAATAGAAAACCTTTCAAAATTTGTCATTACCATTCTGGAAACACGAACCATTGTGAAGAGACTCAGTACTTATTTCGCATCCGTATTTTCAGGAAATTTAATAATTGTCAATATGAATATGTTTATTAATATTCAAAACTCAGTAAAAAAACATAGTTTCATGGCATTTATCTACTCATATGCTTGTCTATGTCTCTCTGTGACAGTCTTTCTCCGATAGTGAGATAGGTTCGTAGTCATAAGGGAATCTTGCCCTGAAATTTTCACTATATAATATTTATTTTGTGAGATTAATATTTGCTAGTGAATTAAGTGCATTGACAAGGAAAATGAAAAATAAATATTTGTTATGTAAAATCAATATTTTTTCATGTAAAAGCTACTGGCAGCAAGATGTGTTTTATTGATTATATCCGCGTACGTTATAATATAAGTATTCCTTTATTCGATGTTATTTTTTATTCAGCTTTAAATTTATGTATTTGATAGATTAATTCTTTTGATCTGATATTTTCGCAGACAATATATATTTTTTTTACTATTTTGCACGATAAGACTTTCAATAAACACGACTCGTTTGATTCAATGGGCGTTCAAATACAAATTAAGATTGCACGAACGCCTCAGACTATTATAACAATGGCCTAGTGAAAAGTTTCCGGTCCGAGAAAAAGGGAATTACAAAGTAAATTTGATGTTTGGTGATTTGGTC
>CAHIKZ030005436.1:1727500-1835000 GCA_903632075.3 Acanthosepion pharaonis
AAGCTACAATCAAACTACGAGGCACCTGAAGATTTATACACTGGGATAAAGATATTTTTTTGTTGAAGAACAATCATTTATTTTAAGTAAACCCAAATGAAATCAACGCTTACAGCAAATCTATGAACTTTTTTTGTTAGCATCTATCAGTTTTTCTTAATTTTCATTCCTGTCACGAGGTAAAGTTTCTTTAGTTGGCTTGTACACAATCCTTTCACTGTTTAAAAAGAAAAAAAGGATTCTTTACTGAAATCTCTAAGTATAACATAGTAAAAACCAACTATATATGTGTGTGTATGTCTGCGCGTGTATATATATGTGTATGTGTGTATGCGTGTGTTTGTTCGTGTTTGTGAGTGTAAAGAGAGAGAATAGACAACAGTATATAAGAGATGGCATCTTTCTAAAAATGATAATTAACAGACTGGTCTAATAGAAATTCTTTTGCATAATGAGTACCATTCTCGGAACTCATCTTCTAATATGACCTTGTATCAAACCTGACTAAGCTTAGTAAATAATAATGGCCTCATGGCTGAAATAGTTATGCGTTTTTTTCGCTATTACTCTAGCCCGTTGTTTGTGTCTGACTAAAATGAAAAACGAATTTTGAGGCCCTTATTATAACACCGCCTTTCTTATCCCATCTTGTCCTTAAGCCATGCTATACTTAATACAGATAGTTATTTACACTAGTTACATTGTTTGGATTGTTGTCCTCATATCTGCGGCCATATAAACGACGTTTTGGCCGTTGTACGCTTCTCCAGGTCATTGTAATTGAAGATGGCCGGATCGTGCAACGGCCGAAGAGTTAATATGGCAACAAAAATGAGGGCAAGAATTCGAACAATGTAAATTGTGTAAATAATTGCAATACGTCATCTCAGAAATATAGATAGATAGATATTCGTAGTTGCAGAAAGTAATTACGTATTTAATCGCTATGAATTATATGCCAACCAACCAAGCCAATACAAATGTTCAATGGTAGGAATCTGACTAGAATATCATCTCCTTTCTCAGACAGTGTATAGTCTGTCGTGCATTTCTGATATTACGTGGGAAAATTTGCAAAAGTTAACATAGATATTTGAAATTATAGAAAAAAAAATTCTTCTTAAGGTTATGCACATTAATAAACATTGATAGTCACTACAGAGTTTTAATGTCTGCAACTTCATTACCTCGAAAGTGGCCTGCTTTGAGAAATAAGGAAGGTGTTATTTTCTAGCAAGACAATTCAAAACCATATTCTACAAAGCAAACCCAAGAAAGATAAGATCGTTAGTAAGAGAGGTATTTCTACATTACTTGTACTCCCTTCCACATCCCTTGTATTCCCATCCACATACCATGTACCCACCCAACCGCATCTCTTGTACTCCTCTCCGTATTCCTTATAATCCCATACACATTATCTATACTCCCATCCATATGTTTTGTACTCCCCTCCACATCCCTTGTACTCATCCAAATCTCTTGCACTTCCCTCCTCATTCCTTGCAATCCTCTCCACATCCCTTGTACTCTATTCCATAGCTCTTGTACTCCCCTCCACATCTCTTGTACTCCCTTCCACATCTCTTGTACTCTCCTCCACATTCATTGTACTCCCCCATTTTTAACACTTTCAGATGTTCATTTGTTTTTATTACTATATTTCAACACCATCTGCAACAATCTTTTAACCAGGAATGCCAAGCTTTCACTTTTACATCGCATTATTACAGGTGATGAAAAATGTGTTTGACATGTTAACAGAAAACAAAACAGACAGGAAATGAGAAATCAGTAAGAACACAAAAACGAGGAATCCATCTATAGAAGAGTTTGGTTTTGTCTGGTGAAATATGGAAGGTGTTGTCTATTACAAGCTAGGGAACATGGAAGGACCATCAATGCAGAAGTTTCTTGACGGAAAAAAAAGACTATGCAAACGAAGTATCGCGTCGAAAGTGTCTTGAATTGGTAAACCGAACGTATGTTATTCTTTAACATGACAATGTAAAACAAATCCAGCAGAAAATAAGATTAACTGGATGAGGGTTTCTTCCCTATCATCAATACTCCATAGAATTATCGTCGATAGATCTTCGCTTGTTTCGATCGCGAGATCATTTCACAAGTGAGAAAACATTTACAAGCAGAGAAGTTCAAAACACTCTTTCAAATATTTTTCACTGGGAAACCCAGATTACTTTAAGCGTGATATTGAAATTTTGCCGGTCTGTAGACTTTGAAAATGAAATAGACTTCATTTTTGATAATATTCTTTTTTTTATATATATCTTTCTGGTAAAACGTACCCTATTTTGCTGCATTTAGGACGCATTTTGTCCTGTAAAATATCTCCCCAAACCACCCTGCGTCCTAAATTCGAAGTCCGGTAATGGGAACTATAAATTTGGGTTTCAACTCTCCAGTTAAATCCGAATGTGAATCCTGTATCAAAGTTAGAATTATTGTTGCGTCCTTGTTTGTGATGAATTCGTCAGAATTAGTGACGATTTCAGGCTTCATTCAGACTACCTTCTTTTCTAATTATTACATTGATATAAATTTGGTACTTATCCGTCTGTAATGAATTTGACATGATTAGTCAATATTTCGTGCTGAAATATGCCATTCAGCGACTAAAACTGGGGATAGTGGGGAGGGCTATGAATCAAATGAAAACATTTATTCCAATTTCTTCCTACAAAATTTGACTGGCGTCTAATAAACATCGGAGCGTCTTATAAACAGCGAAATATGTTAATTACTTTCCGAATATTCTAATATTAGGTTTACTTGCATTTTACACGTTTTCTGGTAAAAGACTATTACTTTCCAATTGATCTAATATGCACTAATAGATATGATGCTGTTCTTAGATATACACTGGGAGAAACATTAGTACTCATACAAATTTTTAATTTATTATATTTCCAACTAATGAATAAACATACTTGTCATATAATTAACTGTACACAGATGCGTAATAACTAAATCGGCATAGAAAACCAAAAACAATTTTAATTTAATAGAAATAAATCATATTTATTCATTTTATGTAACTGTACGAATATTTGTTTCCCCATACTGTAGCTTTAAAAGATGGCTGCGTTCTTTACTAACAGAAACCATTGTACGACTAGCAAACCTCACAGGAAGAATTGTGGCTTAAACATTATGTCATGCACCCAGAGAATTATACACTTTGGTACTATTAGTCTTGAATAAGATCAGTGCCAAAATATTTGTGCATGTTTGCATAGTTACACACAACTTGAAATGATTCGAATAATTTTCTAAAAGCATATAGCCTTAAGCAGAGTAGCAAAGGCACTTTTCACGTCTATTTTTAAACAATGCATGCTCATTAAAAGCTTTCAGTTGACGTGGACAACTATACTAAGAAGCAGTGTTGAGCTTCAGACGAAATGGAGCCTTGCATCAGAGATAAGGAAGTAATCGTTTTATCATGTGTTTTTAATAATATTTCTAACACTCTTTGAATTATGAATTTGAGAAAAAACAGTCCTTTTTCTATCCAACTAAATTCGCAATCACCCTAGAATATACGTTTCAAAGATTTTAGTGTTTCTTGTATAAGAATTTAAAACGCAGAGTTTAAGACCTAAGAGAATTTTATCTTTTTTCTATATCTTGCAAAAGTCTGTTTTTCTAATAATTAATCAGGTTCAGACAGATTCCTTCGATGCAGAAGATTTTGACAGTTTTTATATGCCTGGTGCCGTATGGATATGTGAGATCATCTCTCGGCACAGCTTCTATTTCTTTGCAGCTCTAAGCACTATTTGTGTCCTTAATATCCTATATATTCGCTATTCTGCCATTTACTTACACATTTCGTTAGGTAAATTATTCGGCGTTTCCCTTTGCTCTTTGCCTTCAGTATGCAATGCGCGTATTAAATTCTCCAAGACATCTGTCCTCATGATATTTTCCAGAAATTTCAACTGTCCCGTTCTGATTATAAATATTTCATTTCGTCCCCCATTTTCCTAAAATCTGCTTTATTGCTCACATATTTCCGTCAATAGTATCTCCAGTATCTTTCTATAGAGCCATATGCCTGTTGGCTGTAGTTTTCTCTTCATTTGTTAGAAAATTGTTCAGCATTCATTTCCATGTAAGTTGATTGCAATTACAAAGCAGTTAGCCTCGCCTTCGTTATTTCAATTCATCTTTGGATTTGTGGCACAACGTCTTTCATCTATAATAATACTCCCAGATTCTGTAATTGCTGGACTGTGGCTTTTCAATTCATAGCTAGCATCTTGGACAGTCTCTCTCTCTTCTCTCTCTCTCTCTCTCTCTCTCTCTCTCTCTGTGATACACCTATATATTCGAACTGTTTTCCTCGTCTTTGTTATTTTAGTCACTGTGTTTTGAATGCTTCATGGGCGTGGTGTACTCCGTCACAATCTCGGAATTTCGAACTTGATTTAATCCACAGGAATCAACTTTTATCACTCCTTCTATAAATACTAATGGAGTTATCGCCCATTTGTTTATTCTTCTTCATGAATTATCAAAATGGCCATATAAGAGAAAAATTAGCTAATACGAGATTATTCGTTTGTATACGAAGGCAAATTAAAACAAACTACTTCCTGTATACAGAAAACAGGATTCCGTTCAACATTTCAAGAATGCTACTGAATATAATAACATTAGCCTAGTTAAATGTAATGCAAGTTTTATTACTGAGTTATGGTCGTACTTAATACTCCAGGTAAATATTGCATTCCATCATCTCATTAATGGCTACAAGCGAGTGAAAGTTGTATGTATTTGTCAGATCTCGGAGACTTGTGCTTAAGAATAACAAAGAACTCTACCAAATAACAGAAACCACGTCACTCGTAAACTTTCAACAGTAGCAACAAATAAAATGGATAACAAGTATAATTCGAAAAGAAACAAAATGGTACATTCAAGAGTTTAAATGGAGGAAAATAAATGATTCTCTGAAGGGGAATACGTTATATTTGAAAGCAATCCTTAAACTAATACGTTATATTTGAAAGTAATCCTTAACCTAATATGTTATATTTGAAAGTAATCCTTAACCTAATATGTTATATTTGAAAGTAATCCTTAACCTAATATGTTATATTTGAAATTAATTCTTAACCTAATATGTTATATTTGAAAGATATACTTAACCTAATACGGTGTAAAAGAAAGTAATCCTTAACCTAATATGTTATATTTGAAAGTAATCCTTAAACTAATACGCTATATTTGAAAGTAATCCTTATCCTAATATGTTATATTTGAAAGTAATACTTAACCTAATACGGTGTAAATGAAAGTAATCCTTAACCTAATATGTTATATTTGAAAGTGATCCTTAAACTAATACGCTATATTTGAAAGTAATCCTTAACCTAATAAGTTATATTTGAAATTAATTCTTAACCTAATATATTATATTTGAAAGTAATCCTTAACCTAATACGCTGTAAATGAAAGTAATCCTTAACCTAATATGTTATATTTGAAAGTGATCCTTAAACTAATACGCTATATTTGAAAGTAATCCTTATCCTAATAAGTTATATTTGAAATTAATTCTTAACCTAATATATTATATTTGAAAGTAATACTTAACCTAATACGGTGTAAATGAAAGTAATCCTTAACCTAATATGTTATATTTGAAAGTAATCCTTAAACTAATACGCTATATTTGAAAGTAATCCTTATCCTAATATGTTATATTTGAAAGTAATACTTAACCTAATACGGTGTAAATGAAAGTAATCCTTAACCTAATATGTTATATTTGAAAGTGATCCTTAAACTAATACGCTATATTTGAAAGTAATCCTTAACCTAATAAGTTATATTTGAAATTAATTCTTAACCTAATATATTATATTTGAAAGTAATCCTTAACCTAATACGCTGTAAATGAAAGTAATCCTTAACCTAATATGTTATATTTGAAAGTAATACTTTACCTAATACGGTGTAAATGAAAGTAATCCTTAATCTAATACGTTATAATTGAAATTTACCCTTAACATAATGTTACATTATAATTAATGCTTAACCTAATACATTATATTTGAAAGTAATCCTTAATCTAATATGCTATAGTTGAAAGTAATCCTTAACCTAATACGTTATAATTGGAATTTATCCTTGATCTAATACGTTATATTTGAAAGTAATCCCTAACCTAAAGGCAATATAGTTTTCTGCATCACAATTTCAGTTGGTTTTTGGATACTTTTTTTTTCGCAAACTCATCGGTTGACTTCCTTAACCAGCGGTAAAAAGTATATTTTCTCTTCCCATTTATCATTAAACCGAGTTCATTGCTCGCTGTATTGCAACGCGCTAACAGTTTGTCAATAACACAGCAATTGAGAAGAAAGAATGAATTTGGACACTTACCAAGTACAGAGACTATTTCGTTGAAGATTTTGAAAGCTGCCCTAGATATCACCACGACATTCTTCATTTTCGAGTCTCGTAAAAAATCGATTTTCCTTGCCAGTGACGTTCTTGAGGAAAAATGTATTTTCCTGTATCGAAAAAGAAAGAAAGGATAGTGTTTAAAGTGCTGACAGTTGTATCAATTCATGTGCAATCAATTTTTTTAACTTTAGGGCTTATATTAAATGTAGCAAAACATATGATACAATTGGCTGACTGGCCACCAATAATGTATGAAGAAAACTTCATTCTCTTACGCATTCCATATTGTAGAATGGTCCAGTTGTCTTTTAAGAGATTATTTTGTTACAATATACACCTTTTCAATTGTTCTTTGTAGAACAATAGGTAAAATATAGCACTGCAACTTAAGCATCTACTCCACATACACATATATATATATATATATATATATATATATATATATATATATATATATATATATATATATATATATATATATATATATATATATATATATATATATATATATATATATATATATATATAGGTACATCCATGAGATCGCTAAAAAAGAGCATAGCATGATGATGAAGACCTTGAACTTGACGAAAACAAAATTCTATTGTCTAAATGTTTATGTTATTATTAAGAGGAAACATCAAAGTATTTTGGGGGTATTTTTTTACATTTTTTAATCGTTACGAGCACGTCCGAAATTTTAGTTAAAAATCTTGTTTTTTTTTTGAGTCATCAAAATTGACAGATAATTGATTATGGGATTCATTTTTTTTTCAGTTTATAAAAAAGATGAAAATCTCACTTTGAAATTCTTTTTAATATCAATTATCATTTTTTCAAAACTTATTTTTAGAAAATCAGAAATTATAATATTTATTTAAAATATTTTGAACCAAGGTTGACTTAGGTTCTGCGCCTAAAAGATGTAATTTGAAAATAAACAAAGCAGGTCATAAGCTTTCGCGTCACTTGACAGGTGATGAATGACGTATTGACGGATTTACGTGATCATAATTTGTTCTACGGAAGCCGAAAAGTGAAGTTATTTAGATTTAATTGAACAAATTATTTACCTCGTTATTTTTAAGGAAAACTTTCAGCGCTCTTTTTTTTCTTTTTTTTTTTTTGTACTTAGTTTTCACCTTTATGTTTACAATGCTTTATGGAAAATATATTATAAAGAAATTCAAATCAGACCGTTAAGAGTGAGATTAAATTTCATATTTCATAAGAAAGGTATCTAATTAATTTATAGCTACCTTTCTTATGAAATTTTATCAGAAGTGTACATAAAATACTATACTTTTATGTACATTTATTCCATTTTACTGTGTTATTTGTATTTTCATTCATTTTATTATTAATTTTGATATTTCATTCATGGAAAAGTGTCATAACTGAGATTAATATAAAAATAAGTTCATATAAATTTCATAAGATGATACCGATATTTGTAGGTACCCTTCTCAGTTGAAATTGAAAAATCAAATTAACTTCTCCACACGTGTTTCGCAAAAGTAAAGGCATTAACAGCGGAGAACAATGCTTAACTCAAATAACGCAACTTAATTGTATTCTGGTTGGTCTTCCGTACGTTATAATTACAGCCCGATTATAAACACAAAATTAGATGTCTTAATTACTGCGGATCATCTGATTAGTCAAAATGATACAATTTACAACGCGCTAAAAAGATCTATCTCATAACGACACTTATGAACCCCGGTGCGGCTTTTAACTAATTTTATAATATTTTAACAACTTAAATGTAAAAATCTATTATAATTAAAGAAATTACAAATAATTGTATTAAAAATGCATTTTTCATCGAAAAAATGTTTTGCTTTCAGAAAGTATTGTCCACATTCATAAAAATAACTAAAAGCAAATAAAAGCATTTGAAATTAAATAATATATTTGTTTTATTGAGTTTTGTATGTTACAATTCAAAGCTGATTTTCAGGTAGTGGGATCCAATTAAAAAAAAATGATTTGTATTACTTAAAGTTTTGTGCTTTTAACTATTCTAATGACTAAACCCGATGCGATCGAATTTCTATCGTTTTCATAAAATTAGTTATGGGGTGAAGGATTAATAAATATAAAAGAATATTTCTGCCATGACTTTAATAAAAAAACATATTTCTAATAATGTCGATCATCTGTGAATAGTTTCTGAAAGTTTCATTAACATCAGAAAATTATTTTTATTTTTGCAAGATTTTCCGAATTAATGTGTCATACAAAAAAAGTGCTAAAAAATGTATATCTAATTTTACTAGTTCCGGTGATACAAAGAGAAACAAGGTTTATTTAAATGAAAATCCAGATTGTTCTAAAAAGAAGGAAAATGTTTGAAAAATAAAAATAAAAAACTTTGATCTTTCCTCGTAATAATAAAATGAACATTTAGACGATAAAATTTTGTTTTCGTCAAGTTTGGCGTCTGTCTTTTTCATCATGCTATGCTATTTTAAAGAAACTAAGTTTGGCTCCTCATTGTTGCAGTATGGCGTAATCAACAAGTTGAGCTTACTGATCTTGCTCGTTCAAATCCTTGGTCACAATGTGCTAGCGGAACCATCAACGTCTTCCCGAACCGTTCATTCTAAACAATTTTATTCACGAGGCTTGGCATAAGCTGTGGAATGGTTTTGCAGACACGTCACAATTCTGGCGCCCTTCGATCGCCTTTGACACGGCAGATAACATCAGTTGTAATGTCTTGAAGACTAAAGCGGATAAACAAAAACGAAAATTATTTATGACTCTGACAATTATATCTTGCTATATGTGTATTGCTTTAAAGGCCAGCTTACTCAATTATTTCTGATTCTCATATAAAAGAAATTATTTAAATGATGTTTAAATTAATAAATATGTTCATACTAAAACAACATGGCTAAACAGTGTAGCAATGGTGCTTTCATCTAGATTTGTGGGAGGTAGTTCTGCCGCAACCTGTACGTACTTTCATAAAAAAAAATAATATAACTATTATTATTATTATTATTATTATTATTATTATTATTATTATTATTATTTTATTTCCTTTGATTTCTGGTGTGTGCACATTTCTTTCTGGGTCTCGCCCAGAGACCTAAGGTTAGAAATGGCATCATGACACTGCAAAAAAAAAAAAAAAAAATTACATAGCTAAAACCATTTGTAAGGTGTGGGCTGTGCTCATGAGAACATTTTTTTTGTATTTCTTTAAGGCATGGGCTTCTAGGAATCCCTTCAATTAGTCTACTGGAATCTTTTCCAACCAATCCGAGGGCTCCAACTATAACAGTGATTGTTGATGTTCCCATGTGCCACATTTTTCAGATTTCGATTTCAAGGTCCTTGTATTATTATTATTATTATTATTATTATTATTATTATTATTATTTCTGTATGTACTTCCTACTTTGTATCTTGTAAAACTGAGTCCAAACTATGGATATTCGTAACAAGATACAAAATGGAATCTGCAAAGTTATGGGTTCATACTTGACAAACACTTCAATCACTTTTTCACCGTCGTAACGTGTCTTTTCTTTAAAGTAGTTTTGCTCTCATTTCCTCTTTAGTAAGTCGATTTCATGAATGTAAACAGTGTATGACATTTGCAGTTAAGTTTCTTAATTTTACCGTTAGAATTACTAGTTATATCCGTAAGTTCTATGCTGATAGTTTATTTTCCTGCTCTTGCTTGTGGAACACTTTTCAAGCTTTCTATTTTCCGGTCATCTACGATCTGCAAAAAGTTAAATGCACTGTTTCCTTGAATCTTCTTCTTTAACGATCTCTCTCTCTCTCTCTCTCTCTCTCTCTCTCTCTCTGTAACCCCTTATATCCTTGTGTCTTTTGTAGCCTTGCTTGGGGTTTATGATAAAACAAACAAACCTGTATAGTGTTTATACATTCTTTCCTTTCATTATACTTTCCTGAGTAGATAAGCATTTCCACATAATTAATCGTTTATAAACAGGGTCTACTAGGAATTTTGATTAATATACTTGTAACTCTCTTGATCGAATCCAGAGCTCCAAGTTTGTTTTTTATTATTTCAGTTTCAAGATCCTTATATTTACCTATTTTGTCTTTTTTAACCGACTTATTTTTATCTGATGGCACTATCAAAAGTATTTTTGTTTTAATGTGTCAGCATGAATGGTAAACTCCAATAGAAATTGTATACATTGCATAATGAATTGTAAGAACTGTCAAGTTCCATAGTGTTGTGGGGCACTCCCCTCTTTACATAAGATGGACTCGTCCAAAGTATACTTATACTGATAGAGAGAATACCTGCTGTTGAGATACGTGGAGATGCGTTGACAGATTGAGAGATACGGAGACAGATACAGGGTGCTCCAGAGAGTTATACAAGAGTCCAGAGAGAGAGAGAGAGAGAGAGAGAGAGAGAAAGAGATGATTACGGCTTTAATTACAGGGACTTGTACATATACTTTCTACTAACCCGCATTCCTGGACTACTAATCTTCACTTCAAGTCTTTATTCTTACATTTAATACACTTATTTTTCTATCTCAAATACTGCAGTTGTTTATTTATTTGTGCAGGATTCCATTCACGGAATCCACAACACATAGCTTTTTCAACTCCCTAGACAGAACATGGTATTTTTCAATCGGTTCAGTTTCTTATATTGCAATGTCAATAATTTGACATTTGCTACTCTGCTTATCTATAAAAATAAGATCGGTTCTTCCTGCTTCAGTGATCTGTGCCGATCGAGAAATGCCATAATAATGGCTTGTGATTTGTCAGATAAATTTGTTCTATCTTTTTCAATATTATTTGTATTAAAACGCAATATATTTTGGCGTTGCGTTATCTCTTTACTGTAGCTCTATCCGTCCGATGCAATTAGTGATTTTCAGACGTAGGATGATGAAGCGCCAAATAAACATCACTTTCGACATCTCTTTCTTCAACACAACATCGTTTGCTGCCATGACTCTCATTTGATCAAAAATGTTATTCAAGAAATGGTCGGCAATTTCTATCGCACCCGCCATTTTCTCTCTATATAGCAAATCTGATTATCATATTTGTCGATTGAATTCCAACATGAGTTTCGTTCAACAACGACGTAGATGTGAAAACAAGGCTCCATGAATTCTGAGGGACAAGACCTAGTGATTTATACTGTCAAGGCATTGACAAGAATTTTGGTAAGAAGTTGTGAACAGCGAACCAGAATATATTATTTACACAGTTCTTAGAAGTGTTGACGAATAGTGGAAAAACGAACGAATTTATTATTATCGTGTAACCGTAAGTTATATGGTAACATTTCTTCTCGTACTTCTCGGCTGTGGAGCTCTCTTCCAGCTTCTTGCATTCCAGACAAGTTTGATCTTTAAAAATCAGTCGTTATCTATTGTCTTAATGATTACTCTTCTATTGTTCTCGCTCCTAAACCATACTTCTTTTCTCTAGGTCTCTCACAAACAATTACCCCCGTGTCTTAGTGGCTAAAATGCCTTACATGGAGTGAATTCGATTTTTTTAAAAAGTATCTTATAACATTATTTTCTTTTTCTCTTACTTTCAGATCTGATCCACTTCTCATAAGGGAGGGAAAATCATGTTCGAATTCTAGTTGTGAAAGCTTTTAAGACTGTCAAAGTTACCCCAATAATGTAAAATTATTTTTAATCAGGTCCAATACAGATCATATTTACTTGTTTTTCACTGACATATCGAATGGTTTCCATGGGAAGTATATCTTCTCTTGGTCTTCGAAAGGAGAATCTTAAACTACATTATATCATTACATATATATATATATATATATATATATATATATATATATATATATATATATATATATATATATATGGGGTGTGGTGCTTGTGTGTGTGTGTATGTGTGTGACCGAAAATATGTTTGACAGCGCATCCGCCCTTCTCGCATAGAATAATGAGTAAATCCTGATGTCTTCAATGACAGCAAATGGAAGAGAAATTTTATTATTGCTTACCATAAACTGGAACACCGAACCATGTTCCGTAACTTTAGGCTTTACGAATTGTTTCACAATAGAAACTAACTATATATCATAGTTGATCTTTCGGGGGGCATCAAATAAATAAGAATTTGCTTGGTAGTGATCAGGAAAAACAATGGATGGGTCATTATGGTCACAGATTGATTTCATGGTTATCTGACACTCTCACCCAGCAGCAACAAAATGAATGATATATCCATTGTTGGTCATGGTAGCTGGAGATCTATCACAAGGACATTGAAAGGATTTGTGAATCTTTTGCAACATGATGATAAATATGTTCTTTAGTTTGTGACAATGTAATCAGATATTTGTATGTACTGGAAAAAGTCATCAAAAAAAATAATCACTGCCTCTGCTCTATCATATTAAACTTATTTTCTCTGTTGGCAAAAGCGCACACACACACGTGTGTGTGTATAAATATATATATATATATATATATATATATATATATATATATATATATATATATATATATACGAAGACGTGATCATATTTAAACGGAACGCTGATCTTATATAAAAATTTCAGTTATCTGTTTCGATTAGTTGTGCTCTTATGTCCATCGTCTTTTCGTGTTGAATTTTTATATGTTCTAATGTTAATTATGTTTAAATGAAAATGTCCTGAAGATGGTCTAAAATAGACCGAAACGTCCGACGTTGACTTTATATTAATATTAATACAGCATAATTGCATATTAAGATTTTTGTTTGTTTTTTCTGTATATTTTTCTTCATACTGTCGGATCTATATCCATATATTTTCTTATATATATATGTAAATATATATATATATATATATATATATATATATATATATATATATATATATATATATATATATATATATATATATATATATATAGCATGCGCGGTACGCATTGGAAAGCGCTCAATATCAGTGATAGAGCTAACATATTTAGTTGGATTGATGTGAGTTTGTAGCCCTGGATTTCACGATATTGGCGATCGTTACACATATATATGTAATCATGCGCTTTCACACATCTTCT
Organism: Acanthosepion pharaonis; assembly: GCA_903632075.3. Lineage (NCBI taxonomy): Eukaryota > Metazoa > Mollusca > Cephalopoda > Sepiida > Sepiidae > Acanthosepion > Acanthosepion pharaonis. Next base: position 1,740,985 of record CAHIKZ030005436.1, read on the forward strand.
ATACGTTTCTTTTTCTGTTGTATTTTTTAAGATGGGGTCTGTGTAAAACTATGGTTGGTAAAATTGTTATTATTTTTAATTTTTAAATTTTAATGCTGTTTTGTTATTATTTTAAAGCAGGTTATTTGCGTGTTTTTGGCGATTGCTAAATCGTAGAAACTTATTTGTAATCATGCGATGGTATTAATTATGCTGGGTGTAGTATAGTTGTGGAATGATGCGGTAATGAGAATTGTGGTGCGGTAGTAATTGTGGACTAAAGCCGCAATGGTAACTGTGAAGCGGTAGTAATGGGGGCAGCAGGTGATGATAATAAAAATTGTAGTGGCAAATACTTATGGTAAAATGGTAGAAGGGATTGTAGTAATGGTGTTGGAATGGTAATAACAATAATTATAATTATATTCATGATAGTTTTAAATAGAAAATAATTGATAGTGTTATGGTGCCAGTGGCTTCTCTTTTCGTGTTTAGAGGGTCAATGGTGCTTTATGTAGCAGTGTTGGATGGTATTCCTTATGATAATTGGTATCTTTTTCATGTCTGCAATTAGAAATTATTTCTGATCTTATGAATAGTAATTATTTCTGATCGTATGAATAGTAATTTCTTTTGTTGGATGTGGGAAATTATTACTACGTTTTCGTGCAGGCACTTCTTTGTTATGTTGCTGTAGGCAATGTGTTTTTTCAATTTTTCACAGCTTATTCTTATTGCAATATTTCTCTCTTTTAGATGCCATATGTATGTGGATAGTGTAGTGCTATTTGAATATTTTTTTCGGAGAATGAAAGTTTTTTTTATTTTCTTGAATAGTAGCAGCGATGTAGTACATTGTGCTGACGTTTTGCATTTGCCTTGGCTTTATATACTATATTCGTTTGTTGGCAGTTTCCTTGGAGCGGACATGGTTTTTTTTTCTGCAGTTGCATTGAGCGTTATTGCAGGTTGTTACTTTTTGTTGTGGCATTTTATTATTTGTGTTAGATTTTTGTGCAACTGTAACTAATTTTTACGTTATTTTTGTTAAATAATTTTGCTAAGCGGTTTGTTGCGTGGAAGTGCTTTTCTATAAAGTTCATCAAATTCACTGTGCACACATATTTATATTTACACACGCTACATCCCAGATATTTATCCCTTTAACCCATAAATATGAAGTACTTTAAAACTATATTTCCTCATTTTATCATATATATATTTCTCTCTCTCTCTCTCTCTATATATATATATATATATATATATATATATAGTTTTTGCGGTGCAAAATTTAAGGATAGCTAGGAATAAGCATAATTCATATGGCATTTAATGTATATTTTAAAAGCTAAAAAAACAACCGGTTTCGTCCCAGCCTTGTCAAGTTTATTTCTGGGATATAAAAAATAAACCTGTCAATTTAATTGATATTAATGATAACCAATAGTGGAAAGAAAACTGAATTTCAAAAAAGCTAGAGTCCAATAGCGTCCAGCCCCAGAAAGAATTCCCTATGTAAACAGAGTGAAGTCTCACAGGATCTGATATACAAGGACTCTAGAACCTTGAGGTGATATGAGGAGTGGGACCTCGATAAAAAAGAAAAACGGTCCACTCTAAAAATCAAAGACACAATTCCTACTATTTATAACATGCTCTGCAATAGAAGAGCCAGAAGTAATAGTTAGCTGACTTTTATATATATATATATATATATATATATATATATATATATATATATATATATATATAAATTCTAAGTAACACGTTTCATTCCCCAGAAGCACTTCATCTGACTAAAGTAATGTTTCTGTTGGTGGGATTATATCTGTCTAGGAGGGTGGGATTATAAAAACACGAACGTCGGTCTTACGCTGTCCGCTGATTTGAGGTGAAACAAATACAGAGACTCAAAAGCTTCATCTACCGCAAGGAAAGTGGTTTCTCTGTGTCGTGTCAGAAAGTTTTTCTCGTCTGAGTCTATCCTTCAAATCTATAAATCAACCATCCGTCCTTGCATGAAATATTGCTGTCATATATGGTCTGGAAGCCCCGCCGTAAGTTTCGAGGTACTCGACAAAATCCAGAGACGGATATGCAATGTGATCTGACATTTAGTCTACAGTCACTTTCTCACAGACGTGCCGTGGCTTCTCTCTGTCTCTTCTATAAGTATTTTCACGGCAACCGGGTTGGCATTTCGGTCCCACCCTTTTACTGTCAAAACGGTTAAATGTAACCGTCTCTTCTACTCAAACAGCTTTTTCTCTCTCACTTCCCGTCTGTGTAATAGTCTTCGTCTTACTTGCTTCCCTGATAACTATAATCTTCACATATTCAAGTGTAATGTCAATCGACATCTTCTGATACCTTGATCTTGTTCCCCCCGTCCTTCTCTTTATCCTCTCCCCAAACCCGCCTTTTACTCTTGTTCTCTACCCTCCGTAACCCCTTGCGTCCTAGTGGCACTCCCGTCTTGCTTCGGGTGAAATGCTTAAAACAATGATCGTAGCAATCAATGCAGTTTATATAAATTTTCGTCTTCGTAAATTTCTTTTTTCTTTCAATTAAAGTAGCATTTTAAAATCGGAATAAGGCTCAAATTCTATACAGTGAGAATCTAATGCATTGAGTGTATGGTTTAGCAAAAGATTTCTTTTGTATTCATATAATCTTTTATTTAAATTCCTCAAGGTTTTTCCTGTGTGGCAATCATTACAGGTTTTAGATTAAATGACTCTTTCCAGTTTTAGCTTATTATTATTATTATTATTATTATTATTATTATTATTGCTTCTATTATGTTTCTTTTTGTTTTGAAGTCCTTGTAAGAACTGTTAAGCGTAGATACATTCTTTTCAATAAACACATCGCGACATCTATTGGAGACATGAAATATAAATTTTATTATTGCATTATTCCAAAATCTTAACACATCAGCAAATAGCTATTAATATAAACAACTGAGCACAAATGGTTAATAATTAAAAAAATAGTAATTAATATATAATTTTGAATTAATTAATAGAAAATAAAAGTCATTCATATTACTAAAATTATGAAAAACAAATTAAAAATCAGAAGTGTCAGAATCATTAGTAATATAGAGATCTGAATCAGATATCTTGAGATACATCTTCGTTTTTTATGTCCTTATAATACAAATTAACCATTTTATAGCATTTATGTATACAATGGTTAATTCGTTCACTTTATATATTTTCAAGTGATCCTTCTAATCTAGCAAACAACACTGAACGTGGTACTTGAATTGTATTTTCAGGAAATTTCACTGAATTTTTCATAAGAGAAATATTTCTGCTTTGTTATAATGCTTATTACCGAAACAGTAAAAATACTGAATATTTTTTAAACATTAAAGTATATTTAATCATATCTCACTAATAGCAGTCGTGATGTGTGAATTCGTTTCAAGCGAAAAGCGATACATGGCCTAACAACTGTATCGCAACTATAGTGTTTGGTAGGTCATGTATCTCGTTTCGACAGATTTGCTTAATTTGTCCTTTTATTCTGAAATACTGGACGAGCCTTTTGTTTCGTATTGAATATTAAATAATTACGGTGTTGAAAGACCTTAAATATATTTTCAAATTTCCCTTCATCTTTAAATCGAGGCCTACAAACTGTGAATGCTCTTAAATAGAATCCGATAACTATTCCGGATTTCATTTTTTTGTTATGGTGAAAATAGAAATTTACAAGATTATTTATATTAGTTGATTTACCTAACCATTTCGTTCTGGGTCAGTATCAGTACGATTTAACATGTTATCGAGGAGTGGTAATGTATTGTTTGTTGCTGTTTCGTAAGTAGATTCTATAATAAAATCGATTCTGTTCAGTTGATCTACAAGGTCAGGTAATGTTCTTTCGTAGGGATCTATAAACTAATCATAAATATATTGATTGATTCGGTAAAATATTTTCTAAATGAATAGACACAAGAAACTATAATTACAGATAAGTTAAAGCTAGGCTTAGATACTAACCGATCGGTAGTGTGAACGTTTGTTTATAAAAATTATTACTAAATGTAAAATATCATTGGTGCGTTATGAGTAGGCAATTTTTTTTTTTTATTTTAGATATTGGTATGGAGAGTTTTTTTATTTATTTTTATTGTGTTAGATGCTTTTGTTTGAATAAAATAAGCATTTGTTAACAGGGACAATGATATAAAGCGATTTAACATCTAAACTTGCTATGAGTTTATTTGTGATATTCCCATTAGTTATCTGAAGACCTTGTCTAAATTTTTGAATATGTAACGGGCTGATTGTTCCAAGGAGAGATGTTAACAGTTTTGTTATTGCTTTCACTAGTTCCTCATGACTATCTTGAATAGGGGTGCATACAATGATAAAATTAAATTACTACTCAACGATACTAACACATAAGAGAAAATAGAGGAACAAAAAATGTCTCGCTCAAAATAGTGTTTCTCCTTTTCTTATATTCTCTTACACTCATTACCCCACTGCATGTTAGAGGTTCTGTTGTATGAACATGTTGTTATGAATAATCAAGAGTGACATCCACTTGTTTCGTTACTCTCCTCTTTGAGAGAGTCATTTCTGTTTACTGGGACTATAAAAGGACACTACGCGAACCTTTTTGAAATCTTTCTTAAAGCCAACACCTGCGTACTTTTGTAATTACACATCTACCAAAATACGGTGATATAATTTTGGTGGTATTTGAAGTTTGAGGCACCTTATCATGGTAACAACTATTCAATGGTCTTTTATATAGCAGAAAAGAAGTTATAGAAAAGAAACGGGTTACAGAAAAGTAAAGTAATTGACATAAAAAAAAGCTCATACAAAGAGATAGAGAGTGGGTTGTGATTAGCTTGTTGTGAAATCGTCTCAGAACGATATACGACTCTTGCGATGGAGAGATAAAGATTTTTGTGCGCGACTTAAAGTTTATAGTTGCGTTCCTCCTCGGAAGTAGTAGTAATCTTCGTTGTAGCAGAAGCATTGGTACTTATATTAACAGTACATATTAGCGGGTGTTGTGTTCCAATCTCTGACGTCACTTTCAATCTCCGATATCTCTCCACCCAGCTCGACTGCACTCGGCGACAAACGAACCAAAAACAAACTTTGATTATTGTAGTTTGTTCGACGTTTCCGTTTCCAGTAGTAGTAACAATAGTAGCAGTAGCAATCTTAGATTTTGGTGAAGTAAATCGCTTCTCCGTACTTAAACCAACAAAATATGTTAGCGGGCGTTTAGTTCCAATCTCTGACGTCACTTTCAATCTCCGACCCCTCTCCACCTAGCTCGACTGCACTCGACGGCAGACGAGACAACCACTCTGATTATTGTAGCTTGTGCGACGTTTCCTTTTCCAGTGGTAGTAATAACAGTAGCAGTAGCAGTCTTAGATTTTGGAGTAGTAATTCGCTTCTCCGTAGTTAGATCAACAAAATATGTTAGCGTACGTTTGGTTCCAATCTCTGACGTCACTTTCAATTTCCGACCTTTCTCCACCCAGCTCGACTGCACTCGACGACAGACGAGCTAACTACTCTGTCAACAGATTTCTGTGCGCGTTTATATAGATAAACCTGGCTGATCATAAATTGACCCTTGGCCTGCACGCGATTATCACGGGTCTCGCTTTCAATCCAAAATCATTTCAATTTCAAAGTTCCTCATAGTTTTAGTAAACTCTATTTCAAATTTTAACCGATAAAAATTATTTCGATCATTTTTCATTGTCTTTCTAATGATCCAATTCCAAATGGGCTAGATCAGATTTCCCATCAGTAAACAAAATTGTCACACACAGGTACTCTACGAACTGTATTAGTTTTATTTTAATTTACATTTTACAATTATTATATCTTCTATTAAAATATTTGAAACCTCTTGCTATTTTTGAATCTTGGTACCTTTATTGTCTTGTTTGGAGTGAAATCATTAAAAAATAAAACCCTTTAAAATTAGATGGGTAATCGTTACAACAGGGCTCACCTTATACAACGTTGCATATAGAAATTCTATTCTATGAACTTCAAAACCGTCTCTCTTGAAGTAAAAATAAAATGGGATATTGTTGCACTTTGTGTCGTCTCTGGCTTCAATTTTTCAAACTCAATGTTTCATCACAGACTGAATCAATGACGGATAGTTTTTTTTTACTCGCTTTATTTCACGACATTAGTCATAGCATTGTTTCTAAGCGGAAGCGAGTGTGAACGGGACATAAAATGAACGAGTGGGAACCGCTTGAGCCACCTGCTGGCTTGTCCCATTAAGAAAGCTGGATTCGTCGTGACGTCTTGAGGTCTATTTTATTTCGCACCAGTAATGGCCGTCTTTGAGTATTTTTGGTCTTATATCAAAATTAAATGACAATCCATCATATCGCTCCCACAGAGTTCAAACCACACCACTGATTTCGAATTGTCAGAGTTCTGACCAGTAATTTGTTATTTTCAACCAGCCTATGCATTCTGTAACAACATCCTAAATAATGTATACAAATACAGATTGTTTAAAAGATTATAAATCGTGTGATCCTGTAGTTGATGGAATACTGGATTTTTTTTTCAATCCAACAGAGAGCAAGACTTATTGTTCTGTTTATGATGGCCTATTTCCCTATACTCACCATTAATAAAAGACATGTGTTATATTCTTAATCATTTTACTCCAAGCAAGGCGATAATTCCACTAAGACGCAAGAGACTGTTGAGAGTGAAAGACAATGAGACTTTAGTTAGGTGAAAGGCCAATAAATGAACAGCGTTCAGGAAGATAGAAGATAGCATTTGGCGTGGTATTTAAATTTTTGAAGATCGTAGGTGGCAGGTAAGCAAGAAACTTGGAAAAAGTTCCACAGGCGAGAAAAGTAATTATTAGAATAGAATGTACAGTTGCATCGAGTTAGTTCAACAGTAAAACGGTGAGGCCTAGTTTATTAACACGCTTAAATTCATGCAGAAGATGCACCAATATTTTACTTATTATAAAACACAGGTTGTGTGTGTGTGTGTGTGTGTGTGTGTGTGTGTGTCTGTACGTTTATATATTGGATCGGATTTCCTATACTTTTCAACCGATTTCAACAAAACTTCACAGGGCTACGTAAAATTACCTTGCGGTCGTTCTGACAGCGCCAAAAATTAGAAAAAAAACATTTTGCACGAAATCTATTTGAAAACACGTTTAAGAGGCATTAATGAAAGGGGGAGAACTCATATCAAGTTATACTTATTAATATCGAGTTATCGAGTTATACTTATTATAAAACCCAGGTGTGTGTGTGTGTGTGTGTGTGTGTGTGTGTGTGTGTGTGTGTTCGTTTATATATGGGATCGACTTTCCTACATTTTTTAACCGATTTCAATAAAACTTCACTTTTTTTGGCAGGTAGTGTTTCTTATGGTCTTGCACACTTTTTTCTTTATTTTTACATTCAGAATGCTTTAAAAATTCCATTTACAAGATAATTGTTTATAATAAAATTCTATTCAATCGGTAGACTCATAATGATTGAAAACAATGTTTTTGTTTGAGTTTGGGTTTGACCACTTCGTAAAAACAAAAAAAAAACTAATTAAGACATGCGTGTCCGTCAACCTTAAACAATAATCTTTGTCAATTTTATTTTTCAATCTTTATGATGGTCGATACTTGATCTATCTCTTACTGTTACATCCCCGGGCAACGCCGGGCTCTACTGCTAGTTATTTATAAACTGTGAAAAGAACATCCAAATTTGAGCCTTTACTTTGATAAATTTGATTAAAATGATTGCCTTCCAACGGTGCAAATATTCAACTGTATTTTCCATGTTCATTCTGACTAATCAAATAAATAATCACGTGTTCTACGGTTTCAAATTTTTCACATCACTTATCGAGTGGATCTATCATTAACCGACTTAATTTAATAGCATTAATGCTGCTAATTTTGACAACAATTAAAACATCTATGAAATTCTTCGTTGGATTTATTTTCTTAATTTCTTTTTAAAGGAATACGCAATCCATTACCACAATAGTTCAGCAGATATCACGTACAGTCGTAGAGAATGATTTTCGCGAAAGTATCACATCCGGAGATCATTGAAATCATTCGTCTTCTTCTATGGGCTATTATTGCTTTCCACAATTTCCTGTCTTTTGTCGCTTCTAATAAATGTTGTCCTTTCGTTATCTCTTGTAAGTTGCACCCCTTGGCTTTTCTCCCAAAAGCTCGTTCGAGTACGCCCTTTAAGTCTATAAAAAGGGAAACATATTCTCTCTCATTCTCTTTTTGCTCTTGTTTCCAAATGTAACCGGACGTAGATAAAGAAAGGTGTTACTGGGGCACAATCGCTTCTTTGGTCCACTCTTGATGCACACACGCACATACACACGATTATTTCACACACACGCACACAAGCACATTCTCATACCTAGTTTCAATGTCTTTCACTTTCATTTCAATTGTATACATATTTACATTTTCAATGCATGCATATAATAGGTGTTTATTTATTTTCCATGTCTTGTATATTTATTTTACCCGGACTCATATGAGTCAGCCAATATTATTTGCAGGATCAAATGTTCTAAGAGCTCATAAATATTTACTATACAACGTACACGTACTCAGAGCAAAAGTGTTGATTCCCTCAACATAGTGGTGACATATTTTTATTCAAATATCATAAAATCCATAAAACACTCTCCTAAACCCTGTTCTGCCATCCATTTACATAAGTTTACTAGGTAGGTTATGCTTTGTTTTCTTGTCTCTCTTGCTTGCAATCACTGTGAGTATCAACTTTTCCAAGCCCTCTTTCCTCATTATGTACCCTAAAATGCCATGTTTCGCTTTATGATGTTAAGTATTTTGTGTTTCTATTTTCTGTAAAAACTTCGTCGGACAATATTTTTCTTAAATTTCAATGGTAAGACTGTGGTTGAAAATGCAACAAATACAATTTATTAGGTGAGTGAATATAAATTTTAGAAAAAATAAATATATATATATGTATTTATAAAAAGATGGAACACACACGCAAACACACACACACACATTGTCGTGTCCATAAAATATAAATAAATCAAAATTAATTATAGTGTCAAAAATAATTATAATAAAATAATTATAACAAGTATAATTATCATTAAATCAATCATCCAATGAGTATCGACTCCACTTTTCTCCTCTGCACACACAAACATGTGACTTTCTCATTAGGGAAGAAGGAGTTCACATAGACAGGTCGTCAACACGTAAGTCAATGAAAATTTCGTCTCCTTTTCCTTTTACAGGTTATAATAGTAATATTCCGCTTTTAGTACTCAACAAAAATTTGAGGCAAGAAAACCCCTGACATTTGTTGTAATTTGTAACTAAATTATCTGTACACTCATTTGTACGCATCTATAAAACGTATACATGAAAAACTGTTTATCCTATCATTTTGTTGGGTTCCGATCTAGATTTGATATACATTTGACCCTTCAATTTTATTCAGTAGTACTGTCTCTCGTTTCTCCAACACCACATTGCGGCTGGCTGTTTGCAATAAGAGTATTTTTGTATATATATATAAATGTTAGAAGATTTGTAATTATCTACTCAGCGTTATAACTCCACTACAATATATATATATATATATATATATATATATATATATATATATATATATATATATATATACTGTTAAATATAACAGACACCGAATGCCTGTTATGTTTTATCATTAGCCATTCTAAGCTTCGTATAGTGGCTCTAGTTTCGCGAGAAAATAAAAACAAAACTGTCCAACATTTGGATATTGTTTATTATGCTGTTCCTCGATTTAAGCTTTCAGCTTATATGAGCCATCATCAGAGTGGTTTTATGGACATTACAACAGAGATATTCACCAACGAAATATGGCATCCTGTTATGATTACATAGAAGTTTGTTATGCGACGATAACGGTCGTGGAATAGCAAGCCCAGGTCATAAATTCGTAATGCGGCTCTGTGACATCGTACATGACCACGTGAGAGAAAGAAATGTTATCAACTGAACCATGTTTATATATATATATATATATATATATATATATATATATATATATATGTGTGTGTGTGTATATGTGTGTGTGTGTGTTCGTTTTTCTAAACTGACTTGTACACTGGTAGAACCTCCTTATAACTGTACAAGGTTTGTATCAGGTAAATTATTAAATCACAGGAAACAGCAATTAATACTGATATCCTCACAGTTTGGCAGGATATTCATAAGACAGCATAAATATCATCCCACGCTGAAATTGCCATCATCATGATGAGTGGTTGATGTGATCTGAAAACCATAAAGGCGGAAAGCAATTCTGATTGTATTATTATGCAAGAGATGTCAAATGATAAGGATGAATAAAACGCAATTTCGATAGATATTGTTATATTGAATCTAGCTGGAAAGTTAATGCTCTGATGTCATTCCAGCTAATGCATTCGGTCCTGTGCTCGATATTCAGAATATTTCACGCAAAAAATCATTAACAAATTCCTAAATATTTTTTGTTTTGATATGTGATTTCTTTCGTATTTTCTCAATCCAGCTGTAGAGGTTAATCTCACATTTCATAGTCGGTATTTAGACATACGCCCACGCGGCAAGCGAAATTTAATGCAAGGTCGAGTTTAATATGGGTTTATCAGCAGTACCGTGAAAAACATTTAAAATTCCCCCCTCGGCTTCCCCATTTTGGAGACGACTCTGATACAACAAACCCAGCCCTCTCCAGAAGGAAATGCAGTACGTGGGAGGTCCCCACTTTACCTAGGGCTGAAGTTGTTAATACTGGCAGAGTTATTATCTCGCCTGCCGGTCAGAATACAGTGTTCGCTTATCATATTACATATCTACTTGTCGACCCCCGCAAGCAGGATGCGGCACAAGGTTAGTTTAATGTGTGGTGTCTGAGTGTACCCGGGTGTGTCAGCTCCAAAAACTGTCAGTTGCGCTGGCATCGATATTACTATCAACAACACCCCACACCTGGTTGAGCTCAGTTCGGAGATCGAGACACAAATAAGAGATGGTAAACGAGTTTCTATTCACCGAATCTGGCAAGTCCGACTCGCAAGATTATGGAACCATCATGAATTATCAATGAAGAAGATTATTGCTAGAAACGTAATACCACGTCGAAAGTGTCCTGATTTGGTAAACTTAAACAGAACATGCATTATTTTTAACATAACAGTGCAAGGGCACATGCTGCTAAACAAATCCAAGAATAAACAAGATTAGCAGGATGAGAGTTTCTTCCACATCATCCATACTCAAAAGAATTATTGACAGATCTTCACTTGTTTCGACCAGGAAATCATATTACAAGTGGCAGAACTCTTACAAAGAGAGACGTTGAAAGCAATCTTTCAAATTTTTCTCGGAGGAAGACATATATTTATTTTAGCATTGAATCAAGATTTCCCTGCCGTTGGGGCGTAGCATGATTGCATTTTCAACAATATTATTTTAATAAAGGTGACCAACATTTGTTTTGTTCTACTTTCTGATGGAATGAAATTATGAGACTAGGCTGAAAAGTTCATAGACTGGATATGATGAGTGATGCTTGAGCCGTAAAATCTTAAATACATTAATTGAAACTCTTCTTATTTATAACACCATCGTTCATTTCCAGGTAAACTTATATCTGGCTGTTAAACCAAGACATCTAATGTAACTAGAAACAATTTCAATTGAAAATGAACAAAATTTTGCATTGTGATTTTATCGAGTATCTGCATATAAAAGGGTTTAGCACCCAAGGACTTTCATGCTGATATGGTTGCAACATTCGCGAATCACGCTTCAGCTTTATCAACGGTGCAAACGACTTTCAACAGTGCACAACTTTCCCTTTCCTTCGAAGGGGAAAGACGCCCGGCAACTGCCACTCCAGAGGAAAACATTGATTGTGATCACCACATGGTGACAGATGACAGGTGATTGACTATAAATCAAATAGCCATAGCTATTAGCATATCCTGTGAGAGAGTTGAGAATATTCCGCACATTGGATTTAACTGGACGAAGATTTCTGCTCAGTGGCTGCCACATCTTCTGACCTTTGATCATAAGTGCATAAGGCTGATCACATCATGTGGTAATCTGATATTGTTTGAGTCGGATCCAGCTGCTTTCTTTGAACGTTCACTAACCCAGGATTAGTGTTAGTTTCCCCAACATCCATAGAATCAATACAGGCAAGAGCTATAACAGCGACTGGACTTTAGAAACCTATTTTCCTTTAAAAGACTGTTCAGCTAATGAATGCCCCATTTTTCCTTGTCGGGAAACGGTTAATATTGCCATTACCATTAGGTTAAACCATCCTACTCCCGGGCTGTGACATGCAGCAGGTGTCCCTAAGACTCATTTAGGGGAGTGCTACTCCGGTCTTGCTTATCAAAACATGGATCCACATTGAAACCAGCTTGTGGGGTTGTAGGGCGCTTGTACAACGAAGTTAACAAACAATTTATAATTTCAAAAACTAAATTTTTATTGCACTCTTTAATTGGATGATGTCCTCACGATATGGATGTCCAGGTCCGTCACACCCTCTTCTACACTCCTACACGCTTCCTTCTGACAGGGACATATATTTTTAAACTAACAAGGTGAAGAGCTGCCAGATGAAAATACATTTTTTTATCGTTTGGTCATCAGAAAGTATATTGATATTTGTTAGATTGGTTTTACATAGAATCCAAATTTAACAATGAATAACGGATTTAGTTAGAATATTTTATCACGTTGATCGAGCGATAAAGACAAATAAAGACAAGCGATAAAGACAAGTGACAATATATGTTTTCAAACATACAGTAGAAAAAGTATCCAGCCTTTGGAGTAATAGTTATGTTTTTAAACGTAATTCACCCTAAGCAAGGCGGGAGTGCCACTAGCACGCAAGGGGTTACAGAGAATTGGGAACAAGAGTAAACAGGAATATTTGGGGAAAGGATACAAAGAAAGATGGGGAACTAGCTAAGGATGTCTGATGTCGATTGACATTACAATTGAATATTTGAAGATTATAGTCATCAGGGAAGAAAGTAAGGGGAGGGGAGTTCCACAGACGGGAAGTGTGGGAGAAGAAGCTTTCTAATTACAAGAGACGGTTACATTTAACTGTTTTGGCAGTGAAACGATGGGACCGAGATACCATCCTGGTAGCTCGCTTAATTTCATGCAGTCCGGGAACTAGAGAAAATAGCTCGTCGGAACAGTTGCCGTGGAATTTAGTTCCAGAAAAGAACGTATTTCATAAGATGGAACTGATTCTTTGACATGAATTTAGAATGTCGCATTGAAATAGTGAAAGATGCTTTTCAAAAGGTAAGCAAATTATTAAGAAACCGGAAAATTTCATTAGAAACAAAGAAAATAGAATTGAACTCTAATATATTATCCTTTATGGCAGTGAATGCTGGACAATCGCAGATAGAGAAATATAGAAATGTACTTGTAGAAGAGACAGAGGGAGGCCACGGCACGTCTGTCGGATCGCGGTTGTAGGCTAAATGCCAGATCAAGACCTATCATTTTGCATATTCGTCTCTGGATTTTGTCGACGGCCTCGAGACGTACAGCTGGAGCACCAGACCATATATGACAGCAATATTCCATACAAGGAAAGATGGTTGATTTATAGATTTGAAGGGTGGACTCAGACAAGTTATACAGAACTTGCGTAATTCTCATTTCGATCGAAAGTGATAGATGTTTCCCAACTTACAAGTGATATAAATAACGTTTAAGTGGAAATATTTGATGAATAGTGAGTGTCTGACGAAGGTGTGTTTATTCCGATTTATTATTGGAAAATGAAAAATAAAAAACGATGACAAGCGAGAGGATGAAAGCAAAAGAACTCACTTATGCGTGAAAGCGTCGAATAGAAAATATTTTTGCCCTGTATTTTTTTTTTTTTTGCACTGACTTCGTTTGACCCGCGAATGACAGAAAGTGAACAACATAACGAAATATATTCATTATTTTTTTATTATAGATTCAATCAGAACGTGATCAAGGCTGTATACGACGAAGTGATAACATTATATTTAAAGATAATGATTGGATGAACCGGACCTTGATCTATAAAGGCTTCCGGTCACATCACGTTGAAATACCGCTAGTCTAACATTTATGCTTCGGCGCACATGAACCTGTAAGTTTTGGCCGGTCATAAGAAACGCTTATTTATATAAAAAAACAAAAAAAAAAAAACAAGCTGTGCTCAAAATATCTTAGTAATTACATAGGCCTACATACGAAATTAAATAGGCCTCGTGTTGAACAATAAAAGATTTGTTTATCAAAATCGAACAAGTTAATCAAAAGCATGTAGATTTCATAACCGAATTCACAAAGCTTCGAAAATGTTCAATATGCGCCCCACCTGTGGCACAACACACTTCAAGTCGGTGGTCCAGCTCTTGCCAAACACGCTGTAGCATACCTTGCGTAACATTCTCCGACTCAATAAGAATCTGCCAGAAAGATTGATCGAGCATGCCAGTGATAACCGCTGTTCAAATGGCCACCACGTCCACCCAACTTGACATCTTGTGATTTTTCTCTATGGGGCTATGTGAAAAGACAGATTTATATCTCTCCTCTTTCTACAAGCCTAGAGGATCTTAAGCATATAATCTCTGAATGCTCTGTACAAACCCTTAAGTGATTTGTATAGAGCATTCACCCAGGATCGAACTCGTTACTTAGCAGTAATGGTCAATCCGACTAATCACACTAATCATTACTCTAGTACAATGCGCTATTAATTAAAAAGGCGTGGAATTTAGTTCCAGAAAAGAACGTATTTCATAAGATGGAACTGATTCTTTGACATGAATTTAGAATGTATCGAACCTTTTCGCTGTAGATAATCAGAAGTTGACTGGATTATGTCCGTTCGGGGAATTTCGAAAGATTTCCCTAGAATTAAATTAACAGTAATAGTACGAAGAAACTCCTACATTGAAGCAATCCTGAGGGAACTAAAAATCCTACAAGGATTCATTATTAGCGGTTACAAATTAAATAGCATTAATATCTGCAGATATCACAGTATTGATAGCAGACACAGAAAGGAAACTCCTTGTACCACTGCAGAAGCTGGTAAATGTAAGCGAGAAGAAACTAAACATCAACTGTAAAAAGCAGACTGTCTGTTTGTCAGTAACAGAAATTGGAAATGGCAAAATTAAACAAAAGCATAAATTCAAATAACTAGAAAAAAGAAAAATGTGACACCGAAATCCAAAGGCGCATTGAAATAGTGAAAGATGCTTTTCAAAAGGTAAGCAAATTATTAAGAAACCGGAAAATTTCATTAGAAACAAAGGAAAAGAGAATTGAACTCTTATATATTATGCTTTATGGAAGTGAATACTGGACAATCGCAGATAGAGAAATCTCTTGAGGCAACAGAGATGTATTTCTACAGTAGGATGCTGAGAATACTATTGACTGAATATAGGAACAACGACGAAGTTTTCGAGAAAATGGAAAAAAGGACACTTATACGTACCACCAGAAAGAGGTTTGGTTTCGTTTGATTTGTTTTTTTAACGGCACATCAACACCTTATGGGTCATTTAATGCTGTAATTCTATTTACTTGTGAGCTTTGGTAATATTTTTCCAAACAAAGTAATCCTAGCATTTTTTGGTGTTACTATGAAAATGTTTTGCTGATAATTATTTCTAATGTATTTTTTTAATATTTTCATGTTTTATCCCCAGTTTAAGGGCTTCACTATTTGCCCCTAGTTGGGACCCTAACAGATGCTACCACCCCAGGTGAGTGTGTACCTGGGACCAACAGCAATTAATAGTTGGTTTCACGTTCCTGAAAACCTCCTGATCAGAGGCCTTACTGTTAGATGTAGCTTATCAACAGACATAGGACGTGGGTTGAACTTCATATGCGACATCCATATGAGAGAGTATATGTGACAAGGCTATGAAAGAATATGACGCAAGTCGGATGTCTTTTATCGTCATACCCATCACGATAGAAAGGGCACATAAAAAGGAAACATTGCTTAAAAATTTGCCAATCAAATGGCATATTGAAGGCAAAAGAGACAAAGGAAAGCGGCGAGTATCCGAACAAACGAGCTAGTGTAATTGTTTGGCCGGACAGCGATTAGGAAATATTACAAAAGACTACAAAATTTAGGAAGTGTCGGACTGACATTATCACCGACAACCTAAAGAAAAACCACATATAAGAGAGGAAAAACGACCAAGTAAACGGAACCTACTAATATCGTGCTCGGTGACCAGAAAATAAGGGGACCTAATGAGGCAAACCATCAATGTCATTTCAATAAATATTCTTTTATTATTTCTCACCCTAATGGCGTCAAAGAATTAAATATCAATGTTGAACATATATCCTAGTATGTAAATATGAAATATGAATCTAAATATATGGTGTAAGAAATATTTTAAAAAAATATAATATTTTAAAATTACCATTCAGCTAAGTCGAAGTCAAAAACGTAAAATTTAAAGACAGTTTTCCAGGAAACGAAAAAAAAAAAAAAAGAAACTGCTTAGTGGCGCCATCTTCCAATGAGTAAGCTTGAAGCACAAAGAGATGAAACTATTCCGAAAGAAAACAAAAACGACTCATAAAAAGCATGTCTTTCAGATTTATCAATGGAAACCCACTGCAGAGTGGGCTTATCAACACTGACAGATGCCGGAAGGGTGACCCACTGGTAAGAGAAAGTTTGTAATATCTTTATCCATTGATGCAGATGCAAATCGTAAAAAGACATACATTTTTTTTTTAATATAAAGATCTTTATTCTTGTTCATGAATTATTTATTGATGACCTCGTATTTATTTCTCAGGATACAACGAAATTCAACACACACACACACACACACACACACACACACACACACACACACACACATATATATATATATATATATATATATATATATGTGTGTGTGTGTGTGTGTGTGTGTATACATACATATATATATATATATATATATATATATGTATGTATGTATGTATGTATGTATACACACACACACATATATATATATATATATATAATATATATATATATATATATATATATATACATATATATATATATATATGTACAACTGGGAATTTCTGTGTGTCCGCTTTCATGTTACATTTCCATGTCTATGCGACTACGTGAGCGTACGTATTGTTTGAGTATGTGTGTATTTGTGCACGTGTGCGTATGCATACTTTTCTATTACTCTTCTATGTCAATCTGCGTATGCATCTGTATGTATTTCTGTGGGCGTGTGTGTAACTGTGTGTTTTTATGTCAGTTTATGTAATCTGTCTCGTTTCTGTAAATACATGTGTGTGGGAATATGTCTACGTGTATGTGTGATTATCTATTTACACATGTCTCTCATAACTACATTACAAGCTCTAACAATAACCACAAAAATCTGTTCACTGCATTATGACAGTAACCAATAACACAACGACATCAACACACACATTCCAATGAGTAAGCTTGAAGCTTGTATCTCTCTCTCTCTCTCTCTCTCTCTCTCTCTCTCTCTATATATATATATATATATATATATATATATATATATATATATATATATATAAGCCGTATATATATATATATATATATATATATATATATATATATATATATATATAAAGCGTTGTGCCAACAAGAGTAACTTTGTACCCCCAGCATTCACGATTTTGTCGGACCATCTGGCAGATTAACTTCTTCCAGCGTGGTCTGCCGCGAGGTCGTCTCCAGTCAGCAGATGGCGAGTTGAACTGTTAGATAACTCTTGTCGGATGGGCATCAGGTGATTGCAGGACTTGATCGAGCCAGCGAACATGTTAAAAATTATATAATTAATACTCGCTAATGGACGAAAAACAAGCATAAATTACAACATTCCACGTCTAATGACAGAGAATGTGTATAATTTCTTTATTCATATACGGGCGTTTCTTATGGCCGTCAAGCTGAGGATTGTGTGTTTTCACCGCACATTAAACTGAAAGTCATAGCCGGCCATATGAAACGCTTATTTATAAAAGAACAAAATATATATGAATATTATTAACAGCTGTATGCACTGAATTATCTAGCTTTGTTTGTCAATCAATCTCGGAGATGATAACTTTTAATTAAAAACTGGTTTTGTGTGTGGATATTTTGTAGCCACCTAGTAAAACATACTTGTTGCTGAAATTGAATTTTTTAAACAGTAAAGTTAGCCCAGGACAAGTGTTGAGATATACACCTGATAGATATTTACTCTTAGAAGGTTTGTTATATATATATATATATATATATATATATATATATATATATATATATATATATATATATATATATATATGTGTGTGTGTGTGTGTGTGTGTGTGTGTGTGTGTGTGTGTGTGTGTGTGTGTGTGTGTGTAACGAATGCACGGGCCGCAATTTTCGACGGATTTGCACCAAGATTTATATTCACATGCTCAAAGTTGGCGGGAAGGTCAAGACTGACTTTGCATTTCTCAACTCCCATCGATAGTGGAAATAATCGATTTTTTCATGCTTCTACGGCATTTTTCATGTATTTTGCGACCATTTCTACTGGCCAGAGTGAGAGCCTATAGCTGGCTGCCACGAATAGGCAGGAAGATTCTATTGGCCAGCGTGAGAGCCAACAGCTAACTGACACGAATGTTAACTAGCATGCAAAAAAATCGATAGCTGCATTCGTCACAAGTGGGAAAAATTTAAATCTTCCTGGCACTTTACTCCATTTGGCTCATTCGCTTGCTTAAAATCAACGTTGATTCTGATTCCTCAGAACTGGGTTTGGGTGTGAAAAAATATTTGTGTAAACATTCTTTTTCATTCGGTTTTTCCAGTTACGAGTCCTTTTTTTTAAAGCTGATCGTTTTGTATTCATTTTGTTTAGTTCTTCTTTTCGTAACAGATTTAATGTTTAGTATAGTGCCTAGAAAAACTCGCTGTGTGAGGCAAGCAGTAAGGCATGTAGCAACATCAGCACGGCAAAGGGCACTCCTTTAAAGGCAAGGAAGAGCAAAAATATTTTAAGTCAACTAATAGCGCTTGCTGTATGAGTCGTACGATTTTTTTGAATCAAGTACGGGCAACGCCTGGCCATGCTGTATATATATATATATATATATATATATATATATATATATATATATATATATATATATGTGTGTGTGTGTGTGTGTGTGTGTGTGTGTGTGTGTGTGTGTGTGTGATATGAATTAAAGAGGAAGTGGTATCATATGAAGATTTCGACGACAAAGAGGATAGATTTAGTGTTCCGCAAAAAAACCACGTTTTAGTCAATTTCACACCCTATCAATACTTTGGGAAAAGCTGAGTGGAACTTTTTTTAAGTTTGTTACACGTGGTAACATGGCTTGTTCTCGCTGTAAAAGTCCTAATAGGAGAAATTAAAGAATGGAGCACATTTGAACACTAACTGCTCTTATCACCGTGTTACCCAATATTTTGATATGTTAAGTTTAGTAAATATAAGTATAAATTTTTCGGTGTTTAAATCTACACACTATATTTGCTCACGAGAAAGATACATTTTGTTTTTCTGACTTTTAATTTTTATGACAAAATAAATTTAAACCAGATTAAAACGTAGAATATAATCCCTGATATTCCATATCTGAATGATTTTCCATGTTTCAAAAATTCATTATTTTTGTATTAATTATTATTTAAGTGAAAACGTATTTTCAAAATCTACTGAAGTCCTTTTCAAGCTTCAGAAAGTGAGATGAAAAATTAACTTCGAAAAAATATAACAAACAGAATTTGATTAAAAATGATAATCTTAGCAGGCCAAAAAAAATAAAATAAATAAAAAAAAACAATACAAATAACAAAAACTGCAGAATTTACGACTGGTCGGATAAAGAGATTAAATCATTTTTATATTCTGGAAATTTAATCGGATTATTATTCATTTCCTCGGACTTGCTATTCATAGAATGCCTATTCCGATTTTTCTGGATGCGCACCTGACATCTCAACCAGCGATACACGTCTGTTTATTCGCTTGTTAGACAAAATCTTCTGTTGCCATGGCATGGAACAATGACAATAAATTCTGAAAGACATGTTACTTACACGATGGTGTTATAGAATAAGAAACAGAAAACTATAACTCTGTCTGTTGCTATTTTGATATGAAAGAAATTTCGTTTCGCCACGGTTTCAATTCAACCAAGAACTGATTTCTCTAATACGTAACAGTGTATATTTGTAACGGATACGCCAGCTGGAATAAAGTTTCTGATTAATTTGAAAATATTCATTCATCTTTCTGATATTGGTTCTAAAACTGAGATAATATAAATAGCAGCTGGTGACAAATACATCATTATGAAAAGATAATAAGGTCTGCTTTTTCGTTGTTAGTAATATATTAATACTAATTAAATTATTTTAAGAGATAAATAAATTTTTGTCTCAGTCCTAGCATTTCTTGTGTATTTTACTAAATACTTGCCATTGAAAATTTTTTTTAAGTATATGATTATTGCACATCTCGGTAAGGAATCTGTAAATAATCAACACTATATAATAATCACCGTTGTGTATGTATTTATTTTTCTATATCTTTCGTGTCATGCTCTGTGTAATTCGATAGGACGGTAATCTCCCTTAGTAAGGAAGTGTGACTATTATTTTGATAGTTTTAACTCTAATTAAATTTTATATCCATTAAAACTATATATAATTAACGCCGTGCATTTTTTTTATTTATATCTTTCGCGTTACGCACTGTCTAATGAGATAAGACGAAATTAATATTTTTATAATTCTTTAATAATAGGGAATTTCATTTAAATAAAGGGCACAAAATGGCGTAGCAATGATACTGACTTTAAATTTTCATTCCTTCTGTATCATGTAGAAAAAGTATATTATAAACCGTTTAATGATTCATGTATATCATAAATGGCGCAAATTTTGTGATATGCTCTATAATACCTATTCCGTCATATATGTACACATTAGAAGAAAGGTTTAATCATAAACTAATTAAATGATTACATCCTTGTGACTTTATTGATTTGTTTGGGTTGAAATGATTACAAACAATGTTATAATTCCCTCACTGATATAATAAAGCATTTCTTTACAACAAAATAGCATGAAATGGCAGAACTAGTATACCATCTTTAACTTTTTATGCCTGCTGTATCATATATCGAACAAAGTATATTATAAATGCTTTAATGACCGGTGTATATGATATACTTGCACTATGGTCCGGCGTTGCCGTGCTTGATTCAAAAATCGTACGACTCATACAGCAATCGTTATCACTTGACTTAAAATATTTTTGCACTTCCTTGCTTTTAAAGGAGTGCCTTTTGCCGTGCTGATGTTGCTACATGCCTTACTTCTTGTCTATCTCACACTGCGAATTTTTTCTAAGCTCTATACTAAACATTAAATCTGTTACGAAAAAAGAACTAAACAAAATTAACACAAAACCATCAATTTTAAAAAAGGACTCGTAACTGGAATAACCGAATGAAAAAAGAATGTTAACAACAAATATTTTTTCACACTCATCGCAGTTCTGCGGAATCAGAATCAACGTTGAGTTTAAGCAAGCGAATGAGTCAATTGGAGTAAAGTGCCATGCAGATATAAATTTTTCCCACTTGTGACGAATGCAGCTATCGATTTTTTTTGCATGCTAGTTAACATTCGTGTCAGACAGCTGTTGGGTATCACGCTGGCTAATAGTATCTTCCTGCCTATTCGTGGCAGCCAGCTATAGGCTCTCACTCTGGCCAGTAGAAAATGGCCGCAGCCTACATGAAAACTGCCGTAGAAGCATGAAAAAATCGATTATTTCCACTATCGATGTGTGACGTCGTCCCCCGGTCGCAGCGCCGACTGTGTCGTTCTATCCTGATCTACCACGGCGCCAGTTGTGACGTCCCTAAACAGCACCAATTGTGACGTCTTCGCCGCGGCGTCAGCTGTTCGCTCCTCGTCGTCACGTCCGGGTGTCGCTGCTACAAACGTGACGTTCTAACCCTTTGGTGATTCGGGTATGAATCTGGTTAGGTTGATACCAGCCTCGCCGTTCCCAACCTGCTTCCAACGCCTGGTTACCAGGGTAACTGCACTGATCTCTAGTCTGCCTACCCACGTTGTGAATTGATCTTAGACAGACGAGATCAAACAGGGGTTGGGGCCGTAATGCAAGCTGAGTTCAACGGGGGTGATAACACACAATTATGTATAAAAGAGAAAAAAATGAAAACTCACAAAGTCCAAAGTATCAAAAAAAAGGTAACAAACTTTTTATGTCTATTTGTTCGGTACATAGGACTATGTCTACTTCCCGACCCGTTCTGTGGGTTGTGGCACGACGCTTTCGGTAGGAAAACTTTAACGCTTCAAGTTGTCTGCTCTCTAAGAAATTTGTGTTTCGGTGTGTCTTTGGACGAAAGTCGAAAAAACTTATTTCTGTAGTCTGATTCTAAGTCGCTTTTCAAACTACTTGTTCTTGGTTGAAGAAGAGTCCAAAAATGTGCGTGAATCTTGGTCAGCTATCTTGATGGGCGCTCATCTCTGCTTGTCGTCCGGGGCTCAAAACTTCTCGCCAGGGTCCGCGGCTGAACTCAAACTTCTTCTGTCCCGAGTCTGAGTTATTGGGCACTCATCTCTGCCGCCGGTGCGCGAACTAACTTCTTCTCGCCAGCTTGGGGCGAACGAACTCTCGGCACTCAAGCCAAACGAACTGGCCTCTTCTGCCCGCTTGGGGCGAACGAACTGATTTCTCTCTGGTGGGGTCTCGCTTTTATTGACGCCGTCAAAACTGGGGTGGGTCTGTCGGCGCCAGGGGTTCTTCGATAATTCTAAATACGTATCCACCTTTCTTATTTCTGGTTAGGGATTTTCCTCTCTTTTCCATTTTTGGTAACTCCTTTCTCACCCCCTCTCTCTCACTGTGCTTCTGAGGGCGTGCACCAACTTCCCCCACTTCTTCGTATCGGCTTCTCACACTTACACTCTGATAGAGGCGTCGACTGATTTTCTTCGTGCGTCACGTGACCGCTCTCGGCCAATGAGGTCCTGGTCGGGTATCTTTCCTCCTCCTTCGTGCGTCATGTGATCCACTTGGCCAATGACGTCTTAGTCGGGTATTTTTCCTCCTCCTTCGTGCGTCATGTGATCCACTTGGCCAATGACGTCTTAGTCGGGCGTGAATAACCCGTGGTTTTGTTTTGGGAAAGAAATACCTTGCTTAACTAAAAAAAAATGTTAATTAAATCGCCCTTATCATGAGCGGCCGATGTGACACTCTCGGCTTTAACACGTGGCGTTTGTCAAGCAGTTTATCGCTAATTGGACATGATCTAAGAAAGAAATTTTCCTAGCCTACCTGGCGTCTCTAAAGCAAAAATAAAAATATTTCCTTTTCCTTTCGGCCCATGTGTTGATAACAAAAATCTTTATTATCACAAGGCAACGTTTATTCTGTCAAAAGAAAGAAAAATTTAGCCAGTGAAAACTTCTTGTGTGGGATTTTTTTTAACACAGGGAAGACTCTCTGTGTTTCGTCAATGTTCAACAATGGATTTCTTCTTTTGGGTGACATCCAATTGATAACAAAATTTCATTTTTCGTGGACAAGCGGAAATCGGTCAACGCTTGTTCGTAGGTGACCTAGATATTTTCGACATCTGATACCTATCAACAATAACCTTTTTCCTCCTCATTTCTGTCTCTTAAGCTGTGTGTGTGTTCGCCTATGACCCGTCTCGTATTACTTTTTCTTTCTTTCTTCTTCGTTTTCTCTTTCTTTCTCCCAAATCGCAAAGAAAGAATTATTCTTAAAAACTAAAATATTTTTCGGCCTTAAACAATTATCAAATGGTTGACAAACCGTAAAAAAAGCAAATCATATATCTATAAATATTTCTTTCAAATCGTCCGGATGCATGGTGCCACAGATGGGAGTTGGGAAATGCAACGTCGGTCTTGTCCTTCGCGCTAACTTGGAGCATGTGCATGTAAATTTTGGTGCAAATCCGTCGAAAATTGCGGCCGTGCATTCGTTACACACACACACACACACACACACACGCACACACACACTGCCTTTTATAGATAAAGATGGCACAAAGTATAAACCAGCCTTAGAATGCCTATTTTTATATATATATATATATATATATATATATATATATATATATATATATATATATATATATATATATATATGCATTAGAAGAGTACTATTGCTATAGAGGCAATGAAATATCAATGCTGTATATACGGATGCAGTGAAAGTTACACATGTGAGCTGTGTTTTAAAAGGTTTAAAAATAGCAATTGTGACATATTCGACACGCTACCATCCACATAAGTCCTTCGTTTGTGCCTAGGGAATATAAATAATGTTGTCCATTAAGAGTTATTGGAATATAGAAAAAACGTCACTGCAGAAGTTTATTTTCAGTAACTTGACCGAGTAAACGATGCATTACGCCGAAAGTGACGGTAAACAGAAAAAAAAAAAAAATACGTGTTATTTTCCAGCGTGACACTGCAAGAGAAGACTTTCCATTTCGAAGTGTTCCAAAAATTAAGATCGTTAACATGGCATGAATTCTTCTAAAACTCTCATTCTTACTAGACTTGACAGCTGCAATTTTTCTCGGGTGTCAATCACTAAAACACTTCATATATTTTTCAATCATTTCATCCCAAACAAAGCCACTAGTAATCAGCGGGTTACAGGGAATGAAAATGAAAGTGAAGTCTGAGAATACGGAAGATTGAGAAAAAAACAAAAGATGAAAGGCAGTTAAGAAGACAAAAGATAGCGATTGACGTTGCATTTAAATTTTTGAAGATTTTAATTATCAAGCAAAGAAACAGAAGGGATTACCACCGGTAGTAAATGCGAGAAAAATCATGTCCATGGCAAAGTGCCTGAAGACGAAATGCCAAGTGAGGAATCGATTGCATTACAGATCTTTCTTTAAATTTTGTCAAGAATCTCAGACCAGATATGGCAACAGTATTCAATGCACAAATTTTGGCGAGCACAATTTTATGACACTGAGTGGCAGAAAATTTAGACGTCGAAAACTGTTTTTCGAGGAAAAAACCCAGATTTCATTAGACGTGGAATCGAAAGTTTGCCTTCCAGTCAAGCTGCATCTCTGAAAATAAAGGTATATATATATATATATATATATATATATATATATATATATATAGATAGATAGATAGATAGATAGATAGATAGATAGATATTAGCCATTTCCTTAAAGGAACCATTACTCATTCGTTAATCAAACAGTCAGTACTGCTTTTCGACTGAAATCTCTTCCCTTAAAACAATTTTCTTTCGGGAAAACAGTTTTCTCTATTTCAGTAGTGTATATCACTCTTTCCAGTATTGATGGAGGTTTACTCCTTAAACTGTTATTAGAAGTAGTGTGGCATGTTAACATCTTGATTATGTTATTATTTTCTGTAAGGGTTACATTTGCTATCCATTTTAATTGTTTCTCTTGTTGCTAGTCCTCATGTGCTTCCGTTTCTCTTATTTGGTACAATGTCTTGGTTTGGATTCTATAGCGCTCGCCCACAATATTCAAAGAATAATGATAGTTGCTATAACCTTCAGTCTTCAAAGCCATTTTTCACCATTGATATTAGGATTCTGTTCTATACAGCTGACAAACAATATTCAAATAAACAAACTCATATTTTGATATGCTTTCTGGCAAAACGTAATTACTCTCCTAATTTTGTGTTTCGGTTAATTATTTTTAGAAAATTGAAACTGCGTATTGTATCTGTTTTAATGTGGAGTGTAATATATTTTCAAATTCTGTTTTCAGCATTCGACCCAAAATTCACAGAAAGAAAAAAAATTCCCTTAGCAACAAATAATGTCAAGTATACTTTTTACTTATTTTAATTAATAATTCTATTAGTCGAAACGTAAAGCAATTTATAATTGAATTAAAAGGATTCTATGAATCCGTACTTGTCCAATGCAGGTTGGCATTTTACATTAGGTTGAAATAATTGCAGGAAATGCAAGACCTGCATGAAATTATGTGACTTCTTTCATTCACATATAATAATTAGTGTTTTGCAAGGAAAGGGCTTCGGCACTTTCAGACCCGAAGCTATTGGGACTTTAGAGTTTGTTAATGTTCTAAAAGTGGTGATAACTCTACTCAAATCTGAAGTATAGAGCCGAAAATATATTCCGCGTGGGTTTTCATTCGAACGGAATTTCACTTTTTTTTTTTAAATATCAACATTCATCATAAACTTCCATCTTTCACAAGTTTCCTCGTCCTCTCTCATGCACACACAAAGACACACACACACACAGACAGACACACAGACAGACACACACACGCACACACACACACAAACACACACACACACATATATATATATATATATTATCAGGGGAAGCTGAAAGTGTACTTTTCACTGATGTAGTTTTAGTCGTGGCCTTCGAGGTGTCATTTTGCGCTGATGAGTGAATTTTCAACGCTTTATTTTTAGCTCTCAGTAATAATTGTCTCGGATACGAAAGATTTCAAAAGGTATCCTCAATATATCTGAATTCATCATCTAAATATTTTGCTGAACAGATGCGAAGAGCTCTTAAGTAGAATCCAAGAATAATACCCCTCTTAGTGTTAGTATCATGGTGAGAGTAAAAGTGTAAATAGTCATTTTTACATGTGGGTTTACGATATACTTTGAATTCTAATTTATTTTTATTTTTAATAAGTAGTATGTCTAAAAAAGGTAAAGAATTATTAGATTCAAGTTCATAGGTAAATTCTATAGTAGGTTCATTATATTTAATCTATCAGTAATCTCGTTTAAATCATGTTTATGTGGGTAGATAAATAAAATGTCATCGATGTATCGGAAGTAATGTGTATCACGTGGAATGACATGTTTAAGAGGGGTATTATATATATATATATATATATATATATATATATATATATATATATATATATATGTATATAAACTATTTACATTGTTGGAACGGTTGTCCTCTTCATTGTTGCCATATTCACGACGTTTCAACCGATGCACGCTCCGTTTTTCTTCAGGTGATTGGGATTTCGAACTGATCCCTTTATTTGGTTAATAACGGTCGAAACATTGTGAATATGCCAACAAAGATTAAGACAACTGTTCGAACAATGTAAATAGCGTAATTAACTACAATACCTCATCACACACACACACACACACACACACACATATATATATATATATATATATATATATATATATATATATATATATATATATATGTGTGTGTGTGACTGTGTCTGTGTCTGTGTGTGCATGTGTGTGTTTCTGTGTCTGTGTGTGTATTTATTTTAATAATATGGACATATTATATCTATTTATTTTTACAATGATCCTTTACAGTTTTCTAATAAGTTTCTTGATGTTCAGATGAAATACTTCAAGGAAGGTGCCGCAGTTTTTTTCTAACCAGATACTTCAAAATTATTCTCAGGAGGGAAATACATATTTGAATGAATATATAAAGCTTATATAATGGGTGCGATGGATAATATCGCATTTTAACAGATATATTTACCAAAATTCCACCAAAATATCTTGAATTACTAAAGAGGGCATTTATTCAATAAAATCGACATTGGGTTCAACCGCTCTCTCCATATGACCTCGGAATCTCCTGCAATTCCCCTGAACGATCTTGTTTAAGTCGATGAATGCTACCATAATCCGTGCATTCAGTTCATCTTTGGTGTGACAAGGAGCTTTGGAGGCATTAAAATTAACTATCATTTCTTCCCCCAGTTAATAACCGATCGGAGGTTATTTTCAAGAACGGCTGCGGGTTTTACTTTGTCAGACCTTTCGCTCTTACTATTTACATAAATGTGTAATCATCAGAATTACTTGAGCTTGTTAACATGACCAGTATAGCAAAGCAAATCTAGTCCTGGGTATGACGATAAACTACATCCAGCAGCAAAGCCTCTGATCGGGAGATTGAAGGTTTTGAAGAGTTGAATCCCCTCTTAATTGATATTGCTCCCAGGTCCCGGCGTGTTAGCATCTGTTAAGGTCCCAGCTAGAGGCAAATAGTGAAATGCCCCCAAAAAACAGATACTATGAAAGTATAAAAATATATTTTTATATAATAAAGTACCAACAATACATATTTATAGTAAAATTACGCACAATACAATTTTAAAGTAAAATTACCAGCAATACATTTATTAACAATACATTTTATCTGTAGTTGAAAGCATACAATTGCCTTCAAAATATATTTGGCTGTAGCCATAATATTGTGTTCAAAATATTTAGATTTCAGCATTTATTAACATGCCGACGTTTGGCTTGGTTTATTTTGTTTTACGGTAAACCAACTCCAATGGGTTATTTAATGATGACAAGATTTTAGGATAGGTCCCTGTAAATAGAACATGTATTCGTTTGTAGATCAGATTTCATTGTCGTATTTTTATAAAGAGAATTTTTGTCGAGAGCCAGATGTATTACTGGTAATATTTTTCCCAAAAATGCATTGGTGGTAATTTTTCAAAATATATATTGCTGGTAATATTTGTTTAAAAAATGTACTGCTGGAATTCTTTCTATAAAATTACATATATATATATATATATATATATATATATATATATATATATATATATATATATATATATAAACTTTCATAGTGTTTTGACCCTAGTCTTGGGGACGGGACGTAACTATTTTCCTATAGCTGGGATTCTAACTGTTTACCACTTCGGGTTAGTGTAGCCCTAGGAACAACTGCAATTAAGAGTTGGTTCTTCGCTTCTCAAAACCCCTCATCCAGACGTCTTGCAGCCAAATGCAGTTTATCGTCATACCCAGTAGGCCCATAGATGTTGATATGCCGCTAAACAAACAAATAAACCAACTGTGTTTGTGCGTAGGTGCTTGTGTGTGTAGGTGTGTGTGTCAAGAGAGAAAGAGATAGCATGAGAGATTACAAGAATAAATAATCGTATATTTTAAAAAGAACTCAAGAATATTTCATTATAAAAAGAAAATTGCTTTGTCGTATTACATATTCAACGAAATAATAATCAAATTACTAAGAAAATCTTATTTTGTCGGCTTTTCAAAGTTTTTTTTTTTTTTGTTGTTCATTTCCCGAACTGAAATGGCCCAGACATGTTCAATAAACATCTTGTGTCAGCTAAATGTTACGTAATATGACGATCTACCACGGATATTCTTTTTCAATTTCCCGTCTCTATACATGAAGACTCATTTCGGATGACCCATATCGAACGGAAAAAAGACATATAAACGTCTGCCTATCAATTGTTTGATCATTTGATTTACATTTGCAAAGGGCAAATGGGTAGATGCTATTTGCAACTGGTTGAATCGGCCAACATAACGCCGTCTCTCAAGATCTGACAACACGAGTTCTATTTATATCGTAGGTATTGTTATTTGCTTTATATAAACTCAAAATATTCCTACAATTACAAATCAAACATTAGTAAAATAATGTTTTCAGTTTAAATAAATTTTTGTGTATTGCGTTGAATCCTATAATGAAGCTTTATATTAGATTATTTACATTCTTCGGACTATTGTCCTCATCTTTAATGTCATATTCACGAAGTTTAGGCAGTTGTACACTCAGGCCTTCTTCAGGTTATATATTTTGAAATTTAAAACCAAACCTTTTATTTTACCCACCGCAGTAGATTGTTCTAGTTCCACGTGCCATGCCTTTTCTAGATATCTTAGTTTCAGTTATTTCTCCTCTAATGTGGCCAGGTATTGAACTCACAACTCCTTGGATCAAGTCAGTGGATTACTTCAACCAACGCTTTTATCCACTGGGCCATGTGTCCGGGGTGTACAACGGTCGAAATATCGTGAATATGACACCAAAGATGAAAACAACAGCCCGAACAATGTAAATAGTTACAATACCCCAGAAATATAGTCAAGCTTTATTTTATTCACAACTAAATTGGTTGATTTATAGTTAAATTGTCTGAAGATCACCCGAAGCTGAATATGATGTTATTTACTAAAAGCCATGTCATAGTGCATCTCTCGTCTTATCTCAAATCTGGTCGTTCTACTGGAAAGGAAGATTTTTAGTTCGGGTTGTGTTTGTGGTAGTTCGCTGCTGTAGTTGGCTTAATCAATTTTTGCTTTTTATTGTTAGAATAACTCTTAATAGAATAGTTTATTTAATTGAAGTAACGATATGATTTATTTATATAATTTCCTTCGGACTTGGTACATTGTTTTATTTTTCCCTGGTAAAAATAAACTTTCATTAAGCAAAATTAACTAAAAATGTAATTTAGGGAAGATGATTTTGTTACTTGGAAGTTAATTTAACATTTTTTTTTACATAATGTGATATTAACACTCTCTTCTCTTAGTGTGGAAAACTATTGGAAAATTACGTCAATCATTGTTTTATAATAATAATAATAATAATAATAATAATAATAATAATAATTGAATATAAAACAACAATCACCATGCAGTGGGGCAATACTTACACTGGAAAATATGTTAATAAACTCCGGTACGAACGTCGCTCAACCACGGTTACAGAAATAGAATGCATCACAATTCTCTGGGGTTATATCATCTTTACAGGCAGGAAGATTAAAGCAAATAGGCCAGACGTAATTGTCAAAAACCGAAAAAAAAAAACTTGTCTACTAATTAATATGTCTTGCACAGCGACTGTAAAACAGCAACCAAGAAACCTGGAAATCGAAATAGAAAAAAATGTGGAAATTGAAAACAAGAACAGCACTAGTCATAGTAGGTGCTCTTGGAATGATACAAAATAGAGCACAACAACACATTGAAAAATCCCTGAAAATTCCAGCTTAAGAAAAATACAAAAAAATATCTTGATAAGTACAGCCCACATATTCAGAAGAAATTCGTCCATGTTATGCTAATGATGCTATGGGAGTTTTTAAAAAAACAAATAATGAAATGTATCCAGAATAAAACAACACTATCTACATTAAGTCTTTCCGCAGATTTGGTATGTAGTGTAACCATAGCACAAAATGAAAAATTATGTATGCACTCAAGGCGGAAGGGTTGTAAAACTGTGAGATTCACTAGCCTAGTGGATAGAATCATTACTTAAATACATACAGTATTCTGGTAATATTAACTTCAGTAATGAAAGTAAGTAAATATTATTCGCACTTTTGCCATGAACATATTTTTAGACAATATTACCGATAATCTTTTACGTTCCGTCGTAAATCGACATCAATAAATTGATGAAGATGTAATCAGCTTTGAATCAAGCCCGTTTTAAAAAAAATGTACAATGTTATTTGAGCCCTAGAGGTTGTAATTCAACAAAAGTTTAAATCAGTACAGAAGGTAACTGCTCGTTTAGTGAAGATATTTAGATACAGAACTACGCTAAGCATTAACGCCCGGTGTGGAGTTACCCCACTTACTTTCCTAAAAAGAATCGCCTCTAGATGACGCTTCCTAAGCATAAAAATATGCAGTAAGATCCTCTGTCATCCTTTTTTCCTTTTTTTTCTACTTCACTCAGGGACGGTAAAATGTAGGTCGAACGAGGAAAATGCTTTCACCTACTGAGGAAAACGTTTTCCCCACTAACATTAATTTTCAAATATTATTTCTAATGGTTATTTTGGTGGTTGTTAACGGTTATTTTTTAATTATTCTGGCGGCTATTGGGTGAAAATGATTGTGGATCCGGAAGTAATTTTTGGCTATTTATAGAGTTAACTTTTATTTCTTTTTTATTTCTTATTTTATTGTTGGCTGTTAATATTACCTTTACATGTGTTTATGTATGAGTTTGTGAATTTTTTAATTTGTTTATGATTTACTTAATTTATTTTTAACACCAATGGCCAGAGATTGACGATTTGAGTAGTTGTAATGAAAACTGTAGATTAAATAAATATTAGTTAAACACTTATAACGATATTCGTAATTGCGAATAAGCAAGGTTTGGCCTATTCATCATTTTTATCAAACTAGTGGAAGAGTGAAATGTTATAAAGTTAATATTATATGCAATGCTAAAAAATATCTCAGGATGCCAGCCAAATTATTTCATTACTTCAGAACTTTCAATAACATTTCAGCATCTTTGAATGCTTGATGCACAAAAGCATTATAATTATAGAAGAAACAGTTAAGTAATTAGTTTTAACCACCGACTCTTAAAGATGCAACACAAAAGCAAGGACAGCAATAAAATGGGAGATTTCTTTAATGCAAAGAAAATTAACTCTATTACCGAAGATTAAATAGAAAACTGTTAATAATTTGCATCCATCATTTAAAGAAACTCACTAAAATTACTAAGTCCCTTGATTAAATCAATAATTCTATTTATTGACGGGTGAATATTGATTTAAAATTACAATGCCGCCATCTTGTTTTCAGTCAACGAATGATTAAATTACGTGCGGGTATTAAAAACTTCTTGTCCCAACTCACTTCGCCAAATTAGTAGCTAATGACCAAGATTTAGGATATTGATTTTGGGAAGTGGATCGAGCCGAGAATTTTTCAGCGCCTGCTTATAAGATCAAATAAAATAATGTAGTTTCATTTTTAATGGCTGTATTAATTTCTCAGTAACCGTCTGTGCTGCGAATATCCAATTGATCGCAAAACAATTAAAATGAATGAATTGGCTCAGCGAAAATCAACATTTAATTTTGTAATTTATCTTTTGCCGTCATACAGTCATTGAATAGCAGACGACATTTGATCGCCAAGTGATGACAAATTATTTAGTCTTACTAAAGGGTGAAGTTGGTTTGAAGGATACTAACGTCTTTTAAAGAATTGTAATAAGAAAGTTAATTATAGTGTCTAAAGGTAATTCGATAAAATCTACTTTAAGTATCGGCTTCGTCGGGAAAAGCAGAAACGAGATATGATTGATAAAATATGGCGCCCCTTGCACGTACGTGTGTTGTCGAATCAAAAATAGCTCCATCCTAACGCAGATATAAAATGTCTACCTCACGACGAAATTCATCAGCTCAATATACAGCTGTGACTTTAACGATGTATGTCCATGATCAGATACGCTTCATTTATATACTGTATAAAACCAAAGATGAGAAACGGGTATCGCAGACCATAGTGTCAATGAAATAGAAAGTTTAAGATCCTTGTGAAATTCAGTGGATGAATTTTTTAAAAAATCAAGAGATGACAAATACAAAAAAAAAAAAAACATGTGAAAGAGATTATGCACTAAGGATGTGGTGTTTAGGTAAGCATGTTAGATAGTGCCTACTCTGCATATTCTATTAGATCAGTAGCTAGATGTTCCTTGGGTTGAGCAATATGCACCTAATCCAACAAAATGATGGCGGTCACTATTATCATTATGCATAAGATGCAACATACTTTAATTTTTTGTAGATTTATTACTTAAAGGTCAAAAGCTGACTGCTCTGAGTAATTACTAACAGCACGTACCTGCGATGCATGCACACGCACACACACACACACAAACACAAGCACACGTGCGTGTGTTTGCCATTGCACTTGTGCAAAATAGAAATGAGTTACTGCACATGAAAAAAATGTGTTTTAGCCACATTTTATTGTGCAAGTCAATGTTTTCACGATAGAATTGTTAACTAATTTATTCATGAAAAGTAAAATATTCTAAAAATGAATATAAGCGATATATAAGTCGAAACTGAGGTCAACAGTGAGCGGCGACAGACTGTTTCCCGCTGCAACGCAATCTTCAGGCCATAAAAAAGCAATTCTCACATATTGAATTCTCTTCCTGTCACTTGCTTTCCAGTCAACTTTGATCTGCACAAATTCAAATGCAATTTCATTCGTTATCTTTCATCTTCTTAATTCCTGATTTTTTTTTTTATTTTTTTGCTATTTAATAATGTTTTTTTTCTTTTCCTCATATTTTTTCAGATTCTGTAATCGCTTGCGTCTAAATGGTATTATTAATTGCATGAGGAGACATGATTACAAATTTATACATAGATATAACTGGCAATCATATTCGAGGATACCCGTCTACTAGGGAGGTTAGCCAATCCCTACTGCAGACACTTCCTCAGGCACATTTGTGTGTGTTCAACGCCCACAGAGCCCACTTGTGGTTTATACTGTCATTATGCTGAGCAGACCTTTGTTACAGGTTCTGGGAGTGATTGTGTTATCAAGTGTCATCAACAATCTGACCAAGGCCAGCACACCCATACCCTCGATCACGATGACTTGTGACTTCATTCTAACACATTTCTCGACGGCCTCCAAGTGTTCCGTCTACCCAATTTCACTGTTTATATCAAACGGCGGTATGGTTTTCAGGCACTTTCCAAAGGTGCCCCACGCTGGGATCGCCCTCTACAGACTGGTAATATCAGGAAGTCTCTTTCCTGAGAAATTAACCGTGGTGAGATTCGAACCCGGGTCTCATGGTCAGAAAGCCTCTCACCCACGAGCCCATACGTACATTCACATCTGTATGTATATATATATATATATATATATATATATATATATATATATATATATATATATATGTGCGTGTGTGTGTGTGTGTGTGTGTGTGTGTGTATATATATATATATATATATATATATATATATATATATATATATATATATGCACGTTGATTATTTTATTGTTTACTTTTTTTTTCGAGTTGTATAATAATTTTGGGGGGTTTCCGGTGGTTTATACATACATTGAAAAGGTTATGTCAATGTTCAGGAAATTAAAACATAAAATATACGCTTCCAAAACCCATAAATGTCGCAAATTGAATATATATATATATATATATATATATATATATATATATATATATATATATATATATATATATATATATAAAACGAAAAAATACTATATACACAACCCAGTATGTCTGAAAACTTTAAGTTTTTATTCTTCATTCTTTCGTGTGTTTATCTAAAAATAATTAAATTTAAATTCACCTTTAGCCCTGTCGTGCGACAACGGATTAAGGATCGAATCTCTGACTGACGCTAATTCAGTCGGGTTTCGATTCTTGCTAGAGGCAACCGGACGTCTGAAGTGATGTGCTTTCTGTTTCAATAGTTCCCAGTTTGTTTTTTTCTCGGCCGAATTTTCGGAATGAAAATTTTCTCGCACCCCATCAAATTTTATGTGATAAAAATTAAATGTACCAAGACACTGGCTCAAAGGAAGGAAAGTCCCAATGAAAAGGTGCAAGGAGCTTGGCGAAAAAGAAGGTCTAGAGATAGGATTAAAGGGAGATAACCGCGCATTTGATCATTGATAACTCTCTCCTCCAATTCGCAAACCCTAGTTACTATATTCTTTGATATATTGCAAATATATCACAATGATAATATCAGTCAATAATTACTTATAACTATTTATACTCTGACTCATGCATGCAATTACAAGTAATCCATAATAAAATTATAAATTTTGAACTGATTTATTTTTGGTATATGAATTTTTGGAAACTGTTTCTCAATTTTTTATTGTTTTTTAATCATACCGCCTCACCTGCTATCCTCATCCGTGGAATCTGACGCACGTCGAACTATTTGGTAAAATGTTTGTCATACTGTTACATCAGTTTCAGGAGTTTCTAAGAAAGATGGACCTCTCTACGAACTCCTGATTTAATTCGTTAATTATCTCATTGTTTTCTCTTCGAATTACATTTGCTGACCGTTTTCGTTGTTGCAACTAAAATGGATATCACATGTAAGGCGAAGTGAAAATAATGCCATGATCAACTTCCCACACTTGTTCAAGCAAAAGAGTTCCGAGACTCCATCAGTAATGGTAAAACCAAAAAGAGTTACTTGATTTGAGAAAGCTATTTTCCTGAAAAGACAGAAAGATTTTATGATTGTTACTCAGGGTTAGCACGGGCTCTTCGGTTAATGAATACCTAATGTTTCTTTATAAGGAAATAACAAATATTAGCATTACCATATATATATAGAAGAAGATTGCTCACTATCAGAGATAGAGTGCTATATATATATATATATATATATATATATATATATATATATATATATGTGTGTGTGTGTGTGTGTGTGTGTGTGTGTGTGTGTGTGTGTGTTGTGACCTTGTTAGGACCAGAAATAATGACAAAAAGAGGAACTGATTTAAACAAATATATTAACAGAAACAGTAATAAAATCATATACAAATGAGAGTGTTACAGCAGGAATGTTCAGCCCGAGTGTCAGAGCTGGCTGCTGGAAACTCCCCCTCTCTAAAAAGGCAATATCTGCTCCTATTTATTGCTGGTAGAGTCCATGCGTGCGTGGATAAAATACCATAACACTATAAAATCAAATTGAGGCATAAAACTGATAGTCACTATGCAGTGTGGATTTCTGTCGCCACATTCTATCTGGTGATAGTTGGCAAAAAAAGACATTATTTGCTGTTCAATTTTCTAACAATTTTTCCTTATATTATTTATTTTGATGTTGCTCCAACTATTATCGAATTTTACTGTATAACGTAAATTATGTTTTGTTCCAACCGGTCGTAGGTTAAATTCTTTTGCATTAGATTTCATTTCAGTTTTGTTTTCTTCTGTATATGTCGCATTGATCATTTTTCCTTATCCTATGTTTCCTTATCCGTTCATTTGCCCTTTGTTTTCCTCTAATTCGATGTTTTTGGATAATGGAAGATTTTGTTGAAGTGACCCCAACCATATGTCTTTTACGTAGTAGCCTTCTTAAAGTATGAATTAACACTCCAAAAAACATTTTGTCTTTCATCCAGTACATCACAATTTTATGTTAGATATTGATTGACTAATATCGAAAGACTACCCGTCTTTTTTCATACACCAAATTATCCCAACAGCAATACGCTACTTCTGGGCGGCTTGTGAAACATGCCTTGGCATTCCAACCCGTTAACGATTTCATGATGAATCCTTATTTCTGAAATTTTGCTAATTTTTATTTTCTTTAAAAAATCACACGTTTCGAAAACTTAAACCAACTACACTAAAAAGACAAGTTGAAATCCCATGATTTTAGATAATCTGGGATTATTTAACATGAAAAATTTGCATCAGTAACTTAATCTGGGATGATGTTAATCTTCAGGGATTTCAAGCGGTTCATAATTTTCATGTGTTATTTTCAGTATCATCATGCGTTCAACAATGTATATCTGCTCGTACTGTGTTCACATGAATACGACAAACGTGTTACAGTCCTGAGTAAGCACAGAGACTACTCCTAAACATATAGTGTTGAATCTTGAAAATGAGCTACTTTGCCCAAAGATTAATATGCTTAATTTTTTATTAAGCATATTAATTTTTTGGCTAGGTTTCTCATTTCTTCTTCTCACCAACACCACACACACACACACACACACACACACACACACACACACAAACATATATATATATATATATATATATATATATATATATATATATATATATATATCAAACGGCTTCCAATCTGGAGAGTTAGGTGGACATATGTGAGGGGAAATATAGTCGAAGAAATTGTCAGACAGCAATGACTGGGTCCATCAGCTTGTGTCGCATGGTTCAGAGACCTGTTGTTAGAAATAAGGTCATCCAGCAGCTATTCTCTTAACCCAGGAAGTCCTACTTCCTTAAAGCAACAAATTCGTTCTTTCTCTTCACATCAGAACGATCGGAGTGTGTTTCATGAGTTGCCATACTTTCGTAATCACCATTACACTCATCCAACTCTTTCCAAATTCTCTGAACTGTCCTCAGATTGACACGCATACACACTAAAATCTTCGTTTGGGAGATTGCGGTGCGAATGCCAAGCATTATAGAATTGCGTCATGGTGCTCTTTTTCTCACATATGGTGTCAAACTGATCCTACTATACTGCGCATTCATCGTAAAGAAACAGCACACATGCGCAAAATTAAAATATGAAATGGCGACAATTTACCCATCGCACATTGTATGTGTTCATATATATATATATATATATATATATATATATATGCAATGATGTTCACAGTACAAGGCTAAAAAGCCACACGAAGTAGAGGGTTTCAGCGTAATAGGCCCAGTTTATGGGGATATGGGGAGAAGTCATCGGTTAACCCTAGACTTGAACAGGTACACATTGTAGTATTCGGGAAAGCATACTCTTGGAATCGGTTCCACACACACACACAAAATTTGCTAAAATAATTGTTCCAATATATATATATATATATATATATATATATATATATATATATATATATATATATATTAGAACAATTTTTGAAATAAGATTAAGCACCAGTTCGAAAGCTAACCTCTGAAACCAATAAGAAATAGTTCTTGATTTCCGACAAGAATCTGAACTACTTTATTTTCGGATTACCAACAACCTGTACTATAAATAATATTCTTGTTATTCTTTTGATGATGACGATAACGATGATGGCTGATGATTTAAATTCTGCACCATCATGATCAGGTTGTCTTGTATGTCGTAATTGTTTTATTTTCCTGATTCCATCAACGGTGTCAATAACCAGCATGTCGACATGAAACGAGAATTGAAAGATTATGAAAGCAATTTTCCAGAAGATGATCCTATCACATTTCTCACAAAATCCAATATTCGCTTTTTTTAAATATATTTTTTAAACATTTTCATGAAATTCCTTCGCTGCGAATCGTTTTATAAACCAGGCTATAACTCAAAAAACTGGCAAAGACTATTTGAAAATAAGATTTCAAATAAACATCTAAGTCGCAGTCATAGATATTTCAAA
The DNA here is from genome assembly GCA_903632075.3 of Acanthosepion pharaonis. Taxonomy (NCBI): domain Eukaryota; kingdom Metazoa; phylum Mollusca; class Cephalopoda; order Sepiida; family Sepiidae; genus Acanthosepion; species Acanthosepion pharaonis. Next base: position 1,779,923 of record CAHIKZ030005436.1, read on the forward strand.
ATTCTATAGAATATAAATAAAGTAAAATATGTATCCTTAATTCACTTGGATGTTGATTATAAAACCAGGCTTTAAAAAAAGAAAGGAAATTAGACAAGAAATATCTACACTGTGAAATGACAGCTAATTTCTTTTCATATTTCCTCTTATCTGATCGAATAATGTCTGAGAAATTTTCTTTTGACATTTGTTTCGTCGGGTTGAAAGAAAAGAAAATCATACATACATATATATATATATATATATATATATATATATATATATATATATATATATATATATATATATATATATATATATATATATGAAAGTGGACATTGAAGTCAACACTCAAAGACGACAGACTGTTTCATGCTAAACGCAAACGTCAGACCATATGCGTTGTGTTTATTCTCGACTATTTATACATACAGGTCATTGACGTATAGTATGTAGTCTATTATGGCGGTGATTTTGGCGGGAGAGCTATTTTTTTAGTTTCCGTTTTTAAGTGACGGAGAAAAAATTTGTTTTCGTGTTTTCATTTTGAGATGTGTTCTGATCGTTTATTTGATAGTTGGTTTTGGTCTGGGAAGGTAATTATAGCTTTTTTTTTTTACCGTAAACGGCAACTGCTTACAAAAAATGTAATATACCAGGCCACCAGGCAAAAACGTTATTGATCAAAGGTCTCTTTAAACTAGGATTTTCTCTGTCTCTTTGCTTGTTTATCGATGCACTCTGTAGCCGAGAGCTCAAATCTCAAATCACGTCAGATCTAAAGACGATTTATCCGAGGGGAACTCAGGGTCGAATCCTCCCAAAAAGCTCATATTTTTTACTCTCATAAGATTTCTCAAATATAGACTAAAATGGATAAATAGTCTTTTTGCTAAATAAACGGAACATTTTGTCAAATACTAGTATCCACTAAAAATAACGTTTAAGTAATGCAAAAAGTTCGGATTAATAAAGAAAAAATCAATATATATATATATATATATATATATATATATATATATATATATACGTGTAATAAAAAGATAGTATTTTACTCAAAACTTTGGTCCATGTAAATTCAGTGAGATATTTTAAATGAATGCAGTATTTGCAGTTATAGTGTTCGATATCAGTAATAATAAACTAAATTTATTTTTTATTTATAAGTGAACTTAACAAATTTATTTTATTTATCACAGTCACAAAGATGCGAGTGTACACACACACACACACACACACACACACACATATATATATATATATATATATATATAATTATTTATTTAAAAATATGATTCCAACAAGCTACATAAGAGTACACATGTTTCAAAACAATAGCCGAAAACTTCAATATTTCCTATTTTCTATATATTTTTACACACACACACACACACACACACACACACACACACACACACACATATATATATATATATATATATATATATATATATGCATACCTTAATCACTATCTAGGTTTCTAACGTTAGTTTTCATAAGGTGGTGGATTAAATTTAGTTTTCTTGCGCCTCGTAATTCCTATTTAACCGGAAGATTTACGGAAGGTGGAGTGGGTCTGGAAAAATATTTTCTTCCGGTTTGTAAATGCCAAGAAATGTATTTATCTATATGTCTAAACTTTGACATTATTTCTGATCCTTCTTTTAGTAGTTGTTTTCTGTCTGGATGTGTTTATATAGTCATTTTTTCCCTCTTAGCACAATCTACCAATGCTGCCTCTAGTTCGCCATGATTTCACTTTTTTTCATTATACACCACCTTATGTTTGAACTTTTGTTATTTTTCATTCGGTTTCCAGACGTAGTCAGCGAGTTTCGTGTCATACCTCGGGTTTTGTAGTTTGAATGACGAAAAATGATTGTACCATCTTTTTTTTGAAGGGCCTTTCCACGTAAATCCTTTTTGTCCATGTACATCTTCAATTTCATCCTGTTCAATCACGTTTTCTGTATAACGGGCTACGTTCAATGGACATTTGGTTTGCTTTTACAGTTACAATGTTTGTTAATATCACCGTCTACTCACAGAGTCTTCGTATTTTGTTTCTTGATAATGTTTCCAAATATCCATTACACTCAATTTCAGTGTTGCTTTTGAAAATCTTTGACAATTCTGAAGGTTTCTTGATTAGATTAAGGAAAAAATGTTCCTATGCTTTCACGTGCAAATTGAACTGGGGTTGAATCATACATTTATCTTTACATTTTGTATTTGTTTGGTTAGATTAAATTTTAGGTCAGTTTTATGCTCATCTCCATTCAATGAAATTACATATCCCTTTTTCCTTTCATTAAATATTTCCCTTGACGAAGAATTCTTTGACAATCGATATTCAATTTTTGGGGGGATTTGTTTGATTACACTATTCGGGTGGTTGGACATGCTGCTTATGCATTTTAGCACTAAATTTGGTTGTATGTACGGTGAGACTGTACCTTCTAATAAACTGAATTCACTGTCTAAAAACTGAACAATTTTCATATTCATGTCAACGATAATGTCTAATGTCAGGTTTTAAAATGACTGAAATTGTTTTTTTGCTAATTACATCATTAGCTCTTATATTTTCAGACACTATATTTTGTCCATCTTCTCTGTAGATACCACGGTTATCTACGTGTACAATCTTGTTGATATTACATAATATGTAGATACTCATTAACTTGGAAATCTCTGCCCCCTCATAAGACGCTTGGGCGACATCAAAGGCAACTTCATTTGATTTTTTTTTTATCCATGCTTCTCCATTATATATCAAAACAGACTTAAAACAATTAAGTATTATTGCCATCTGTTCTCATGAAATATCCACAAAACCTTTAATGTAATGCTGCCAACAATCCTTTCTTCCAAATGGAATGATAGATTTTTTCAATATCGTATATTATTATATTTTTTTATATTAGACCAGGAGATACAATCATGTATTCTTTGTCATTGCTTTATCTGTGTAGCCACATTCAGCAGATCGCATATGTTTTGTATTATTTTTTGGTTTATTATATCTAATTCCGTTTTTGTTGGGTTTATAACCCGGAAAGTAGGACATCTGCCAAAATCCTATTTGTGGTCTTTGACAGATGGTTTGTAATTTATCACTGATGGCCATTTTTTCTTCTTTGTTAATTTCTCGAATATAAGAAGCTGGAGCTTTTCTACAGGGTGGTCAGAAAGTCTTGTCACGGCTATATAATATATAAATTTCTAATTCAGAGGGCTGACACGGGAGGTAGGGGTGACAAAAATTTCGCACCAGCCTGCACAGAGTTAGTTACTTCGTCAAACATTTTCTTTTTGTAAGTTCTAGGGCTCATAGTGTGTATTCTTTTGGTTTTATCGCCCTTTACTAAGATGTTCCCGGTTTTACATATTTTTCCTTTTTCGCAGTAACTTTTGAAATGTGCTTGGATATTTTCTAAACTTTATTCTGTCCATTATGCCTTTTAGATCCTTTTCAAACCCAGATAGTAGCTCCTGGATTTAAATTGTGACTCCATGGTAGCATATTTTTGCAAAATGAAAATGGCTCGCCATCTAGCTCGAAATGTTTCTATTTTGTTTAATAATGTGTTCATATAATCATGCATACTTGTTGTATGTTTGTTTTATAGCGAATGTGTGACCTTGGATTTTTTCATAGTAAGCTGTACCCATGTAATAGTTTGAGGAAAGATACTAGGATCTTCATTTAAAGGGAATAAATTATTTAAATAACCGATTTTATCAGAAATTGAATCACAGAACAAAGATATTTGCCGAATATAAAGTGCTTGCCTGCTGAACAGGGAATATAATGTATAAATAAAAAATTTACTTTCAAATTTATTCAGAAAGTCGGAAAAGTGTTACTTATATTTTCGTGTTTGGCATGGGCTTACTCCAGCCCATCGTTGTTGTTGTTGTTGTGCATATATATATATATATATATATATATATATATATATATATCAAAGTGGTAATCCTACAAAGAATTAATTAAAATTAGCATTCGCGGCCTGACGATTGCGTCCAGCACGAAACAGACTGTCGCCTCTGAGTGTTGATTTCTATGTTCACAACTATTCTTCCGCTGTTTTTCACCCAAATATATAAATTGTAATGCAATATTTTAAAGTGAACATGTCATTGCTCTATTTCTGAAAGTTCCCATGTTTTAATTTGAAATAAAAAATATACAAACTTCAGAAAAACGTTTACACTATATATGGAAAAATAACGTGTTAGTTTAACCTGACACCAGGGTTATATGGAATAATTCGTATAATTCAAATATCTCCCAAGATAAATATAAATGCCGAATTTACTTTGCCTTTTAATCCTAATGAATATTTTTTTAAATATATTTTTTCGATCACAGGCCATTACAAGTATTGTTATAAGATCTATATGCATCGCTTTCTCATGCTTCAGGCTATACTCTGATAAAATTATGAAAAATGATAGGATATTAGTTCAAACTTCTCGGTAATTTATGAGCCAAAAAAGACATTATGCTAGGCGTAGTTTATTTACCAAAAAAAAATCTGAATTCTGAAAGACTGTACTCTACCAAATATCCTAGAGTTAGTATACGATATCAGCTTTTAACTCGGACTCGTAATAATACTGACTGATGCCGGAGCAAGTACACATCTCTATCATGTTCCAAAGATGTGTAGATGGTAAAACGAAACAAATTCCATTTTCTTTCCCAAGAAATCATAGAAATTCACAGATAATAACCGAAAAGGAATCTGTGAAGTATCATGGCCGTCTACAGCCTAAAGGAATATAAAATTACCAAACTGAAAACGAACTCGTAAAATACACTAACAGTTGTGCCTAAATTTTCTTTACTCTTACAGATTGCGTTTTTATAAATATAGCACATTTGTGGTTATAATTAATACTAGTACTGTAATTATATTATACATAGAAAAAGGTTAAAGAGAACTGCACGATTGTTTACACCAATGGGTTAAAACTTATAAAATTATTTTTTAAAACTAGTTTCATGCTTACTTTTATTTTAATTATATATAAAACTACAAATAATTATTTTGTAGGGATACAGAATGTGCTTATCATCATTCGGTGGAGATGAGTCACGTGAGTCTCCTGACGCCCGCTTAATAACGTCACTCTATACAGTGACGAAAGCAGCAGTCAAATTTCAGTTCCTTTACAACAACCACAACGAAAGGTTATTTCCTTTAGTCCAAGCGCTCCATAAACTGGGATGAGGCTAAATCTGCCTCTCCAGCAGCTCAGCTGATCATGTCTTGCCCAGATATAGAATGAAACTCTGCTCGCAGTCCTCATATTGGGAAAACCCAAAACTCACTGTTTCCCGTTCGGTAAATATATCCCTTTCTGGGATATCGATGAATCTGGCTCATTTGAATCTGTAGTCCTAGAAAATGGCTTTTTCCAGACCCAGCAGTATCTTCATGTTATATGTAGATCCTACCTATTTAGTTTCTCCTTACACTGCGTAGATATATATGATATATTATTCTCCGCGCGGAACATGTGTATATATGTGTATATAGTTTTGTGTATGTCATACTGATATAAAAGTCTCTCTGAGAAAAAAAGCATGTTTTTCATTCCTTTTCCTTTCAGCCATTTCGTTCTCTCCATGAATTACGGTGTTATTATATCACGGATAAAATAATGCCCATCATGGGAGAAATAGAAATGAGATAATACATCTTTTTCAAGAGATCCCGTCACAATATTTTGTTGTTTTTTTTAGATTATAAAAATAAAGAGAAAATAAATGGATATAAAATAAATGTTATGTGTCAAATATTAATATTTTAACTGTATGATAGTTCGTCAAGCATTTTATAAACCAAGTTGTCACCAGTCTTCAGCTTGGAGAATTATAGATTGTCTTTAACTTGTTCTTTCAGCGTTATTTACAAGTAAATATTTCAGAAAATGATATGACTGCATGAATCGTAGACAATAGTAAACTTCCTCATTTTTTCTTCTATTTATATCTTAGACACTAATGGCTCTCCACAACATCCTATCGTTTTTTATTTTTTAAAACCATGTTTGTCTCTTTACTATATTTTCCGCTCTCGCATCAGATATCCCTTTACACAATCTCGTGATGTAGGTCACTAGCTATATTTTTCTGTCCCTCTTCTCTCGTGAATGTTATATTTTCCCAGGCTTTCTTTTCTAATTATGTGTCTCAGAAATGTCAACTGATTTCATGTATCCCTGCCCTTTTTGTTTCAATTTTTCTTATTCTTTTCTTTCTGTAGAACCTCATATCTGTTGCCTCAAGTCTTCACTTCAACTTTGAAGAAATTGTCCAGTATTTTACTGCCGTATAGGAGGATTCATATTACATAGCAGTTCGAACACTTTTTTTCTTGCTTGTAATAACATTCCCCGTTTCTTTTGATTCTCTGATTTTGAAAGACATATTTTCGTATTCCACAGTGACTTCGTATTTCGGTGCTATATTTTCTGTAGCATTGCCAATTTGTCATTTAGACTTGTTAGTATTGTTTGAGGTTAGTGTCGTTGATATATAAAAAAAAACTATCAGTTCATAACTGCCGACACCAATGAAATATCAATGCTCAATGTTTCAGCGTTAATATAAAATTACTTTTTTTCTTTGTCATAATGAGAGGACTGTATTAATAATTCCTATTAGGGTATGGGAATACACACGAGATATATAAATCTAACGAAAAAACACCATTTATTTTATTGTTGAGTCCTTTTGCCCTCAGTATATACTAGACGTATATTTTTTTTATAGAATATAAGTTTCTGTATAAGTTTTTTTTTTTAATATTATTAATTTCGACTAGACCTATTTATGTGCTCAGAATCTTCTATGAAACATTTAAAGTAACTATAGATTAACTGTAGATTAACTATAGATTAACTGTTACTGTCAACAAAGTAAATCTGGTAGCTGCTCTCGGAAATGATCTCCAGTCTATTGTTAAATAAAAAAAATTGTTTGTAAATGTTAACGCTTCCAAAACGAAATTGTTATTCTTTAATCATCACGGAGAACCATTTTCCTCTCCATTCAGGATGTCTGATGCTAACATCAAGACATCCTTGGTCTGAAGTTTTCTACTGATATGAAGTGGATAAATTATATTAAATGAATTGCTGGGTTTACTGCTAAGAAGGTTGTTTCAGTAAGTATTGACAGACATTTTTTTCTCGTCGGAATCCATCTGCCATATTTATAAATCTACTATCGGTTCGGGCATTGAATATTGCTGCCATATCTGGTCTGCTGCCCCGGCTATATATATTGAGATTCTCTACAAAATCTAAGAATTTCTAAAATTCTCTTCTTCCTGATGTCTCAAAGATTTCTGGTTGGGACCAGACGAATTTACTTGTCGAATCTAATTTTAAAAAATTATTTCTGGAACGGATTCCCGTCAATAATATTTTAACCTCTCCAAATCTACAGTCAGCCATTTTCTTTTCGAGAAATCCTTCTTATTTACTCCTTTTTCTATCATGAGTGTAAATATGTCCACACACACATCTATATGCATAAAAGCTGAGTATCATCTACCATGTATTCAACTGTGAAAGCAGAATAACATATTTTTATTAATGCAATGTACACAAGAAAATTAAATTTCGGCATTAAATGACCCATAAGTTTATGATATGCCGTTAAACAAACAAATCAATCGAAAGCTAAAATTGACAGAAAGCTGTGGAGAAACATAGAGGATCGCGATAGACAAGAGAGGTTTGAGGCTACTGTGGTTTATTCTAACTTTGCCCTTTTCAGGTAGACCAGTTGCTATCCAATGCTATAGAAGCCGGTCTGTCTTGCTATGAGGGGAGAAGAAGATTCATACCTTTCCCAAGGGTATTAGCACGTAAGTAATTGTAATAGATTCGACTGGAATTCGAACTCCGCTCTCCGATTCCTCCATCCGAGCCACTAACTATTACTCCACTGTGCCTTCCTTCGCTTTCGTGGAAAAAGCAAAGATTCAAGTTACACTTACTTCTTGTTCAGCTATGCTGTACCTTTCACATCACGCTGTTTAAAAGAGGAGTGCCAGTGCGTGATTCCTTGCAAACATTTACACATAATTAGCTAACTGTTTAAACAGTAGTCTTTGCAATCTATTGTACCCAATATGAGTTTTGACAGTGTTAAGTTTATTAAAATGTCTATATGTCATGGTCAGAATATATCTTAATTTGAATCTTAGTGTATTGGTCTGATCTTGCCGAGTATACTCTTTTGGAAACGATTATAGTTTCTCTTAGGCAACTGATACGCATGGATCTTAGCAAAAGGAAAGATTCCAATAAGAAGTGAAACAAGTTAATTTGTAGCTCTAAGCGGACTGAGCGTCGAGCTGCACAGGCCTTAATTAACTATGACTTTTAACCTGATCCTTTGACATGATCATACTACTTATCATGTCAATGTCATGTCAGACTTTCACGGTCAGACTGATCCACCTACTACAACAAGAGAAGCGGTAAGCGGATTAACAATCAGTGTGGAATGGATTACTCCGATAAGACTTTGACACTTGGAAGATTTTATATATGAAAGTATTTTATATATCAACACAACTTTGTTCAGTTATAAAACCAGTTTGAACTTGATTAACTCTAAAGCGGTGTTAAAACGCGCTCATCTTTGAGCTGAGCTCCGCTACATTTGGAAAGGATGAGCAGATACAAGATTCAGTAGACATATTTACCTAAGTCCTGTTTAGAAACATTTCACCCCAAGCATGGCAATAAAGTCACTAAGATTCAAGGGAGAGAGTAAAGAAACAGAGAGGATGAATAAAGAACAGAATGCAAACAGACAGACAATCATGATTGACATTGCATTTATATTTTTGAAGATTTTAGTTGACAGGAAAGGAGGGAGCTATAAGACATTTCCACACGTTAGATGTGCGAGAAAAAAACAGAATTTATGGCTATAACTATCAATTTCAAAAACGAAATTATGAGACCTATCTGCCAATCTAGTATTTAGATTCATGAAGTGGGGTACCAAGAAGAAAAGCTTATCAGAACAATTACCGTGAAAATATTTATAGAAAATGTAGAGGACATCTACGGTACGGCGGTGGGAAAAGAATTGATGTCGGTATAACAGGGCCGATAAAGTTAACGATTTTTGGATTCTTTCAAGAATCGCTAGACACATTGTAGGAAACCGTAGACTAATAAAGTTGCAAGAGGGATTCTAAATTCTGCAAGAGAAAAATTGTTTATCACGTCATAGTGAACAGACTCTCCTAGAAGTAGACTTAGAAATTGATTCAATATAATCAACCGATATCATGTCAGTGGAAAACGCGAGATTAAGAAGGCACTGTGAGTTGCTCACCTGTACATTAGTCTAATTTTAATCTAAAATTCCCGTACATATATCAGTTTTACTCTGACATATGATTCGGCATCTGCAAGCATTAGTTAGGTTGTCCATCTGAGTTCGAACGGTGCATAGTATTAGGAGGCAAGACGTCTATTTCTGACTTTTATTTTATTGAATCAATTGCAAGACCTGCTACTAAGAAGGTTGTTTCACTGTATCGTGACTGAAAATTATTCTCTCCGTAATCCATCTTGCAGATTTATAATTCTCTCATCTACTCGTGTATGGAATATTACTGCTATATCTGTGATCTGTCGTTATATATATATATATATATATATATATATATATATATATATATATAGATAGATAGATAGATAGATAGATAGATAGATAGATAGATAGATAGATAATATTAGTGGTTAATATACACATACATGCACAATCATATATCTAAACTATATAAACATACATACATACATACACACACACATACATACATATATATATGTGTATAAAAATAATTCCAAGACGATAGAATCCAGGTAGAACTCAATGTCCAGGGTAAGGATATAATAAAGGCAAACACTAATATTAATAAAAGAAACTGCATATTCGTTTGAATTAGAATAAACACTTTATGTGTAATAAAAATCAATGCCATTAGTGATTTAATCGCCTTGCTTTTATAGGCACCCAACCAATGACTTTATTATATATTAGTGTTTATTTATATATATATATATATATATATATATGTGTGTGTGTGTGTGTGTGTGTGTCGAATGTGTGTGAATCAGGTGTGAAAATCATTGGAAAACCGAAAGCCGGCTTGGGAAACGTAACTGTCACTCAGCATTTTGAGGGGCAAGAGAGCTAATAGCTTGCGCAAATGGTGATTTTCTAAGCGTAGCTTGCATCTGACAAAGTCGAAAAGTATGGAACACCTAGCGAGGAAAGGGGGGCAGCAAAGGAAGAAAAAGATAGCCATAAGAGATAGGAAATTGTGAAGAATAATGTCATAAAGGGACGCGGCACATAGAAAAAAAAGCTAGCGATAACCATAGAGACTGCATTGTTAAACAACTCTGCAGATATCTGATTCTAGATGAAAAACATCTGAAACGTTGTGATAATAACAATAAAAAGACGAGGATATTCGTTTGAATTAGAATAATGTAAATAATAATACTTTATTTATTAAAATAAAATGATGTACATTCTAAGTCAATCATAGGCACTTTAACCAATGACTTTATTAATATTACATTAGTGTTTAGGCCTTTTTTATTATATATATATATATATATATATATATATATATATATATATATATATATATATATATGTGTGTGTGTGTGTGTGTGTGTGTGTGTATAATTATATATGAAAATATATAGAAAATAGGAAAAGAACTGGTTAGGTAAATAATCCAAAGTCCTTAGTATTTTATATTTTTAAAAAATAGTATATACAAAATATATATATATATATTTATTTAAAAATATATTCAACTCGCAACATAAGAGGTCGCATGTTTCAAAACAAGATCCGAAAACTTCAATAGGCGGGGAATTCAAATAATTATATATATATATATATATATATATATATATATGTATATATATGTTTAAGCATCTCCCCAAAAAGGCAGGGGGACTTGGAATGAACAGTTAATAAAGAGTAAAGGGGGATTTGAGAACAGGATAAAGAGAAGGACGGGGATCAAGATCAAGCCATTAGAAGATGTTGATTGACATTACATTTAAATTTTTGAAGTTTATAGCTATCAGGGAAGCAACTAAGAGGAAGCGAGTTCCACTATCGGGAAGTGTGAGAGAAGAATCTGTGTAAAAAAGGCGGTTACATCTAACCGTTTCGACAGTGAAAGGGTGGGATCGAGATGACAGCATCATGAAAATAGCAGTCGAATGAACACTTATAGTCAGAATCAGGGAAAGAGAGCTGAAAATCATTGGAAAACCGAAAGCCGGCTTGGGAAACGTAACTGTCACTCAGCATTTTGAGGGCAAGAGAGCTACCTACCTGACGAGCTTGCGCAAATGGTGATTTTCTAAGCGTAGCTTGCATCTGACACAAGTCTGAAAGTATGGAACACCTAGCGAGGATCGAACAGGGGGCAGCAAAGGAAGAAAAGATAGCCATAAGAGATAGGAAATTGTGAAGAGCCATGAATGTCTATGTCATAAAGGGACGCGGCACATAGAAAAAGAAGCTAGCGATAACCATAGAGACTGCATTGTTAAACAACTCTGCAGATATCTGATGAAGTCTAGATGAAACAACATCTGAAATGTTGTGATAATAACAATAAAGACGAGGATATTCGTTTGAATTAGAATAATGTAAATAATAATACTTTATGTGTGAATTTCAGTTAAAAATCAATGCCACTTTGGAGTGATGTACATCGCCTTGCTAAGTCAATCATAGGCACCCAACCAATGACTTTTGTTACGTTAGTGTATAAACAGACGGATAGATTAGGCTAGTTTGAAGAAGGATTACTATTAGAAAACGCCGGAAGTTCTTCTCATTAATTGTTTTTTGACATTCGCCGACGATAATTGTATTTTAATATTAAATGAGTTACAGACTAAAATATTGAAACATTCGGGTAGGATTGAAATCATTACTCGAGAAGAAATTAATTATTGTTACTTTGTAACTGTCGGCAGGACTTGTTCATTGTCGGAACAGAGGAGCAAGGTAGGGATTGAACTATCTCTGTTATTAACGGCCTCTCCGACTCTTAGACGTCGTTGTAATACACTAACTGAATATTGCAATTCTTTTTCAGCAATTTTTTAAATGTTACTTTTGAAATATATAGATCACTTCCGAGAAGTTTCAAATATTAGGTCTTAAAAAATGTCTATTCCAAGCACAGAAGGAAATTATCCGCCATGACTGATTAAAAAATACTTTTAAATTGTGTTTTTTAGTATGAAAACTTACAAGATATTTTCTCATTTGATTGAGAAACTTAGTCTTGAATTTGCAATGATTATTTTCTTAACGTTTTCGTATAGTATATTTTATTCTTATTTACATTTTATTTATTTTTTTCGTTCAAATGGAAGAAGCCGAAGCAATACAAAGAAGTAGTTTAATATATACTGAACTATTCTTATTAAAGCACAAGGAAAAGCGTGAAATTCTTCATCTTAACTGTGCCGTATCTCTTCAGGATATGAGCGATTATGTCTCTCCACAACTTTCTGTCAGTTGAAGCTTTTGATTGATTGATTTGTTTGTTTAACGGCATGTCAACTCCTTATGGGTCATTGAATGCCGGAATTTAATTTTCTTGGGAGATTTGAAGCAATAAATATATGATATATGTTATTCTGCTTTCACAATTGAATACATGGTAGATGGTACACAGCATTTGTGCATATACATGTTTGTGTGGACATAATTAATAGAGGCGGTGGTTATGTGTATGTTTTATTTGAAATAAAGTTTGATTTCTTTAAGAAATTGTAGGATTTATGGATTAATGTCATGAAAGAGTTTTTCAAGTTGGTTTGTTGATTTTGTTTAGCGGCATATCAATCTCTATTGGTTATTTAATGGCGAAATCTAAATATTTTGAACGCAATTGTAGAACTTTAACGACAGATAAAATACATTTTTTTATGTGAAAATGTATTGCGGGTATTTTTGACTATAAAAATAATTTCATAGTGTATTTTTATTGTTTGGGGGCGTCATTTTTTGCCTATACTTTTGACCCTGACAAGTGCTACCAGCCCGTGTCAGAGTGGACCTAGGGACAACAGCGATCTCTCACGATCAGAGGCCTTGCTGCCAGATGTCATTTTTCGCCATAGCCAGCACTGTCTTACGTACCACATGACTAAATGTGAAGAAATTGTGGGTGCTGGTCTTGAAGAGCGTGATAAGGTGTTTGTTTGTCTTGTATGTGACTATGAAGTATTTTGACTTTTTACGGCGACTTTCTACCAAACAATCTGACTATGACTGGATACTTGAACAACGACAGAGATCATGAGATGGCACTCATTCCCGAAACAGATTTTAAAATAATCTATAAAATACACCTTAATATACAGAAAAATAGTAACATGATTAGTCTTTCTGCTTATTAAGTGGTGATGAATGATTAAGCTTAACTGAGATTAAATCATCGGGGATCAATGATTAAAAACATCTTCAAGCGAATAAATTCTCTCGGACAATCTTTCATCATATCTTTTAGACTGATTCTACAGAATCGAAAATGAATAACTTTACCACATAACAATTAATAGCATCACTTAAAGACTTCCAACAGTAGCAACAACAAAAAGAGGTTGCACCAGGAATTAAGAGGGAAACTAATGATATAATCACGATGCTGACTTTACACAATAACTTAAACAAAACATTAGGAAGGAAACTTCCATCAATATTAAAATGAATGCTGAAAGTAGAATCTTGTTCCCATGTTCCCCTGAAAATAAACCTATTTTAAGCAAAAGATTTTATGAATTTAAACTGACAGTAGCAGTCAATGAATGCCGAATGTTTCCTATATAGAAACGGTTAGCCTCATCCTTACTGAATCTGTCTATATTTCTGAGATGAGGTATTATGTACATTATTTACATTATTCGTACTATTGTTCTCACCTTTGTCGACATATTTATCACAACGTTTCGGCCGTTGTACACTCCGGCCTTCTTCAGGTGGTTGGAATGTCGAACTGAACCCTTTATTTCTCTCACTGGGGTAGACTGTTCTAGTTCTAGTTCCACGTGCCATGTTTTAATGGATGTCTATTATCAGTTATCTCCTGTTAATTTTCCCTCTGAAAGTTCTCCACTGTCTTAACCGGGTATTGAACTCAAGGACACAGTGGATAAAGGCATTGGTTAGATCCAGTGACAAGACCCAAAGAGTGTAAGTTCAATGTGTCCTGCGAGTGGTAAATTTTCTAAAACCTCTTTCCATATGTACCCTAGAAATTTTAACTATTTCTAATGCTATTTAAAAGTATCCTTTTTCTTTCCATTTTCTCTATTTCCGCCCATATTCCCAGTCAATGGTATTCACCACATTCTTTTCTAGAACCACATATCTGTTGCTTCAAGTCTTTTCTTCATCTGTACGGAGATTGTCCAGCATTGACTGCCATATAGGAGAACTGGTATTACATAAATTTTAAGAACTCTTTTCTTTGCTAAAGTGAGTAGACATGGATTTATACCATTTACAAGGTGCAGGAAAGTGAATGTGAATCAATCCGAGAAGAATTCATCGATATTACGTCCCGCGCCATCAACCACTTACATATCCAAAAAGTAGTGAGAGCGGATAAAAAAATGAATTGACGCCACTAATGAATGCATAAGGGAATGACATATTTAAGTACGGTATCTGCTTTTGCGTCATTTGTCACTGTTTTTTTATTTTATTATGGCTACATATCATCTACTTAGTTTGGTTTAATTATTATTTCAATAACAATTTAAACCTTAGTGCCGGGTTTACGACCATATCACGTTGAAACACCGGTTTTCGTCCGATCACCGAAGTTAAGGAACGTTGAACTTGGTCAGTACCTAGATGGGTGACCGCACTGGAATACCAGGTACTGTCATCTTGGATGTGCGGGTGGTATAATAGATAAAGTGTCAGAGGGAGAAATCGAAGAGTAGAGTTCAAATTACCCTCTGATACGTTACGTATGCGAAGATAAGCATCCTCCAAGCTATGGGTTAAATAGTAAGGCTAGTATCAAAAAATTATTATTATCTCCAAAACATTCTAACAATCTAAAATATGTCTTGCTGTAAAAAACAAATACAATTTTGTTGGC
Source organism: Acanthosepion pharaonis (assembly GCA_903632075.3). Classification (NCBI taxonomy): domain Eukaryota; kingdom Metazoa; phylum Mollusca; class Cephalopoda; order Sepiida; family Sepiidae; genus Acanthosepion; species Acanthosepion pharaonis. Next base: position 1,795,120 of record CAHIKZ030005436.1, read on the forward strand.
AGAACGATAATAACAATTCGGAAATTAATTTTGCCATTTTTTGTCTAAAATGTATTTTAGTTCCTTTATATTATGTACCGAAATGTAAAAAAACTTTTAATCAGGATGAGACAGATGAATTTTCTGAACATATGGAAATTAAACCTAGAAAAATTAACATTCACAAGACATCTAGTAATTTACGTGACGATTTTGAGTTGATGGACGACTGAGTAGAAATAAGAATAGATGGAAAAGATTCTATTGTTCCTTGAATATACAAGGCATGGGAAGTTTTGCAGAGCTATTATCAAAGGAACAAGGCAAGCAGTCGTGGCATAAACATCATTTCTTAAAATTTCTTCTTCTTCAGTATTCTCAAAAATGGAGTCGATCAGGTCTTTCTACAACTTTTGCTGCCATTAATGATCCTCATTTTAGTTTTTAGTTTTATTTTTGTGACTGCTATATTTTCTCCACAAAAACAACTTATCATTCACTCAAGACTTGTGATGTGTTTTGCAGATATGTTATGACCAATTTTATATTCGACAGCGTCGGATTAAAATTGAAAAAGCAAGCCTGCTCGAAGCAGAAAGAATGTGTTTTTGAGTGTCACATGCTGTTTTTATTTGAGCCGTTTGCGAGATACATCAGCAGCGTAATCCTACGCTGACATTTCGTTTAGTTCATCATGTGTACATACTGATAAGCGGCGAAGCAAACAACGATACCTTTTTTTACAGACAGTAAAGAGTCGGCCTTATTCTAGAAGAATATGTTATTTTACCATGACTGGAAAAAAAAACGGCGTAATGTGCACTGTATTGTAAATATAGAAAAAAAAAGCAGATTTATTAAAGAAACTCGACATGTATATTTCTAATGTAGCAATCTTTTGACAAATGTCCATTTTTACTGACGCATATAATAAGGTAATTCTCATGACAGGTTCGTTTTTATTATTCCAGCTGCTTTTGAAAATGGATTCCAGACCACAATTGTAATAAAGTTCTGAAGAGATTGTAATGCAGCGCAAAAAAAAGAATTACCATTTTAGCTTCTACGGGGACTCCTCACAGAACACTGCTGGAAGTAGAAGGCGATGACCAGAAAACTTATAATGAATAAACTTTAGTATTACATACAGTACATTTTCTGCCTTCGAGAACAAAGTTTAGAGAAAACTTATTTATAAAACGAATTCTCGAAGAAGATAACACGATTCACAGAATGGAATGTATTGGCACCCCATTACCACAGGCTACAATGCAGATAAAACTTCCGACAACTGCTATGCGCATTTGAAAACCATCTTTTACACTTCGTCATGTAATGATTAGCAAAACTGTCTCGCTAGAACGATTACTAGTGAGTAATGAGTTCCATCCTCACTGGTGTCCCATACATTCGGCTTTTTACCACATCTAATCTACCATACCATTATAGTCAGTCCGATCCACACTGGGGACTCCACAATTTCGGCCTTGTGCTACATCTAAGCTTCGCTTAGAAAATTATAGGGTACTTCGACGTGGCGTAACGATTACCAAACTTTTCTCGCTCGATCAAATACGACTGAATTGTGAGTTCGATCCTCACTGGGTAATTCATATTTTTCACCTTGTGTCACATCTAAGCTACTCTTAGAAAACCAGCATTTGCAAAGTATATTCAATATACTTGCCACAATGGATCAGTAGTCAAGCAATCGTATCGTTTCCGAATTTGGTCGTGTGTAAATAATCAGAAAAATATTTTTGTCGTCTGACATTTGGAAAATTTAGTTTTGGTTCGGTCCATTGAAAAAATCGCTTGAGCTTAAAACATAGCATCTGCCATACCAGCCTGAATACGTCAACATTGGGGTATTTCTGTATATTGCTTTTAATATTATCGATCAAAGAAAAAAAAAGCAGCTTATTAGTTAGATTGTATTATTTTGTTAATATCAAGAATAATGAAGATATGATTTAGACAGAAAATCTATTTTATGAAGAAAGTATTATAAATGATTTGACATTCAAACTTGCTCAAATCGGACAGTTGAGGTTTATAACGATCAAATAAGGACAGTATTAAAGATCAATGTTGCTTTCTTATGTTTTTTATCCTTAAATATCCATCGTAAAATCCCGTATTAGTTATAAAAATTAAAACTCATTAAAGTGTGAATTATCTAATTAATATCCACAGTGACATTGCCATCATCTAAGCGATAATATATTTGTTAGGTATTGCAGGAAGAACTGGAAAGACCTTTGCTATTACGAGAAATAGAAGTCTCGGAACTCGATAAAGAGATTTTTTTTCTACCACTGTTTTCTAACTTGAATATTTCTTGGACGATATATGTCCAAGAATCACTCAAGGGAGAGGATTATTGAATAAAGATGTATGTAGATAAAGTTCCACACTAGACATGAAGATATTAAGACAGTGATCCTAAGTCTGTTCTACAAAGTAGTGGTTTAGGGAGGAAGCAATACGAATAGAACTGTGGTATTCTGCAGGTTCTCTTGCATAAAAAAAATACCGGAAGAAGACTAACTAGCGATTGTTGTAAAACTAATGCTAGATCTAAAAGGCCTCAAATCACGAAAGAAAGCATTCCATGACCTAACAAGGGGTAATATTATCATCTCTCAGTTCCCTCTCTGTCTTCTGACAGAATGCGACTCAGTTGTGGCTCTGTCTGCGAACAGAGACGCAGCTAAGAAAAATAAATACTGCGATGTGCCCGGTTCCATGAAACAGCCGCCCGTGGCTGCATCCCTCCATTGAACTCGAGAGTGTGGATCAGCATTTATACCGATAACAGCGCAACAATCAGTTGAGGTGGCTGGGCAATTTTGTCCTTGATCCGAGTGTATACGTTGCGTTTCCCCAAAATAAAGCTAGACCTTGTGTCACATCTCGTATCAATGGGGAGGCCGGAATAAATAACTAATTCCGCGGCCAATATAACGAGGATAAAATTTAGTATCTGTCCCATCAGCAGCGAGCCGGCTCACTGCTCCAGCCAGCGGCTATTCCAGTCATCGTGATTAGCGGCAGCTTCACTTCGACAACAGCGACTGCTCCAGACCGCCAGCCATTGTCAGCCGCAGCTCCAGCACGCCATCGGCTGCCTCTCCAGCCAGCCATCTACAGCTCCAGCCATCCAGCAACACCAGCAGCAACGATAATCGATAAACAGACAGAACTTTTTAACAACTACCATTCGTGCTTGTATTGTATACTGTTACCATATATGGTTCTCGAAAAATTCCAAAGACGGATATGCAATGTGATAGGTCCTGGCCTGGCATCTCAACTACAGTCACGGATGTGATGTGGCTTCCCTCTGACTTTTCTACAAATATTTTCATGGCAACTTCTCTGACAAGCTATTTTCACTGGTGCCCGGACTGCATGAATTTAAGCCTGCTACTAGGTTGGCATCTCGGCCCCGCTTTCACTGTCGAAATAGTTAAATGTAACTGCTACTTCTACTCCAACAGCTTCTTCTCTCGCACATCCTGACAGTGGAACTCCCTTCATCTTACTTGCTTCCCTGATAGCTATAATCTTCAAAAATTTAAATGTAATGTCAATCGACATCTTCTGATCCCTGTCCTTCTCTTTATCCTTTCCTCAAACACCCCTCTTTACTCTTTCACTCTCTGAAATCCATTGCGTGCTGGTTACACTTCCGCTTTGCTTGGAGTGAAATGCTTAACAATATATATCCTTTTCAGGATAACACTCTTCAACGATTACAAAATTGTCCTTTTCAGGACAACAATTGTGAAGGGTACAGAACTGTCCTTTTCAGGAGAAACATTTCAACGCCAACAAAACAGTCCTTCCTAGGACAATGCTCGTCTTACTCTCTACAGGAACATGCAGAGATTTTTTTTTTTTGCCTAGTGCACTGTAATCTTATTTTTGCCAATATATTTTCTTGGAAATATATACTTTTTACTCTTCATTTTGTTGGTTGTTTTCCGTCATTCCGTCATTCAATATTTGTTTTCGAGTCAATATATGACCCGCAACAGAAATTCTTTATTACCAAAATGAAAGATGAAGATTCGATCCTGTATATGTGTCATGACGGAACTAGTGGAAGTAAACACTGATATAAACTAGAGAACGCTGGAGAAACGTTGGAATACAGATAAAAAAGATGAGGATAATCTACATTATTCGGACTATTGTCCTCATCTTTGTCGCTATGTTTATCACGTATTGGCCGTTGTATGCTCCGGCCTTCTTCGGGTGGTTGGAATCTCGAACTGAACCCTTTATTTCGCTCACTGGAGTAGACTGTTCTAGTTCCACGTGCCATATCTAATGAATGTGAGTTATCTCCTGTTAATTCCCCTCTGAAAGTTCTCCACTCTCTTAACCAGGTATTGAACTTACACTCTTTGGGTCCTGTCACTGGATCTAACTAACGCCTCAAGGACACATGGCACAGCGTTAGTTAGATCCAGTGACGGGACTCAAAGTATGTGAGTTCAATACCCGTCGGTGGAGAACTTTGAAAGGGGATTTAACAGGAGATAACTGTAAATGACATACATTAGACATGGCACGTGGAACTAGAACAGTCTACCCTAGCGAGCGAAATTAAGTAGACTACTGTATTGACAATTTACAACTGATGTTTAATCCTTAATGGACTCAACCTGTGGCTAACGAAGAGGCGTAAGAAAAATGGAAACAAAAAAGGCACTTCTACTTAAAATCAGAACGAGAGACTTGAAAAGATTGTAGTGATCGAGGGAAGCATCATCTGGGGAGTGCTTCTACAAAGCAGCAGCTCTTGTGAAGAAGCTGCTTGAATAGAAATTACAAACAGAATAAGAAAAGAATTAACTTGGTCCGTTGCTATGTGCGTGGTATGGCGGGTCTTAGTCGTAAATGTTACAATTGGATAAGAAATGAATGTCGTTGAATATTAGCAACAATAAGTAGGGCCTAATTTGTCTATTATTTACGCAATCAAATACATAAAAATAAAAATGCAATATGATAGTAATCAAATAACAGTCAGAAAAATCATTATTCCCACTGCACGTAACATTTACCGGCATTGGTCATCAACAGCAAGAACGGTGACACATCGGACAATGGATTTGAAGAATACATATGCAGATTATATGACCAATGAGAATGTTTAATTTTTGTCGAATCGTTTAAAGATAATTATGGAAAAATGTTGAAAAGGGTAATTATCAAAGGGTAAGCGATCGCTAAACTGGTATAAAGTTCATGAAATGCGATTATTTTAAAAGATAAACATTTCTGCTCAAACCTCTGTGCCGTGCCGATCAAATGTCAAAGAATTGTTTGCAATGTCAATAGATCGTGAGAGATTTTCAAAAAGAAAAACAAAAAAATAAATAAACTTCATGATAATTACGCGCACTCAAACAGAAATAAACAAAAATGCACAGACACTCAAACGAACCCTGACATTGATAAGAATATTATGAATTCTCTCGAACCTAAAACAGGCACTCTTATTTCTCTCTCTCTTATATATATATATATATATATATATATATAAAGATATACAGAAAAAACAGATCATTTTAAGGTTCCATTAAAATAATTTATTTCACCAGAGCCATTTTAAGTGCTCTGGTGAAAAAATTTAATAAATTAATTTCTTCGTGTTTTTTTTTAACATTTAAATTACTATCAAACATTAAAATATATTTTTTACATAAATTGCTAAAAATATACCACCCCCTTCTTCCTACGTAAAACCTAATTACAGTTTCGTTTTCTTTATTTCCCCCTTATTTCTTTTTTCTTTTTCTTTTTCTCTCTTTTCTCCTTCCATTTCAAATATCACTTCCGTTGTTAATCGTTTAAATAGGTCAAGGTCTGGTCCCTCCTCCCCCAATACTAGGTATGATTGAAAGAAATATGAAAATAAACCCACTCGAAACTCAACCATGTCTCTCCCATCACTCCTCGCTACCCTCTCTGTTACATTACATAAACTTGATACTACCCGACAAAAGTGTGAATTTTCATTTCATCTTTCATTTCATTTTTGGAAGTGTTATCTGATGATCCAGCGTCCTTTAAACGGGCTCTGGTGAAATAAATTATTATAATGGGACCTTAAAGCGGTCTGTTTTTCTTTAAATTATTATCTCTGGATTTACATTGAGCTCCCAGGATTTCATCCTCTTGGGACTACCCATAAGGATTACCAAGTTTTCATAACTTTAATATATATATATATATATATATATATATATATATATATATATATATATATATATGCGAATGTCACTGAGTCAAAGGTAACTGAGTGAAACAATAGTGATTGTTGATAGCAGTTTGGATGGGTGAGGTATTAAAGTGATGACTCGACGGGGCAAGCATTATTGTTTCACTCCGTCACCATTTTGCTTTATGTATATTTTTCTCAAACAAATGGAAAAAAAAGGAAGTGACGTTTCACATACAGCTTGCTTACAAGCAGAATTGTTCATAACCATTTTGGGTTCTTACAAGTCGAGGTGCAATTGAAATGCATCGAAACGAAGTTGCATGTTTGTAGTGAGTAAAATGTTTTTGTCTATATGAAAAATTATTATATATATATATATATATATATATATATAAGTGTGTGTGTGTGTGTGTGTGTGTGTGTGTGTGTGTGTGTGTGAAAATATATAGAAAATAGGAAGGAACTGGTTAGGTAAATAATCCAAAGTCCCTTATTATTTTAGTTATTATTTTTTAAAAATAGTGCTCGATACAAAAGTAGAGCATAAATATAATTATTTATTTAAAAATATGATTCCAAATCGCGACATAAGGAGTCCCATGTTTCAAAACAAGAGCCGAAAACTTCAATATAATTATTTAAATTAAATTGAGTTAAAATAAGCTCTGTTCCATCTTCAAGCGAAATTTTTTTTTTGAATAACGTGTTTCTGAAATTTACGTGTTTTAAAAATTTTTATCTAAATTTCCATGCTAACAGCTAGGTCGAATTGTTTAAGTTGGGTAGGCGGGTGTTGGGTGTTAATAATAAGTATCAGTATAGAGTTACTTTCGTAGATGTCAAGTCAGGGAAAGGTGGGGGTGTCTAAATTTGAAACGGAAGATGTATCAACCCTCGTCTAGTTTGCATGTCTATGGAGATTTATTTATTTTTTTATTTTATTTTTTTATGAAAGGGATTTGTGCATATAAAAAAACTGTCGTAACGTTTGTTTTTTGACGACTTCATAAAGGGTTATCTTTTTTTATGGTATTTAAACTATTTATTTCGGCTATTGATTATGAAGGGTGTTATATTGTATGCATGTTTTTAGTTAATTATTCAAACCATGAATCTGATGAGTGGGCTATGGATTAAACAAGTTATTATATTGTATGCTAGTTTTTAGCTAATAGTTCAAACCAAAAATCTGATGATGCCTACAAAAAACCGTTAACTCGTGTCTATTGTTTAATAGATTATTATTATTTAGAAGCTTAATTATGTGCAATTTCTCATGGAGGCATAAAGGGCATGGGTCATCCCAAGTTTTACAAGGCTAGAACATGTAAATAATTATATTGAAGTTTTCGGCTCTTGTTTTGAAACATGGGACTTCTTATGTCGCGATTTGGAATCATATTTTTAAATAAATAATTATATATATATATATATATATATATATATATATATATTTGCAGTGAGTGAAAAAGAAAGGAAATCAAGAGAAAGTAATAAAATTAATTTCACTTATTTTTTCTTTATTTTGAGTTTCGTTGGAATTTCATCCACTGTTCAGAACTTCTTGCAATTTAGTATCCAGAATATTTAAAATATTTCAGCGAATATCAAAGCAAAGATGAATCAATATTTATTATTATGATTATTATTATTTGTATTAGTAGTAGTAGTAGTAGTAGTAGTAGTATTAGTGATATTAAGCATTATATTTCCAAAAGCAGCTTCCTTTAAAAAATCAGACAGAAATAACACACTCGACTGTATTGGAGCTAAATACAATAATCTCTTTTTTGATATATATATATATATTTACATGTAAAATATATACTATTTTATATTTTAGATATATCTATATATTGTATATATCATTATATAGTTTATACCATCGTGAAATTTCCTTTGAAACGAATATTCTGGAAATGATTTCCTTTCTGCCACAGAACGGTCAGTGGCTGGCAAGAAAAAGTTTTTCACAGCGGATACAGCAACAGGAAATTTTCTACTCAGCAAGGGCATTCGCCTGAAAAATCATATGGCACGATACCAATATCTAGGCGACCCTGTGTTACAATTGCCTGACTCCTGAAGACTAACCAGTAGGATCTTTACAATTCGAAGTGTTGATATCCTCATTAAATGTCGGCTCGACGTAGTTTTTTTTTACCTCAGATTTTTCTCAATGCTGACGTTTTATAATGAAATCGCTCCAACGTACTTTGAAAAGGTTGCGGATGCAACTCGTTATGAACTTTGCAGTCCAATTGTTGCCTAAGATTCAAAGGCCAGGGAAAAGCTGCGATATCATGACGGAGTTTCACATTTTTTATTTTAGTTGCTGATTAAGATGTCAGCAAATTTGCATAGCTTAAATTCTAGCGATATGACATACCGTAGGAAAATAAATTACTGAACAGCGTTCAGATTTGTTGAGGCGATAAATACAATAATTGTGTAACCTTGACGAAGATCTGTCTGTCTGTATGTCATATGACTATATATATATATATATATATATATATATATATATATATATGTGTGTGTGTGTGTGTGGTAGGTTTCTGACTGATGCTAAATAATCGGTCGAGTTTCGATCACAATCTAGCCACACTGAAGAACTTTGATATATGAAAGAGTCTGTCCGTGGATGACTATATATATATATATATATATATATATATATATATATATATATATATATATATATATATATATATATGCCTGTTTGTAATATTTTCTTATTCACAATGCCTCGAAACTTGTTAACCCATATTCATCTTATAAGATATCTAAGCCGCAGATGGAAATAAATAAATATACAGTTTAACAAATTAAAAAAACAGAACATCTACTAAAATATGGGTAGCCTTAAAAATAACGTTGAAGCTACAAATTAATATATATATATATATATATATATGAAGAAATATAGTTTTTAAGGTGTGCTATATTTATGGGATAAAGTGCTCAATATCAGAGATAGAGCGTATGTAAATATAAAAGTGAGCATTGATATGTACACTCAGAAGGCGACAGGCTGTGTCATGCGAGACGCAATCGTCTGGCGGCCTGACGATTACGTCTAGCATGAAACAGCCTGTCGCCTCTGAATGTTGACTTTCATCTATATATATATATATATATATATATATATATATATATATATATGTGTGTGTGTGTGTGTGTGTGTGTGTGTGTGTGTGTGTGTGTGTGTATGAACAAGATGGGCCATAAGTTTCCCTACATCGAAAGAGTAAACATTTTATGTTGGACAACCTTTTTTATTTAAATAATGTGCTCACTTTTGATGTACACGCATTAGCACAATTCATGTTATGGTTCTAATGGTGTCGGTGATACGTTCCATGGGATGATTTATGTCTCGTATGTTCACATATACCATGGCCTTTAAGTGCCCCCAAAGACAGAAATCAAGTGGAGAGAGATTTGAGGATCTTTGGGTCGAGCCCACAGGACCACGACGACCAATCCAAGCATCCAGAAACCGCTAATTCAAATACCGATGCATTTTCCTATTTATTGAAACTTATGGCCCACACTGTGTGTATATATATATATATATATATATATATATATATATATATAGTCGACTCTCCCGTCGAGATTCGACGTATGAGGTTCAAGCAGATAATTTTCTAGGAAACCGACAGCCCGACACCGGCGCATGAGATTTGATTATAGTGGTGAAGGCTTCGCAGGACCATCCACACTTTTTGAAGGGACGAATACAGAGACCTGGTGCACCGAGTGCCAAAAGGTTTTAAACGACCTTCCGCAGGTTTTGAATTCAGAGTTGACCAGTTGCCATCCAAGGCTACAGAACCCAGTCTGTCCTGCTATTTTACCCATAGCTGGAGGGAGACGAAGAAGATTCATACGTAAGTGAATGTAATTCGAACTCGGCTCTGCAATTCCTCAATCCAAGCCGCTATCCATTACTCCACCGTAATATATATATATATCACGTTCAATTTTATGCTTTAAAATCACTGCACAATCACTGAAATTTACGACCTGATCTGCGCAATGTAAACAAACTGGCGCCATATTTGTTATCAGTACGGTGATTGGAGCGTGCCCAATTATTAGAAAGGTTTAGTAAAAATCCCAGAATTTAGCACACAAAACGTTTATTAATGTTGAACGTGATTGTTTATGATCAAAAGAAGCTAATAAATAAGATAATCAAACAAATAATAACAGATACAAACAAAGGCACAGTTTTAAACAAATTAATAGGGAATGGGCTTTCCCTGTTTCGAAATTACTTGAAGAAGTCGACGATCCATAGAATTTGTTAATCGTAGGATGTCATCTGCTGTAATGCCACAAGAATTGCTTCTCACAACTCAGCGTTGCTCCTGAATTGTCGTCCGTTGGCGTACAGTCTTCGCTTCATGATGCTCCAAATGTTTTCGGTTGGGTTCGGAGAATTTGCTGGTCACTTCATTTTTCGAGGTCCAGCGAAGCCTAACTGTTTCAGATATTCAGTAGTCTTGTGAGTAGTATGTGAAGGAGCATTATCTTGCATAAAAACAATGGCCCTTCTGAAGGCAACTCTTTGCCTTTTCATCCACGGTTCAAGATGCTCCTTCGTTATGTATGCATCAGCAGTCATTTTGACGCAATCTGGTATTCTCCATGGGCCCACTAATGTTTTTCCAATAATACCACCCCAGATCATTATGCTTCCACCGCCTTGTTGGCGTCTCAAACGCTGATGGCGATTCTGTTCGTTCATTACCCAGCTTTTGCACCATCTATCTGGCCCATCAAGTGTTGCTCGAGTTTTGTCTGTGAACAAAACTTTAGAGAAGTCAATCTTCATATTGTCCTCGGCCCATTTCAATCGATTTTGAATGTGATTTCTCGTCAACGGAGGCTTCGATACAGGTTTGACTGTTGTTGCTATTTCCCTCAGATACCGACACCGAATACTTTTAGACACAGTAGGATCCCCAATGCGACTGAAAACCTCTTGGCTGGTAAGTCCAGAGTGCTTTGTGGCCCCTCGTTTAAGTCGTGACATGTGACGACGTGAAATAACCCTTGGCTTGCCTTTATCTGCCCTTTTGCGTACTTGTGTAGGGTCGGCGGTGAACTTTTTCGCTGTTTGATGACATCTCACTATCATTTTAGAAATTTCTAGGGTAGATTTACTTTTTGAGAGTTCTGAGGTGATAGTTTTCTTTTTAGCATTACTTAAACTGCTTTTATGGCCCATCTTTTTACTAAATTCTTACACTTTTCTAATAATGTGGCACGCTCAAATCACCGTGCTGATAACAAATATGGCGCCAGTTTGTTTACATTACGCAGATCAGGTCGAAAATTTCACTGATTGCGTAGGTCAGTGTTGCCAACATTGTGGGAAAATTTTGTGTGAATTGATTAGACGGGTCTTGAAATATTATAAAAAATGTTATCTCGATAATAATTTGGCACAGTATATATATATATATATATATATATATATATATATATATATATATTTGATATGTCCTGGATATATTTGAACGAAGTAGCTAAGTGGTTTTGGCTATTATAACCAAGTAGAATACGGTAGCAGTAATCGACTGGTACGCGTCGTAGTTGCAGGTAAGAAGTGTAGATCAATGGCGTATTCCAATGGGCGTCGTTATCGACTTAGCTCTCAGACTAAGGCTCTTACTCACTCGTACCTACACGTCCGTCGGTATTTATGACGGACACCAGCCAATCATATTCCAGTGCAGTGAGGGGGAACACAGGTGTACGCATATTCCATTATATCAACATTATATATATATATATATATATATATATATATATATATATATATATTTCTATATATATCTGTGTATATATATATATATAATGCAGGTTACGTATATACACATGAATGCACGATTTTTTGTGAATATATAAATAGATGTGAATGTATTTCAGGTTCCAAACGGATTATTTTACTCTTAGAATTGCAGAGACGGCGATCAATGATGAGAGGTTTTTAAAGCATAAAATTGAACGTTTTATATTCGCCTATATCTAGTTAGAGAATTAAAATATTTGAACATTACAGTACGAAACGTCTGCTTCATTAAAAATAAATTAGCGCGAAAAAACGAAGAGTTAATAAGAGACACGCCGGATTTTGATTTTGTATATCAGAGATAAACATCTTTACTGACATATCAATCAACCAGCCTCTTTCATTGGATAGATAGATAGATAGATAGATAGATACGTACGTACATACATACATACATACATTGATGGATGGTTGGTTGATTTTGCTTGGCAGGATATAAACCTCTATGTTATTTAATGCCGAAATCTTAATATTTTGTACGAAATTTATACTTTCAGATTAAAGGTATGCTTTTTAAATATATAATTTGTAGATCATAAAATGTATTTTTGGTTATTTTATATTAAAATGTGCTGTTGATTTTTGTTTACAGGATTCACTATTTGCCTATAACTGGGACCTTAACAGGTGCTACTGTCTCAAAGATAGATATAGAGATAGCTGTGGTATCTACTAAAATAAAATAAGGTATAAGTAACTACAGATATTTTAAGAATTAGTTTCTTATCATTACTGTCAAATATTACATTTTTTTTAGAAATTTCCATATTCCATTTATTTTTTGAACTTTAATTTGAGGTATTTTGTGCATCATAAATATCATTCATTTAGAGATGTAACGCAAATACAGACACATAGATAAGAAAAGACCGATAAATAGATAGTTAATACTAGAACTATATACAGTGTAACCCGGATATAAGAGACCCGGATATAAGAGAAACCCGGATATAAGAGAGATTTTCTCTGGTCCCAAATTAGAGCCTGTGTTAATGTATATAAGATAGATCAAACCCGGATATAAGAGAAACCCGGATATAAGAGACTTCTCCGGTCCTGACAACTCTCTTATATCCGGGTTACACTGTACATACATTATTGAAAACTAAATTAGGCGCATAGATGCTTACAGATATATGGCAATCTATCTATCTATCTATCTATCTATCTATCTATCTATCTATCTATCTTTCTATCTATCTATCTATCTATCTACATAGATAGTCAGTCAGTCAGATGACACTAATTGGGGCGAGAAATTGACTCACTATTAATATGTCTACACACTTTATAATTAATTAATCAAGGTGTATAAACACACACACACACATGCACACACACACACACACACACACACATATATATATATATATATATTAAAAAGAAGATAAAAACCGCAAACGTTTTTAGTTGTAATGTGGATTTTTTAAAAATCCACATTACAACCAAAAACGTGTGCTGATGTTGATAAAATAATGTTCGATGTAATGTAACAGAGCTTTTTTTAGTATATATTAATATAATCAATAATTCATTATGTTTAATATAAAATATAAATACCGCCTAATGATTTTTTTTAATTTTTGTTTTCAATATTTTTATTTTATTTTTTATATAATTTTTGGTCCGTTTATTTTAATATATAGTTTTAAAAAATAAAATTTCTTAAATATATACTGATTTTAATTTAAATAAAAACATTAATCCCAGTTTATTTTAAGTATAAAATATAAATCCGTCTATTTTAAAACGATTATATTTAAATAATAAAGTAAAAACCAGAAATACCCGTATAATATATGGACTGCGCTAGCTTTACGTTCACCAGATATTTTTTAGTGAAATTGAAATTAAATAACAGTTAGACTCTACTCAGCACTTGAATATTCTGATGCGTATGAAACTCCGAGTCGTACTACTGGTGAGGAATAATATCTATCTATCTATCTATCTATCTATCTATATATATATATATATATATATATATATATATATATATAAATGGTTTGAAGATGACTTGAAACGTGAAACGGAATCCTATAGAATGCTGTATTATAGAATCTTATATCTGTCTATATCCATAATTTTTCTGTCTCTGATACTGTCCACTCTTCCCCATCAATACGCCAAATTTTAAACAACGTATTATATACTGACAGGCTGAGTAATATCAAGCTATATAAGCAGATCGATATATAGATTGACTGATTGATTGATTGAAATGCACATGGATATAAAACATATATTGAAGCAGATCGAATCTAAGAAATTGTTCTTCATAGATAGATAGATAGATAGATAGATAGATAGATATCTTTCTGCATTTCTCAGCTAAGATTTAATTTGTAAATGTTCCTGGTGGCTTTATGGCCTGTGTCAAGGTTTAGCGGCCATGGACACGGTATTCTGATCTTTGACATATTATCACCCACAACTGTAGGCCTGTTTCAACAATTCTCTTGCACGACTTTTATTTCCAACTCCGACATCAGCAGTTACAATCCCACTTGCAACCTCTGTCTTCCGAGTTACTGTCAACTATTGATCGCCCTCCGATTAACTTTCTTATTCCGAGCAAGCTTTTAGCCGCTGACAAGTTTCAGCTTAGCCGCTTCAATGCCCGAACTTCTAACCATCAAATCCAACGCAGATTTCCTTTTAGACATAACCAATTGTTCCCTCATATATATATATATATATATATATATATATATATATATATATACAGAGAGAGAGAGAGAGAGAGAGAGAGAGAGATATATATATATATATATATATATATATATATATATATATATATATAGAGAGAGAGAGAGAGTGTGTGAGAAAAACTTAGAGATGTACGTGCATGTGTACATAAATGTATGAAGAGAGAGATATATGTCTGTGTGTATACATATATATATAGAGAGAGATAGATAGATAAATATAGATATATAGATAGATAGATAGAAAGAGAGAGAGTTTATATATATATATATATATATATATATATATATTCTCATATGTTTCATTTTGTACTTATTTTTGTAATAATCCTTTCTAGTTCTCTAATTATCTTCTTGATGTTAAGTTGAATTTCATCAAGGAAGGCACCGTAGTTCTTGTTAACTCAAGTACTTTCGATCTCTTCCGGGATCATCCGCAGAGGTGAATTGATAAATTTAATGAAACATGCTTGAATGAAGATATGCTGCCTAAATATACATACATACGAACACACCCATACACACCCCCGCATATATATATATATATATATATATATATATATATATATATATATATATATATATATATATATATATTTGTCTGACGATCGCTAAAGCGTGAAACCCAGGGTCACAAACTCACATCTATCAACCAAATATGTTAGCTCTATCTCTGATATTGAACGCTTTCTAATAAGTACCTTTGCATATAATATATAAATAATTATACATACTTATATTTATTTATATTTATATACAATTTTTATATATATATATATATATATATATATATATATATATATATATATATATATATATTAAGCGTGTTTTGTGCACGCGCCTAATCCCCAAAAAGTAAGAAAAAATTGACGCGTAGCTTAAATTTGACTGACGTCTTTATAATTCCCATGCTGATTCAAGATTAATCCCTTCAAAATCGTACACAATCTTCACTGTTATTTTTTTTACATTAATTAATATTAAAAGTTTAAAGTCATATAAGCCGATCTGTTTATACCTTCGCCAATAGATGCATCCTTTTTATTCAAATGTTATGAATCTGTCGGTGGCGATGGACAAGGATGGAATGATTGTTTAAAAAATAATGACTTATTTTTTTAATCGATGTTAGTGAAACATCTGCATTTTAACCGGAAGGCAAATGAAAATTTCAATGTTTTAAAGAAAACAGTTCCCGATTAGCTAGCAGCAGTTTCACTCGCAACTTAAAACATACTCCTTCTACGACAGTGGTTCTCAGTCCGAGAATAAGTCAGGATGACATTCCCCTACTAACCAAGATTGTACGATTCAAAAGATGCATTCGAAAGAATATGCATTTGTTATTGAAAAATTTTAATTCTTTTCCCTATTAGTACGTATGCCTTGTATGGAATATTTTTGTAGTGACAAAAAACACAAGAGCTAGCGGAAAGAAAACTTAGCGTGACCTCCCAATTGTACGGATCGATGCACATTGCGAGTTGTGTTGCCTTCAGGATTCAAAAGAGTCTACCAATCTGTGGCCCCAATTTTGAGGCTACCAATCTGTGGTACCAATTCTCCCCGAAACTCTGGAATTCTCCCCAACCCTAGGGGACGATTTCCCACTGGATGAAAAACATTGCTCTAGGAGCTATTACCGTATAGATAACGGAATATGACGACAGAAATTCGTAGTAAAGGTCGTGAATGAAAGCGGGGAGGAAGATAACCATAAACTGAAAAAGAATGTATAGATATCAGCAACTAAAATCGATATTTAAGTATCTGGGAAGTGTTATAATCGAGGACTGAAATTGTGACAACAAAATCTGAAGGCGCATTGGAATAGAAAAATATGCAATCTAAAATGAAACAAACTATTAAGAAACAGGAAATAAATTTTAGAATATTAGAAACAAAGAAAGGAGTGCTGCCGAAATGTTCTAAGATATATAATTAGGAAAGATAACTTGGAGAATTTAACATTCATAATACATTATGAAGGCAAGAAAGATAGAGAGAAACAGCGAGTAACCAACCAAATGAGTTTGTGTAAATGCATGACAGAACAGGGAAGGTTATTGTAAAAAATATAATGTTGCCTAGAGTTACAAAGGATAGGAAGTTCTGAAGAGCCATGACTACGCCAATTATATTCTTTCTATCAGTCTATCAATTTTCTACTAAATATTGATTTTCATTGCATATTTGTATTTTCTATGTATTTACATGTATATATATATATATATATATATATATATATATATATATATATAAGTTGACATTGGATTTAGCATTCAGAGGCGAACGAAAGGCTTTCATGCTAGACGCAATCATCAGTCCACTGATGAATGCGTCTAGTATGAAACAGCCTATCGCTTCTGAGTCTTCACACTAATGTCCACTTGTATATTTACATACGCTCTGTGTCTGATATTGAGCACATTATCCCATAAATATTGCATACCATAAAACTATATCCCATTATATATATACACACACACACACACACACACACACACACACACACACACACACACACACACACGCACACAACATTATAACATTTGCACACAAACAGAACTTCTTTACATTTGCTATTTCTGGCGGTGTTTTACCTTGTACAATTTTAGAAGATAATTATTTCTCTTTTTCCTACAATTTTATAACACATCTTTAAGCTCTAAGTCGTAAAATGGCTATTAAACTTTGAAATTCAGGATACCAATAGATTTCTTTGCAGCTATTATGAATTTACTGCATATGCAGAAGATAGTCGCTGAAAAACAACTATAAGCATTTTCAATAAATGCCTGATGAAATGTACTAAAATTCTTCTTTTCCAAAAAAATTCTCGGTAGTTAGACCTTACCTTAATTCTATTTAAAAAAAAAAAGCCCAATGTTTCTTCATGGTTAGTGAGAATGTTACTTAAAGGTAAGGTTATCATTTTTTGGTTGAGATTTGTGCATTTGTTTCCTAAATATTACATACCAAAACCTGGGTGCATCCCGTGCGTGGGTGCGTCCAATAAGCCGGCAAATACAGTATATACGCAAAGGGAAAAGCACATTTCTGATCTACTTCTCCAGATCCCTATTCTGAGAATTGGTCTTAAAAACATTGTTCTTGGGAAGTGTGTCCTGTCTAGAACTTTTCTGCATCTCTTTGTGTGTCTACATAATGTCTCGCAATCGTAACCACTTCATGTTTTATTTATGAATAAAATAAATAATTATTCGTATTTCAAGGTATACTGTTAAAAGATAGAAAACTCTATGCGCAGCCATTTTATGAAATATCCTGAATTTCAAAGACTAAGTTTAATAGCTTTAGTAGAACTAGAATTCCACTAGGACTTATTATTGGTGGACACAACACTAACAGCATATGATATGCAGATGACACCGAATTAATGTCAGGTACAGAACTAAAACAGCAGACATTTGTAGACAACTTCATGAAGAAAAATGTTAATAAAAGACCAACCATGACTTGTAAGAGGGGAGAATATATTGTCGTTAGTAAAAGAGACAACTTAAGATGCGAGCTAAAAATTGAAGATGTCAAAATAAAGCAAGTACAGAAATTCAGCTATCTGGGAATATGATATAACAGACGAAGGAAAAATGGGATCTTGAAACCCGATGATGCATTAGAATAGCGAAAAGTGAATGCTGGACAATTTTCTTACAGTTGAAAAGGTTAAACATTGCTAAACATTAAAATGTTAGGAATCTGTGGAGATCTGTGGTTGTCCGCATCATGACGTGGCACATCATACAACGAAGATTGTTATAATTTGTATTTACTCATCCCCCAGTTTTTGACACAAGGTCGGTTCCATGTGGGGAGTCCGTGCGCGTACACCTGGATTTTGGGACAAAACTTTCTCGAGCTCGCACAACCGTTGGTTGCCCTGGCCTCGGTGCGAGCACAGATATCTCTCTCTGGTGCAACGAGAGCGCACGGCCTCAGGCAGTTGTTCCCCAGGGCTGGGCACCTCTCAGTATAATTTTCCTCAGTTGCGTCTCTGTCCGTTGACGGAGCCGCCCATGAGCGCACTCTGCCCGAAGACAGAGACGCAACTGAGACATGATAAATAAATGAGTTACAATCTATTCGAGAGCAATTTGCACACTAAAGATTGTCATAGTTACTCTGGTTGAATATGACTTTGCCACACACGTGCAAACGGATATAAGAAATTAACATAAATTCTAAAGCTTTAAACGCAGGAAATACAATGTTACACACTTTGGTTTTTCCCAGAAGAGAATTCAGGCACATGATTTTAAATGCAAGGTCTTTCTCCCTAGTTGCAAAGTGAGACAATTTACATTTCGTTAATTCTACGGGAATCATTTTAACTGTCTTCGTAGAGTTCCAAAATAAATGTATATTATTTCTTTGTGGACAGGATACTTCAAAATCTTCTTCGGTGTAGCCACTTATATAAGTGTAATAGCATAAATATTAGATGTTTTATGAAACCCACGATATAACGTGTAGCATTAAAATTCCATGTAGCCTAATGTTTATATATAAAGAGATACAACAACTTTAGGAGTAGGATAAAACTGAAGTAAGGATCTCAGTTGGATTTCACGCTGATTCCATTTAAATCAATTATGAGAAGCTAAATGTTCGTCTTTTCACACTGACTTTAGCGTTGCTTCATTATTTTCCTGTTAAGTGTACAAAATCAAACACAAAACACAGACAAAATCAATATTCTTGTTGATGGGGAATACATAATGTTTAAATAGGACACTTTGAATTGTTTTGTATAAAAATATATTGTGGCAAATTTACGACGCTAAATCCATACGAAAGAGTCAGAATCATAAATTCTGTAACCCTGTGAGTGTAAAATAAAAGAAAGTAATTCAATATTAAGGAAGAGAAAAATTGTCTAATTAATAAATAGCCGCACATTTTGTTGTAAATATATCGTATTTCTGAAACAAGACCTACAAAAAAAAGGTTAAAAAACAAGATATGGCAATGTTTATTCACTGGTCCTTGAATTGACTAATCAACACCGAGCAAGTAAGTGAGATATCCTGGTAACAAGGAGTTACTATTCCCAGGATTCCTCTTTCTTTTTGGTACCCAGTGGATACTTAAAGATAGTGTAGAGAAGTTCTCTAACTCACATTGGACACTTCATTGCCGACTATTAGTCGGCAACATTTCCCTGCTGGAAACAATAAAGTTTAGCCGATACAGATCCCAGTCGTTGTATCATTTATTATTACAAGCTAACCTTCCGACTGGTGTAAAGACGGCTTTTGATTTTCCTTGAGAAATCGAGACGGTGCGTATTGAGTATTGACTGGAAGACAGCCGATGTGATCACCATAGCTGGTAAAACACTAGCTTGTCAGAGAGAATGTAGTGACAATGCTACAATTGATATAAATGCGATACATTTAATGAAAACATATGTATATAGCATATACAGAACCAATAATAATAAAAATCTTACATTGACTACACATGCACCACACTTTCTCGTCGTTTGATTTGTCACTTGTCGAAATACATGAGTATATGGATCATCACATCAAAAACAACCCAAATATATATATAATTCACATATTAGTAGCTTATGCTAAAATACTCCACAGTGAACATTGTAATTATAGACCTAAATTATGAAAATTCAACAACTCACATTAAATAAAATATCTTTCACGAAAGGTTGAATTTTAAAATGTATATGAAAAATTTCATGTGCGCTTAAAATTTTAAAGATAGACAGAATATATATACACTCCGATCGTTCTTTATAAGAAAAGAATGATCGAAATTGTTGGTGAGTGCCTTAGACTCAACACGGCGACCTACATCAAGTGTCTTGGGGAGGTAGTGCTGCTCTGGGGCAAGAGGGTGGCTGCTGGAAGATCCTACGTCTGGCAACATTACTCTTCCCCATTCCACACAATCAGCAGAACCCTGTCATGGCTGTCAGACAAATTCTGCGACCACATCATCCGTTACATCTGGCCACCTAACTCCCCAGACTGAAGCCCGTCTGATTATTATGTGTAGGGCGAAGTTGAGCGAGATAGCAAAAAAATAGGCAACGATATTTAGATTGAATCAACTAAAGTAATAAAAAGAGGAAAATAAAGATAAAGTAACATTCAAAATTATGAGCACAGATTTTATATTTAGCCCAGCTCATTCAGATTTGCATTGTTATTTTTTTAATTTCATTATTGGGCTTTGAAATTTATTCGGCATCTATTGTATTTTACGTATTGATTACATCTATAAAAGTCAAGAAAAGATTTAATCTGCCTTACCAAAAGTTTTCTGCAAAAAAAGTGGATCCTGGCAACGGCACCAAAAACTTATTGAAGAGGAACATTAGTTCAAGTTGAAAAAAATTACACGTCACGTATCTTTTTACAAGTGGATGTTGTAGAGAACACACCGCAGGGTTTCAAAAAATGTTTTTATTTGATCAAAAGCAAGATAAGAATATATTTTAGTCAAGCCATTTGTAGTTCACAAATGCTATAAAAAAAGGCGCGTATTTATTCAACAAAGTCACACGTTCTACCTCTTAGAAAGTATGCGCCGTGCGTGATCAAAAATATTACCACTAGAACTTTTTGCAACCTTATTTCAAAGGGACTGAACTGTGTATTTATTTTCCTCACATACAGGCACATTATCAATGAAACTTTCTCATCCCATATTCAACACACACTCGCCAATCGATTTGTGAAAATGTAAATAAATATTTGTATGTTTATTTCGCATATATATTTTCACTCCTACATTTTTTATCCTTCTGATGAATTGCAATATAACTTTTTATAGAAGTTTCGATTATGTCAAATTCTTTTCTGTGTTTACCGACCCTTCTCTTCATTTAATGTTAGCGGCAGAATGGCCGTCATATATCACTTATACAAGGTGACTTGTTAAGTCATACTGCCGCCACATATAAAAAATAGGTAATTTTGCCTGAAAAGATTCTTTGCTGGACGAAATATATTATAGTACAATGTCCTGCATTGACATTTATTTTTATATATATATATATATATATATATATATATATATATATATATATATATATATATATATATATATATATATATATATATATATATATATATATATATATATATATATATATATATATATATATATATATATATATATATATATATATATATATATATATATATATATATATATATATATATATATATATATATATATATATATATATATATATATATATATATATATATATATATATATATATATATATATATATATATATATATATATATATATATATATAATGTGTGTGTGTGTTGGGCACCTGGCAGGGTGTAATGGTTAGCAAATTTGTCTCGTTAGAACAATTACGACTGAGTAGTGAGTTCGATTCTCACCTGATGCTCCATACTATCCTTGTGCCACATCTAAGCTACACTTGGAAAATCACTATATATATATATATATGTGTGTGTGTGTGTTTGCGTCTGTGTGTTTGCGTGTGTGTGTACTGACAAACATTTGCGTCTAAAAATTATATTTTCAGTAGTTAAATGTTTCCACTTATCCAAAGATTACAACGTATATCAAATGAATTGTGTGATCGTAGTGATCGTGTGTGTTCAGTTGTGTGTATGTATGCATGTTTATGATGTTCTTGTTAATTGCAAAATTGAAATGTCTGAACAGAAATGCAATATATTCCCAATCGCTGCACTTAGGCTTTTAACGCAAAAGCGGGAACATGATTTAATGCATTTCATTATGAATGCTTTTGACTCGGGGAAACGGTGCTTGCTTTTGCCTTAATTATTACCCAATAAAGCTGCGTGCTTTATACATCAGTTAACAGCACAGAAAATGGAATCAACTAACGGTGTTCAAATTCCACTGAGGTCAGATTGTGTTCATTTCACATAAATCATCTTGGAAAAAGGCACGAAACATCCGTATTTATACTTTTGATACTGTGTAACTCGGATGATTTGGCGCCATCTAGTAATTTGTAGAGTAATTGACAATGGTTTATTGGAAATGGCAGAACTGCCCAACAAACAGTATTGATAAAGTTTGCAATAAACAATAACAAGATAAAAGGATAGTGAAAAAAATAATATAAGCAAGCACACAATATATGCAAGGCAAATTAACAGTGATAAGGCAAAGCAAAAGTAATAAGGCAAAGAAACAATAATAAGGCAAATGTTGACAAACTAAGAATACGTCTTGATACACAATAGCGAATTCGGATAAACAAACGTAGCCATCTAACTCAGTTCCGGTCTGTGTTATCTTGACGTCAGAATCTTTCAAAAACGATGGACGAGGTAAACTCAGCATCCCCGGTGCAAAAGAAATGGGCAAGACATTGCACTATTTTGCCTTGAATGTCATCATGAAACACAATTGCCACAACAATACCGGGACTGGTGATCACAGCGGCGAAAAATGCGCAGACTGAATTAATGATCACGATCTAGATTGTTTATTTTTTTTAAATATATTATAAAATCTTTACAGATATTATTGTATTCAACGCTGATTATTTCTTTCAATTATAATTAAAATATTTGATTCATTTCGGAAAGACATTTGAATATTCCAGAAGAAATGCTGAAAGAAAACCGCCTGCATAGAGAATCAATTGAGTAATTTCACAAAAATAGAAAAAATAGGAATTCATCTTCAGACTGGATTTATTTAACATCAAGGTAATCGTAATAGAACTAGATGTCCTACCGTGATTTATTATTGGCCAGCACTATCTTAACGACTTAAGATAGGCATATGACAGCGTAATGATAGCAGACATAGAAATAAAACTGGACAATGTAATAAAGGAAAGCGAGACGAAAAGATTAACCATTAATTGCAAAAAGACAGAATGTATGATTGTCAGCAAGACGAAAAGCCCAAGATACGAGAAATAAAACGGAAATATCAAAATGTAGCAACTAAAGGCACTTAAATATCTGAGTTTTAAAAGAGTACGAAAAATGCGACACCGAAATCCGAAGATGTAGAAATATTGGAAAATTAAACTATTAATGTCGTTTGTCCTTTTTAACTCTTAATAAATTTTATTTTTTTTGTAATTTCTCCTAAACATTGTTCCATTTACTCGAGCTCACTAAGTATGTTAAACGTTCTTTCCTCTGTCCCTGTTTTTAACTTTAATCTGTCTTATAACTATCAAATTTCCCAAGCTTCATTCTTCATTATATGCCCTAGAAGCTTTACCTGTCTCTTTCCGATGTAAATTATAAGTTTCCATTTTGTTTACATTTTCTCTAAAACTTTGTCGTTGCTCGCATATTCGGTGTATGATATCTTCATGTAGTTAAGATTAAAAAGAAGTTTTTCATATATCAATTATAGCTGTTTATGCACGAACAGCACAAAGCACGGAGGATGAAAGCGATAACTAGTATTATCTGATTATAAGAAACTAGTTGGGCAAATGACAAGTAACACAGATAGTGTTATATATGCAAAATGAGAGAAAAAAATGAAAGTGGAGTATGACTAATACTAGATAAAAACATGAATAAATACGTTCTGGAAAACTGTCAGAATTTTCTTTCTTCCTCTTTATGTCCCTTGTCCCCTCAGGACGCAGACAGTCATGATTCTCCACAAGTTTTCTGTCCTTTAGGAGAAATAACAAAACAATTAAATTTATTAAGAGCTACCTCTTAATAAATTTATTTCTTTTGTTATTTCTATTAAACCCTGTTCCTCAATCCAGTTACTCAAGCTCACTAAGTGTTGTGGACCCAGAATAGGTCCGAAAGAAATTTCGAACTCAGCAATTTAGTGAAAACATATTAAACAAAAAGTTCGAATAGAAAATTGTTGCACGTCCGACTGACGGCAAAGTACAGTAGTCAACTCGTCAACTGTACACAGCGATATTTAGTTCCCCTCCCCACGAAGGTTACATGTGGCACAAGGCCGGTTTAAAGTGGGATCTCCGAGCCCGTAGGCTCGGCCGAAAAGAATCCCTCTTTGAACCCGCATAAACGGGTTCAGGGGCAGTCAACCTCCCCGAACGAGACTCTGCACTTCGGCGGAGCCTCGTCCGGGTTCCTCTCCGCCCGAAGGCAGAGCGTTCAATTGTTTAGCTGGAACAGGTCAACTGTAGACAGCGATATTTAGTTACCTCCCCACGAGGGTCACAAGGCCGGTTTAACGTGGGATGTCACAAAATAAACCCTCTTTGAACCCGCATAAATGGGTTCAGGGGCAGTCAACGAGATTCTGCCCTTCGGCGGATTCTCGTTCGGGTTCCTCTCCGCCCGAAGGCTGAGAGTTCGACTGTTTACCTGGAACAGGTCAACTGTAGACAGCTCTCTTGAGAGGCATAATCTCCCCGTATATATAGTAATAGGCCGAGTCCATTTAGTCCATAAAGGTAGGTCCCATAACACTAAGTATGATAATCGTTGTTTTCTCTCTCCCTCTTAAATTTAATCTGTCTTATCAAATTTCCCAAACAATTTTTCTTATTATATGCCTTAGAAGCTTCAACTATCTCTTCTTGATGCTAAGTATAAGTTTCCTTCTTGTTTTCATTTTCTCTAAAACTTCGTCGTTGCTCCCATGTTCAGTCCATGGTATCCTTAGTATTCTTCTCTGGAACCAAATTTCAGTTGCTTCAAGTTTTTTATTCATTTTTGAGTAGATTGTCCAGCCTTATGGGAGGACAGATACCACGAGATCGTTCAGTACTTTTTTCTTTGTTTCAAACATGTTTTTCTGTTTCTAACTATTCTGCTTAGCTTTGGGATGCATTTTTGGCTATCCCGATGTCTCTTGGGATTTCAGTGTCGCAGTTTCCGTCTTCTGTTGAGGAATACCTACAGAATCTAAATTTCGTTTGACCTTATCCTTAAACCCCTGCAGTAGTATGACGATAAACTACTTTCACCCGCAAGGCCTCTGATCGGACGATTGGAGCATCTGAGGAACTTGAAACCACCCAGGAACTGTGATTGTTCCGAGGGCCACCCTGAACCTGGGTTGTAGCACCTATTATGGTCCTAGTTATGGGAAAATAGAGACCCCTCCTCCAAAACAAAAATAAATAGTACATGATTATAATAAATTTAACAGCAATACATTATTGTGGTGAAATTACCAGCAATACATTTTATCTACAAACTTATAAAGCTATATACAAAATATCTCTAGTTGAAGGCATACAACTGTCTTCAAAATATTTAGATTTTGGCATTAAAAAACCCATAGAGGCTGATATGCCGATAATGAAAATCAACCAATAACCTTCCAAGAAACGTCATGCAGTTGTCTGTACATAAGGAGATTTGGTGCCATTTCCTCACAGCATGACTAGCCGATCGAAGATAAAATTGCATTACATATGTCTGCATGCTTCCGATTTAACACCTTAAAATAAATTGATATTAGTTAAAACAATAGGAATAAAAAGAACAATTATACTTAGAATTAGAAATTTATAGTCCATTTCTAGATGAACATTCTCGGATATGTAACCTTCTATATGTAAATTTCTGTGACATCCGTTAGTCCGTCCATCCGTTTCATACCCTCTAAAATAGCCACACACTGACCCATCGAAACCAAACTTTCGGAAGAACTGAAACAGGTAAGGGGGTACAAAGTACAATTGGTTATACTAGGGTGGGTAGCTTAGTACAACACATTATCATTAATTGTTTTAGGAAAAATTAAAAGTTTTATTATTTAACATAAAAAGATAAGATCGCCACGTCGTCATTCTCCTTTCTCCTCACATTACGCTGGAGGGGGGTAGGTTTAACCGCAACCGCGAACACCAGTCAGACCGAAAGGCAAAACACACGTTTCAACAAAGATTGACCTTCGTAAGGCATTTCACTAAGTCACTTTTAATTGTTGCAGTTTCGGAAATATGAATAACAATGCCAAATGATTGAAAAAGTTGGAATTATGCTCCAGTAAGAAATATAGGCATGGGCAGTTGTATGCTGCATGCTCAAGAGTAAGAAATCCACAGAATTCATTATCCGCTGTTAAAAAGGAAAAAAAAAATTTCTTAGAAAATATTGTTTACCATGAACACAGAAAATTTAAAAAAATATTAAACCTCGAAGTAGGCTTTTGTCAAAGTATTTTTCCAAATAAATAAGCTAAATTTAATTTCATCGATTGGTGTGCGTATTTCAAGGACACGTAGAGTTTGTAAATTTCGACAAAAATGTTAACGATAACTTCAACAATACTAAATACTGTGATAATCTTAAAACGCGCCAGCCTTTTGCAAAAAATGTTCTACTCAGAGATATTTTTGGAAATTTTCACAGGGAATATTGTGGGACAAAATGAAATACTGAGTAAGCTACATAAAGAGCTTTGGAAAATGGATGGAAGAACAGGGTCTTGTATAGGGATAGTCAAATTATAAAAGTGGCTAAGATCTACAAAGGATGGGACATCGGGGAGAGCTATGATCACTAACGCCCTTAAAGGACATGATCTATAAGCAAAGAAGATTTAAGTATAATTAAAATGTTTTTGTTATCTTATTCAAGTTTCAAAGATCTTAGATATTTTTTATTCCGATGAAAAAAATCAATATCGATTACTATCCTTTAATTGGGTTTTAGAAAAAAAAAAGCTCTCGACTAAAGCAGTTTGGGCTGAAAATATGCCGGCTTTTTCATATTTTTAACGTCAACGTTTTTAAAAATTAATTACCTCATGCAAATATTTCATGTTCTGACTTGTCAAAAGATACAGAAAATAGAGAACGGACTAAAAAGAAATTCTAATAGCTCCCCAAAGAATCATAAAAAAAAGCCAATGACCATGGCCATATTCATTCACATGCTGAGATGATTATTGTTTTCCGGTAATGTATAGGAAAATAAAAACCAGTTATTTTAACGTGGTTTGCTGGCTTTGGTTAGTTGTTAAATGGTGTATAAAATACAATAAAAATTTAAAACTTTCAAACATCCTTTAAGATTTTCTTTATACAGAGACATTGAAGCGCATCGTAAACCGAATTTAACTCATGAATAACCTCTTCTGCGTCGAAGAAATGCAGCATTGAAATGATGAAATTATTTCTAATATAAATATACGCTCTGTGACAGAAAATTGTTAATACTTGGTAGGGATATAATGGACTACTTTTGATATTTCATTGAAAGTCTACCAGTGTGAAACGGCTCCCAGACCAATATTTCCCAAGAGAAAAGTTGTTATAACAGAATGTTTTAACTCAAAGCTCAATATTACTGTGTCAGTCCTGTGACGAAGCCATTTTCAAGGAAGTTGGCGATGGTACAAAGCGCAAAGAGAAATGTATTTTATTTCAACTTATTTCGTTTCATTTCCACTGAACCAATCCGATCAGATATTAAACTGAGAAGGTTAAATCAAATATTAACTTTTAATGATTTGTGTTTCTATACGTTCTTATCTGATTCTCTCATGAAATGAGAATTTTTTTTATCCACAATAAACTTTTTTTGATTTAGTTTTCAATAAAAAAAATTATGGATGTTCGGATGTACTTATTTTCTGAGATGGGACTAGCAGGATTTTAAACAAATAAGACAAATAAGTCTCAGAAGCAAACTCTCCGGGTAAAAACAGAAAAGGAAGTTTTCTTATTTATTTTGAAAATTAATGGCAGTAATGATTTCCAATAAATGATAGCACAGCTCAACAGAACTGTCATAGAGTGAAGCCAAGATGACAAATTTATTTGTTTGCTTAATCCTCAGTTGCGACAAGAAATACAGAGGCTTCAGCGCATCCAGCTCCACTATAGCGCGCACACACACACACACACACACACATATATATATATATATATATATATATATATATATATATATATATATACGCACACACTCAAAAGCAGTATCAAAAACCAATGAACGTCCTTTGTTAATGATTTCTTAATTAACGTTTCCTCCCGTCTGACAAGGTTTTGACATCAGGTTCGAGGCCATGCGAATATTGGTCGACTTTTAAACCCTTTCGGCTTTCACAAGTCATTTTCAGAGAATGATTATATTTGTTTTCGTAAACAACATTTTTGTTTTATTTTTGTGTCCGATCACGCCAGAATTTGCTTAAAAAAATAATTAAAAATTGTTTTGTTTTTTTAATACAATTTCTAAAAAAGAAAAATCCCAGCTCAAACAAAGACACACACCTACACACACACATACATATTACACAAGTGAAAATAAATTGCAGACACGAAAGGAGCAACTGTCAGTCTGTAAAAAATAACTTAATAAACAACCTGACAGTTTCTTCTTCAGTTTTCATTTTACCTTAGACAATACTTCGATCTCCCTCTCATATTTTGTACTGTTTTTCAACTACGCTACGTCTACAGACAATTTCTTGTTATCAAATACAACAGCATTTTTTCATTGATCTTTATTATATACATACATACCTATATATATATATATATATATATATATATATATATTTTGGGTTGGTGCATAATTATCAGTCGTTTTTGTAGGCGATATATTTTTTAGTAATAAATTGCTGTTTTGTTTACTTCTTTTAATAAAAATATTATTTTACTTTCAGGTTATGAAAAATACGTTTCGATAATCATACGCTCCGGAATAATCATTTAAAAATGTTATTGTTGAATTGTTCTGTTTCTTCTGACATAATAAATATCGTTTAAAAACGCCTGATAGTTATGCACCATTCCATTATAAAAATGCAACTTGTTATTAGTATATGTATTTACTGTAACCGGTTTCTCAGTTCTGTGATTTTCAAATGACACATCGAGATGGTAAGATGAGAGACTATGATATGTCTCGCATCTCACTGGAGTTCAAGAATTCTTTCTGTTTTATGCAAAAAGTGGCCCAAATTACCGTTTAAATTGCAATTTAATTGGTTATGATCACGTGATGAAGCCTAATAATTCTTGCACCAACAATTGATGATAATAACATTTTTTGGTCAAACATTGAGAGTGTCATGGTTTACTGAGCATAACTGGTTACAACAAAGTATTAAGAATATTAAGTGTCAAGGATTTTTTTTATTGGATCTTAGTGTCAATCCCGAAAATCTGCAAGGTACAGTTGACAGATGCGAGATATGTCATGGCATATTCACAAGTCTCTTCAACTCCATGTATCATTTGAAAACCATAGAACTGTGAAACGGTAAGTTACTGTAAATAATATTAATATTGTCTATGAACCAGTAGATCAATGCTTTTTTAAATACTGTGACCAGCTGTCTGGCCAGAACAAATATGCAGAAATCAAAGACATTTCAATGATGTTTCTTTCTCATATTAATGCATGAAATGAAATTCAGCAAGTACACATTACTATGTTTAAATGCCTATAAACATTAAATTGCTGTCGCGGCAATGACCGATTAGAAATTTGCTTTAAAGAGCACTTTTTAAAATCTATTTCATTAAGTAATAGTGAATATATATATATATATATATATATAATATATATATATATATATATATATATACATATATATATATATATATATATATATATATATATATATATATATATATATATATATATATATATATATAAACATAGAATCAGTAATAATTTCTAAATGCAGACATTAAAACAAATACCTATTGTCACAATTTATATCAAAAGGATAAAAACAAAAACAAAAAACACAGTTACATAAACTATTCTTGACCCTATGAACACGAGAAGAGAAACCACTGACACCATAACACCATCAAACATTTTTTTTATTCAAACTACCATCATAATAATTATAATTATTGTTATTACCATTCCACCACCATTACTACAATGACTTCTTTCATTTTATCATAACTATTTGCTGCTACAATTGTTAATATCATCACCCGTCCCTTCCACTATTATTACCACGGCACAATTACCATTGCCGCATTAGTCCACAATTACTACCGCACCTCGATTACCATTACCGAATATGTCCACAATTATATTTCCTCCACCCCAGGATAATTAATACCACCACATAAATACCAATAAGTACTATAAATTGGAGCTTCTACCATTTATATAAGCACAATCGCCAAAAAAACAGTAAATAACCGGCTTTAAAATGATAACAAAACAGCATTAAAATTTTAAAATAATAACAATTTTACCTACCATAGACTTACAAAGAATCTTAGAAAAACAATATTCCGTGAACAAAATAGACGAACGGTCAGTGCGTTGACACTGCGATTTGCGAAAGAAGTTCGGTACAGAATTCAGCATTGAATACAGCGACCAATTGTGTACGTATGCATGCAAGGACACATCGATGTGCATATACGCCCTGTCCCAGTTTTAATTCATGTTTATGTTTGTGTGAGCTTCAATACGTGAACGTGCGTGTATGCATGTCTGCGTACGTATGAGTGGCATTCCGACGACAATTTTCCCTCCCACTACCACAAAAACACCAATATATACAAACATAAATAAATCCAAAATTTAAAAATTAACCTGTTTGTCTGACGATCGCAGAGAGCGTGAAACCCAGAGTCAGAAATTCACATCAATCCAACTATATATATATATATATATATATATATATATATATTATTTTAGAATATTACCCAGAAAACATGTCAAAATTACTGCACTAAATACGTCTCATCAGTCGGTTGTAAACATCTGGCGAGCGAACGATTTATTTATTTATTTAAAAAGAGTAATCAAATTCCAAAGTTTAACTAAATTATAAGGTAAACTATGCTTAAAATTTACTGTTAATTCATTTCTTTGATTTAATAAGAAATCTTTTGGTGTTTTGATAAATTACGGCTTGTCATGTAATCACAAAAAACAGGGTTCATATAAAAATGTACATGTCCTTCCTTTTTTAAAAAATTTTGCACCTTTTTTTTCTTTTTTCTCATAAAGACGTTGTATTCTACTTTTAAATTTAAATAAATCGTTGACTGGTCAGAAGTTTATAATCGCCCCATGTCATGCATAGATACGCATCGAAACACGAACGATTTTGACGTTTTTTTCTGTGTAATATCCTAAGATAAATAATATAATTTGTATAGAGCCCTCTTTTGAATTAAATGCTACAATCGTTGAAATTGCACTCTATTCGTTCTCGTCTTATTTGTACCTATATATATATATATATATATATATATATATATATATATATATATATATATATATATATATATATATATATATAATAATTTTACGCAAATACATAAATATTTTATAATGTTTCTATGCATTGACATGAATCATAAGTTTTTGTTCAGTCATTCAAAAGAGAAAATTTCATATCAGAATACATCTATTATCTATTATTATTTTGTCAGTGTGCATTTATTCACCTATATATATATATATATATATATATATATATATATATATATATATATATATAGTTTTAAAGTATAGTATATTTATGGGTAAAAGTGATAAATGTCAGTTAGACAGCCCGTAAATATTAAAGGTAAACACTAAGAACATCACCAAGCGTTTGACTGTCTGTTTCATACTTCAACGCAATCTTTAGGTCCGAATCCTCAGTATTCATATATATATATATATATATATATATATATATATATATATATATATATATATATATATAAGCAGCATCTCTTCATTGAAGCATGTTTCATTAAATAATATAGACATATTATGTCTATTTTATATAATATTTTCTATTTATCTAATTATCTTCTTGATGCTGAAATTCATCAAGGAAAGGGTCGTAATTTTGTTAAACCAATTATTTTCTATCTCCTCAGCGGTGAATTGCACAGACAAACTTAATGTCACTGTAATCGTTTTGATAGTGATTTTGAAAGAACGCCGGAACGTTCTACGAAATCAAGCGAACATTATCCAAAGGCAATAACCAGAGATGGTAAATTGCAAAACTGGTGTTAAATATTAGTTAGGTAATATGCATTTCAAAACATTGCTACAATACACATAATAAATTTTGTTCAGTGTTAATTGGTTGCTTTTGATATAGGTGACTCGAGAATATTTTGTTTATTATTTTCATTGTGTAGTATATTTATGTTTGTCAACAAGTATTTTCCTGTATTTTGAAGGTGGATAGGAATGTGTCTTTAAATGTTGTGCGATAGAACATGTATAGGAGAAATTGAGCGTAAGAAGCTTGATAATATTGTGTTTGTCAAGCCAATCTCCCAAACTATACATATATATATATATATATATATGTGTGTGTGTGTGTGTGTGTGTGTGTGTAAAAGTGGACATTGAAGTCAACACTCACAGGCGACAGTCTGTTTCATGCTAGACACAGTCGTCGGCCTGAGTGTTGACTTCAATGTCCACTTTTATATTTACATACGTTGTATCTCTGATATTGAACACATTATCCCATAAATATAGTACACCTTAAAACTATATTTCTTCATATATATATATATATATATATATATATATATATAGTTTGTGAAAAACTAGGATGGGTAAACCAAAGGAGGATAAAATCCAGAGTTTATTTGAAGGTAATATTAAAGATCTTGCTCTGTCATATACTGTATACACACCCATGCAAATATCTCATTTATTTGAAGGTATTTGTTTGGAAGTAAAGTCTGATGATCCGCAGTCCTTTTAAAAGGGCTGTGGTGAAATAATTTATTACATGGAACCATAAAGTGGTCTGTTTTTTTATTTTTTTTTATTTTATATATATATATATATATATATATATATATATATATATATATATATATGGGGGTGCAACGTTTCTTTCCTTAAATATGACAGAGGAGTAAACATTTTTTTAATTTAGTTCATTTTTTCCAACGTTCTTACATTTTTCCTTTAGGTGGGAGCAAAGTATTGAAAAAAATATCCATATTGTCTATTGTCCCAAGCAATTTCGGCCACTATTTGAGACATTTTCAAGGCTGCTTTAGGTGTTTTTAATTTTTCTTCATCTTTTGACTGTTGAAGATGTATTTTATTTTCTATTGTTTTGAATACAAGTAGGAGCGTTTATTCCGAGCTTTCGATTTTTGAGTGGGGCTGGATTTCATATGAGCGTCTTTCTATTTTTTAATAAACTTTTAACACACCATTCCCTAGAATAGGGAGAGGCTCATAGTAGGAGAGATGTTTAATATACAGTTCCTCTCTTTTAGCGAGATACTTCCGGTAATATGATTTACATGGAACTTCGAGCAGAATTTTCCTTCGTGGTTTCATGGTTTTTATAAATTGTCCGAATATAGATGTTTTTTTATAGTACTTAGATCACATAAGTGTCATCGAATGCTATAATGCTTTTTTTACCGCTTTAACGAAAGATTAGAGAAGAATAAAAAGCGGTAAAAGTGTGTTTCTCGTGTAACGTAACAGGAATTATCATCATTAGGAAGCCCCCTAAGTTGAAATCAACTTCCGGTTTCGTTTCTTGCAGTAACATTCGAGGAAAGGCTCTTGCGCAAAGTATGAAATCAATTTTTCTCCCACCAAAGGCAGGCCCATTAGCAGCGCAAACTTGGCTTTTGAGACTTGGCTTATCTCGGAGAAAGACACTCTGACTTCGAAGTCAAGTAGAATGCAAGCTAAAGGCAAAATTATATTTTTCCAAAAATACTTAGCGATTCACAGATAATAAAGACAATTTGTTGGGAGTGATGATCGCTTATCTCTTGAATAGAAGAGAAAATAAGAGCTATTAAATAAATATGTTCGACGCGGAATTAACTTTTTATTAACCTTTACCATGGAGTCATGCCAAATGTGGTGTTTTATTATCGCTTACCTCCTAAAAAACTATGGTATTTTTAAAAATCATGAAAAGTTACGTGTAATTAAAAATGCTCATATATATATATATATATATATATATGCATGTGTGTGTGTATATATTACTTATATATAAACATATAATAAATATATATAAACAGTTAATCCAACAACAAATGTATATATATTTCAGGAAAGAAAAAACTTGTATAGATATTGTAATAAAAATTTATATTATACAAGATAGTTTTATACTCTACAATCACAAGAGATACTCAAAATGGTTGTTTTATTTCACAAACCCGGTCAACACATTGTAGCATTCTTAAGAATTAATGTCGCTGAGTATTGGCAACTTCCTGTGCATTATTAAGGCGTCCACTATTTTAATCACTTTTGGGGTGCGGACAAGGTGATTAAAATTCTATTTTCTACTAATATATTTCGATTGCGTCTGGTAGGATTTTGTGTTTAAATGAGTCCTAATGGAGCTATGGTCGGATAGTTGCAAAAAACACATCTGGATAGGTATGTATTAGTCTGACCAGGGTCATTATTTATGAGTTTGGTTTGATTTAAATTATATATATAAATATACACACATACACACACATATATATATATGTATTTATATTATATATCATAATATATATCTTTATATATATAATATATATACATATAATAATATACAATATATATTGTATAAGAATATACATATATAATATATATATTATATATATAAGAATATATATATATATATATACAAATTATAATATATATCATATAAATTATAATATATATTTATATTATTATATAAATTATAATACATGTAAATTAATATATATATATATAAATGTATATAAGAATATATATAGATTAATATACACATATATATATTAGTAGATATGTCTGTATATTAGTATATATATGTATTAATATATACTAATATACATATATTAGAATATATATTTATATATTAATATATATGTATATAAATAAAAAGAAAGAACAGTAAGATATATAATCCGGTGTTCTTATAGATATTTTATTTTTACAAAATAGTGCTCAACGTAAATTTACAGAGCATAATATTATAAAACCATATTTTAAATCAATTAATTTATAATATTATATTAATATATATAAATGTATATGTATTAATATATATCTAATAGAATATTTATATATTTACATATATATATATTAATATTAGAATATATATATATATATATATATATTAATATATATAACAATATATATTAAAATATGTCTAATAGAATGTATATATATATATAATTATATATATATTTATATGTATATTAATATATATATATATTAATATATATATATATAGAGAGAAAGTTGTATATTTAGGCAGCAATCCTTCCTTTATTCATATTTCATTAAAAACGACAGACAAGTTACTACGGTTGAGCTTTTTATTTAATTTTTCTTGTGTTCTGACAAGAGCTTTCTTTTCTGGACAAAGGGTGTGTAAGAACTGTTCGAATGTTTCATATTTCCGAGTGCTTTCGGCTATACCTTTAGCCATTATCAAGGATGTATCCCTACCACACATTGATACATACACAGAACCCACACACTCAACTAAGCTGATAATCGAATCATCCTTGATAATGGCGAAAGGTATATAAAATAGAATTTATATATTGAACCAAATTGTTTCACTTTGTTGTTTAATTTTTAATTGTTTTCGTTTTTCTATTCCACTTTGTTTGAATATCTGCTATTCCTAAGGGCTGATTGATATTTTTTTTTATAGTTTCGTTGAATATTTTTAGGGTAGTAGAATTTTTTGAAATGGTTATATTATAGATATGGGTATTTGTTTCAATAAGTTAGGGAGTGCTCATTTTTTTAAAAATAATTTACTAAATATCTTTATATGGAAATGAACGGTAAATCTATTCCTTGCAATGACACGTCGATTTACTTTATTCGTTCATTGTATTCATTTTTAAATTCGGTTATTGCTTCCTAAAAGAAAAGAAAATGAATATTTTAATCGCTGATCGAATTCAGTAATCAATTTATATTGTCCGATCATATTTTCCTGTTTACTTTATTATTAAATAGAGACGGTTATTCACGTATTTCCATGTGAATAGCACAGATTCGAGTTTGTGAGGAAAATAGCAGAGCAATATTAAATATAGAAAATTGAACTTTGCTGATGTTACGTCCGAGTTTGTTTATGGAAGCTTTCATATGATAACGCAAAACATTTCTATCAAGCAAAATAGTATTTCATTTAAACAGAGGCATACTCACCAGAGCTAAAATAGATTGACATCCAATAGAATAACACTGAAGACATTGGTGTGCGTTTGCGTGGATATAACAAATCCCATCAACACACGCATAATAAGACATCATATTGGTTCTTGAAAATGTCCGAGTCATTCGAAAGTACTTGAACAATACAGCAACACAAATATGAGGATTGGGCAGTTTATCCACAAATTTAATCCCAATACAGAACGCCTTATTCGAAAATGGGGAAAATACCATAAAATACAAAGATGGCGGTTCTTGATGATTCTTTTCTAACATGTTTATTCGAATTAACAAAATACACAGGCATGTGTATCTGTTTTTTATTATTGTCGGCAATTTTTCTTCTATCTATCTATCTATCTATCTATCTATCTATCTATCTATCTATTGTTTATTTTGGCAGCGATTTTTCTTTTATTCATGTTTTCTTGATATTTTTGGGAACTAGAATATATTTAAAGTTTTCTTTCACTTCTTATGTCCTTACAGAATTTATTTTTGAATCAAAAGCATCCCTCCTCCATCTTATATATATATATATATATATATATATATATATATATATATATATATATATATATATATATATATAAATGTTAGCAATCACTATGGATATAGATCTAGGGAGAGCTCTATGTCAGAGACAAGGAAATAATCATTATTATAAAGAAAAGGAATACATAAAAGGCAATGAGGTGATATTTATTCCGTTAAGGGTTGGAAAATTTAACCTCAAATTACTCTTCTATAGATGTCAAATCTTCCGTCCATAATGAAATAAATATGACATTTTCATTTTTTTTTTATAATAATATATATATATATATATATATATATATATATATATATATATATATATATATATACACATTCCTTTTCTTCATAATAATTTCATATATATATATATATATGTGTGTGTGTGTGTGTGTTTGTGTGTGTTTGTTTGTCCATTTTATCATTTTTGACGTATGCAGTATTAAAACATAAAAATTATGAATATATCATCCATACTGAAGACAATCTGAAATCATACTCTAAACTATCACGGCAAATCTTTCAAAATTCAGTTTCGGTCGAAACGATTTTAAGGCATTCCTCAATTTCCTCCGTCGAATAAATTCAAGAGGTTATCCACGGGTGACTACATTTTTCATCCCTGAATCCCATCGATAGGTTGCTCGTCTCTCTTTGCTCTACAGCTATTTTTATGTGTTTGTGTGATATAGCTTTTTAGCTCCTCCTGTCCAGACATTCAAATGTTGGACCCGCCAGTACCATGTTTAATCTTAATTACCTTCATATTCCGTTGGTAAGATGGAAATTTCGCTCAAAGATCCTCTTTCCCAGGACTATTGCAATGTGGAAGGGACTCACCATGGGATGCTTCCTTCATCACTACAAACTTAACTTGTTAATGCCGAAGGTCAACAAAATATTTATTATATATATATATATATATATATATATATATATATATATTGTCAAAAAAAAAAACTTTCGACACAGTAAAGAAGAGAAAACCCAGAAAAAGAGCAGCGACAGCCTGGTAAGTGTTGCAAAAGGAATCCTCTTCTTGCGACCCGCTCCAACTAGGTCTAGTAACAGAGAAGAAAAAGAAGAAATAATCCTTTAGCACGACAAATAACCAGTCACGCGTCGGCTGATAGAGAAAATAGATCTCATCAGAATACAGAGGATGGTTTTTATAAGGAGGCTAACTGCTTCCCACAATCCTCCTCCGACCAAGACCATAAATATCAGTTGGTCATTTGGTTCCAGTTTAGCTGGACACAATTCCCCCGAGGCTGAAGCAACCCGTCCGTAAGTAACCCCTTCTCTCTTCCTCTTTCCTTTTCTTCACAATATATATATATATATATATATATATATATATATATATATATATACGCGTCTGTGTATGTGTGTGTGAATAATGGATTTTTACAAGATTTGTTTTCATTCATTTAAAATTTTAATTATAATAATTTATGATATATAAGTCATTTAAAATTCTGCATTACTTCAATCAGGTTAGATGATATTGTTATTAAGTGAAAACTATATTCACTAATCACAA
The DNA here is from genome assembly GCA_903632075.3 of Acanthosepion pharaonis. Classification (NCBI taxonomy): domain Eukaryota; kingdom Metazoa; phylum Mollusca; class Cephalopoda; order Sepiida; family Sepiidae; genus Acanthosepion; species Acanthosepion pharaonis. The sequence continues at coordinate 1,834,076 of CAHIKZ030005436.1, forward strand.
ATTAAAAGACTTAATACAAAATACTTTGCTTCAAGTATTTATAATATTACGTAACGTGCCTCTGTTTAAAAGTATGATCGACAAATAAGAGCGATGACTCTAGTAATATTAAAGCCAGCAGTCCTTAAATTAGATTAGGGGAAATATTTTCCAACATTTTTATGATTACTGGATACCTAATAATTATATAAAAATATACTATCACGCGTAATTTTCTTATATTATGTTTTAAGAGATTAACTCTCTCCGTACAACAACAAGTAAATCTGTCAACACCTTATAAATGCCTGTGCTCTACGAGTGTCAGGGGACGAGGACAAACGCGTCATCACCGCTAGGGTTTGTTTCAAAAATCCATTTTTCTGTTATTTTAAACTTAAAGTAAAGAATCTTTTTTCAAATCAGATTAACTATACTTTAACTCAAATTAAGTTTCAGAAAAGTACATTTTATTTTACTTTTTGTCAGATTTTTAAAACTGAGAATTAACATTTGTTTACAAATATGTCAAAAATGACTGACTTCAAACAATTTCTGAAAGCGATCAAAAAGTTGAGATTCCAATTTAATATAATTTCTATTTCAAATACACCAGAGTATTTTGCTTACTGGAAATATTAAATGTAATCATTTGGCTTTCAGTTAAAGCTAAAAAGCATGTTTTGAGAAAGCTTTTTCATTTTTAAAAATTCATTTTCAACTTATGTATAGAAAATGGGTAAAGGTACATATTATAAATATAACTCACTTTATGTATCCAATATAAGAGATAAAAATACGTAATTTGGAGAATAGATAACATTACAATACTTAAAAATGTAAATTTGTTTTAGCAAGTTCCATTATCCGTTGTAAATCGGAAAAAAAAAACAAGCTACTGTTATAAGGGTTTCAAGAACACATAGAACTATTGTTACAGAACGCA
>CAHIKZ030005436.1:1842500-1875000 GCA_903632075.3 Acanthosepion pharaonis
GCTTAGTAGGAATTAAAGAAAAATTACTAATAAACCCTGAGGATGTTTCTGAAGTTTTGATCTGTTATCTGTACATATATATATATATATATATATATATATATATATATATATATATATATATATATATATATATATATATATATATACTGGTTGTAACAGCAACATTGTCCAAATCATGTAACATCATGGGATAATTGTATATCCCACAAAATGTTTAATATCTAAAAAAAACCCAAAAGCACTAAACTAATTGACTTTCTTATTTGCAGATTTTCAGATAAGAAGTTTAGACATCTTGACATCATCTGTCGTAACAATCACTAAAAAAACATTATTCAGATAGAAATAGAACAGGTTAAAATAGTTTTGTGTCAGCCCCACTATGCCTTCCCAACTGAGCAATAGTGAGAAGAAAAAGATAATTCAGAACTTCAGAACTTCAGTAATAGTACCACTATTCATACTATGGATTCCATCTTCAATTCTGTTCGTTAAAGAACCATCAAGAGAACGGTGAATAAATTTTAAAAAGAGGGAACAAGAGAGTGGAAAACTAAATCCGGATGTCACAACAGCAAGAGGGTACATCATTTCAATTTAGAGCTAAATACATTTTTTATTATTCTAAAAGTTCAGTAATGTTACAGAAACCTCGGAGATTTTCACTAATAAATCTTTAATCCTTGATAAGATACAACGGTTTAAAACTTAATCTAAAAGTTGGTCAAATTTGGTGTTACACAACTTGTACAATTTTTCTGTTACACCCGTTATATATATATATATATATATATATATATATATATATATATATATATATATATATATATATATGTATAAAATTATCACTGAACTGATCAAAACTTCAAGAACACAATGTTATGTATGTATTCGCGTGTCCAATTGTATGCTATCTCTCTAATTATTATAATTCAAACAACACTTGGATTGGTTATACAACGTCTACATTATCCCACCGATACATATGTATTTTATTTGATGATAGCTCAATTAATATATATAACCAGTCAGCATTAGACATCAGACAAATCGTTAATAATAACACAAATATATCACATAAACTTCAAGAACAACTAAAAATAATGGAAGCATCAAAGACACAAAAACACATTGCAACCCAATACAATTTTACCAGATTTATGAACAAATATACTAAATAGTTTTGATAAATAATAAAACAAAACACGACACAATAACATGAACTGTAAAACCTGATATGACGCGTTTTAATGTTTCTTTAACATGCAAAACAATTTTTTCATCACATGTAAAAATACCACACAAAATGAAAGATTGGTATTCCTAGTAAAAGAAGTCGGAAGATGATGGAACGTCATATTCGATTTTAAATTTTTCCCAGTTAAACCGAGAAACACGCTATAAACAAAATACTATCGGAGAGAAGTGATAAACTCCTTCTCGACGTAGTTTTCTCCCAAGCAAATTAGGCTCTGCTTTGGTTGGATCATAACGGTGAAATACATAATTACTTTCCGAGCACGCGATTACAAACTCACAATATGACCAATACAAAGATTCAATGTTCTGCCTGACTATATCACTGCATATCGACCCAAGGTGAGGATCCTTTACTCTTTCTAATGTAGTCATGGAGTTAGATAATATAGAGAATCGTATTGAAAGAAACCACTTGTAAATACTGATTGGTGTTTTTCTTTCCGTCTCCTACCTATTTCTAAATTTAATTTTAATTCAGTCTAGCGCAATAATGTGTTTGAAACGCAGTGAAGAAATAACTCCCACCATAGTAACACTCTGTAAGAATAGCTTCTTAACCTAGGAGGATGCTATCATTTGCTATAATATAGTATTCTAAATCTGAAACTATAGGTAAATTAATTTAATTTCATGTATATTGCATCGTATCAAAGTCGGTGAGTTACAAGCAATATCTACCGACATTCCTAATGCTGAAAGATTGGCAAGCTGTCAAAGGGAAATAAGGCAACCGAATGAAAGTGTGTGTGTGTGGGGGGGGGGAGGAATGTGCGAACGTAGGATGGAAACTGGAAGAAACGTGTAGAGAAAAACGAGGTGAAGGCCATCAGTGTCTACGAGGAGAACAACCAATGTCAAAGGATCACGCTATAAAAGAATGCAAACAATAGAAAGGATTTTGAATAGGGAAAATGACCCATTATAAGAGCTCCTGACAGGCGAATGCCAGCATTCGTGCACCAAGTTGGGTATGCTTGTATACTAGATATATTTGCCGTCTGGATTACGGATTTAGTTAGATATTTTTCTACTTACAAAATAATCGGAAAATGTATGATTCCTGAAACAGAATACCGAAAATAATTTTAAAATAAGGAGCACGCCATTCGAAATAGAAATCGTATGTTAACCTTGTACTCTATACTATGGAATACGGGATCACATCCTTACCAGGGTAGGTGTCGCTATTGCAGGTTTCTTTAGTAGTTAGGTTTCATAAAGTTGCTAGCCCCGAAAGCAATCAGTTTTTAATTCAGGGGTTCCTTCTAGACTGTTTCTCAGTCGAGGCCGGAGAACCCATTCTACCCTGTTATTAATCCCTAGCTACAGGAAGAAGAGAATAATTTATACTTTTTTAAGTGTTTAGACTATTTACATTGTTTGGACACTTGTCCTCATCTTTATTGTCATATTAACGACATCTCGGCCGTTGTACGCTCCGGGATTCAACAGGAGATATACTTTGGAATTTCGAACCCCACCCTATATTTAGTCCAGGGGAGTAGATTGTTCTAGTTCCATGTGTCATGCCTTTTCTGGATATCTCAGTTACAGTTAATTCCCTTTAGCAACTCGACTCTCCAATCACCTGAAGACTTCAAACAACGCTTTTATCCACTGGGCCACGTGTTAAAGTGTGTGTGAAAGCGAATGCAAAGAATTTCAGCTCAGTACTCCAACTCTATTTTGTGTGCCAATAAACAAATAAGTACAGAGTGGAGATAGAGGAACGAAACGAAACATTTTAATCATGTCGACTCAAGAGTTTGATATAGAAGAATTAAATCAATCTCTCTGCAACATAATTTTGAAAAAAACAAAAACAAAAACGCGTGTACATTATGGTGATTTTCTAAACATAGCTTAGAACAGGCACAAGGCCGAAAGTATGGGGCACCCAGTAAGGATCGAGCTCACTACTCAATTGTTTTAGCGAGACACGCCTTCTAGCCATTAAACCACGTCGAGTTACTCCAAACGCGTTTATATTATGACAGATGTTACGAAAAAATCAACGATTTCACAATAAAACTGTTACTCTCACTGACGTACTATGGCCTCTCTCTGTCTTTTTTTATAAATATTTTCACTGATGTCCCGACTGCATTAATTTAAGATGCTACTAGGTTGGTATTTAGGTCCCACCTTTTTACTGTCGAAACAGTTAAATGTAACCGCCTCTTATACTCCAACGTCTTCTTCTCTCGCCCTTCCGGACAGTAGATCTCCCTTCCTCTTACTTGATTCTCTGATAAGTATAATCTTCAAAAATTTAAATGTAATGCTAATCGACATCTTGTGATGCTTTGATCCCCGTTCTTTTTTTATCCTCCTCCGTTCTTCTTTTTTCTCCCCCCTCCATTATACCCAGTCTTTTCACTTACTTACTGTTGCAGCGTAACTACCAACAATAATTGGTATATCCCATTCACATAAATACAGTAGTAAATACTGTATGTTGGTCTGCAGTTGAAGATTCATTGTGGAATTCACTCGACTCACTTCTATCAGTTGACGACTTCTATGCGCCGTGGTGAATCCTATATGTGTCGTTCTTGTCCTAAGTATTAGGTTACAACACTTACACTGTCTGTACTAGTGGCACTCTCGCCTTGCTTGGGATGAATTGCTTAAAAAGAAATTAATTGTGGTCTCATGATATATAAGCTTACCGGGAAGAAACAGCCTGCACGCCGGTGAAGAACAGGTTCAGGGAATACACCAAAAATAAAAAAAGACAAGTAAAGCAGGGATGTGTTCTTTCATCGGATTTGTACAACATGACAATCCAAAGAGATCTAGAATTGAGGACATAATCTTAACAACATGAGATTCGAGGATGACTAAATATTGATAGCAGACTCGTAAGAAATCCGAAAGAAATATTAGACAAGGAAGTAAAGACAACGAAGAAAACAAATCCTTACCTCGAAGAAGACGAAATGCATGGTTGTTATTAAAAGAGATATTTCAACGTATAATCTATGTATAAAGAAGCAGGAACAGAAATGTAATTATTTTCGCCGTATGGAAACAGATGATGGAATATGTGACGCAGAAATCTAAAGACTCATAAAGACGTTCCAATAACTGATGTTCGAGAAATTACGTAGAAAATATGCTTTCTCTGACAGGAAGCGAATCTGTGTTCTATATGAAACCGTCATTTGATCTGACGTGCTATGGCACTCAGCTACAGAGAAAGCGTCCGGTTAGCAAACTTCTAATAATTCTTTATAAACAACAAGTTTTCGACCATCTTTATCGAAAGATCATATATGTTCACGAACGTATCTTAACGTAAACATTGATTGTCTTGCCTTAAATAACTCCAGCTCTTAAAATTTTCGTTTATAGTAAAGTGTGTTTCAATAATTTGGACCGATTTTAAATGTGAATTATGTTTAAGCGTCTAATGATTTTTTTTTATTTTTATTTCACATTTGGCGGACATTTAGGCGATATTATTTTTCACACATAATTGCCATGACTTTAACATGATCCAATAGAGAAATAAATAAATTTTCACCAACAACGCTGATTTATTTACTGCTGGCTTTGATTCGTCTTAATGAATCACCCTTTAGAAATAGCAAAATATAGCTTCTGTAATATTTGTCTATATCTCTGAAATGAGTCATTGTAACTATCGCTCGGACTATTGTCACCATCGGTATTTTCATGTTCACAACGTTTCGGTTGTCGTACACTCCGACTTTCATTAAGGCATGGCACGTGGAATTAGAACAATCCACCCCGTAGACTAAATAAAAGGTCCGGTTCGAAATTCCAACGTAGAAGGGGAGAAATGTCGTGAATGTAGCAATGAAGACGGAGACAACAGTCCGAACGATGTAAATAGTATAAAAAGCTTCTGTAAACAAAGTAAGAAGAGATAGGGGAATGTGCTTAAAATCAAAGAATATATTGCCTGAAGCACAATGTAATATCTAATCTATATGCCAACAAATGCTGGATAATTTCCTCACAAGTGAAGCTGGGATTTAAAGCGACAGAATATTTCAGAATATCCTGATAGGAATATGTAAACATAAATAGAAGACTTATGGATAATATGAGGAAAAGAATGTAAATTGTTCTGAAGCAGTAAAAAGTAATTATATTTAACGAGTTTGTGCGGATGAATAACGGGGACAAAAATTAAGGTAAACGATAAAGAATATATTTAGAACAACAAAAGGTTGGAAGTTGTGGAGAGCCGTAATCAGACATATTCTAAAGAGTCTTGGCACATAATTGAAGAAGAATATTGTCTCTCTAGCATAAAAAAAATCATCAGTTATTCACACACTGATTGTGTTAACTTTCCTAGTTTCGATTTAACAATATTTGCAGCAGTTTTTATTGCTTCCTAGAGGTTTCCATTGTTTGAACAGTGATTTCTATTCTCATATAATTCTCTTTCAATGATAGATGACAAGTATTCAATTGGAAAATATCCGAACAGTTTAGATGCCATTCTATTAATTTGGTGTCTGAAAGCTTTTTCTTTTTTTTTTTTTTTTTTGGCAAGGTAGCAAGTGTTGGTATTGCAGAATGTAAAAGGGTATTCGCTTGCATTCTTTTGTTTAAAGTTTCTTGTTTATGGTACGAAATACATAAAAATGTCTGGTTCAAGTACTTAGAATATTTCTCCGCTTTTATAATAAAAAAATCGAGATATTTTTAATTTTCTGCTTTCTTCTATTGGCAGACAATCGATTTCGATTTTGACGATGACGCATTTTTTGGGAGCACTCAAGTAGCTGTGTGTCTGTTTTGAACAGAACAGACATGGACAATCTGTTGTTGCTCCGTTACCATTCTCCCGGACCTCCTTCAAACACGGAAATTATCTGGAAAATCTTACAGCTGATCTTAATAAACCTATAGTACAAAATATATAAAAATGTCTTGTCTAAGTACTTTAATAATTCTCTACTTTTACCATGACCAAATAAAAAAAAAAAAAAACATCAAGATATTTTTTTAATTTTCAGCTTCTTTTTCTTGACAGCCCATCAATTTCGATTTTGACGATGGCGCATTTTTGGGAGCTCTGAAGTAACTATGTGCCTGTTTTGAAAAGAAGGGATATGGAAATTTTACAACTATATCGGAGCATCGACTGTTGTTCTGTTACCTTTCTTCCACGCCTCCAGCAGCAACGGAAAATATATTGAAATTCTTACAGCCGATCCTTTTGTATGATGTTCTTTTGTAATCTGTCATTTTTAGGTAATTTGGGGACTGATAGCACGTAATTTCAGGTTGCGCTTAATGACATCTTTGCATTTGCGGGGTCTTCCAAGTTATCTATCGCCTTTTGTTTATCCGTAGGAGAAAAACTTGGCTTCAGGCATTCAGAGGTGTAGTCTGAGCCGCCTCTTGTTGATACCCATAGGGAGGTTCGCCAGTTGGCGCAGGTTTTCACTGCCAAGCAAATTCCATGAAGGCTATCTTCTTGTTTCTACCTTTCCATTCTATGTTGTGAGGTCATGACTTGGTTCACGGATGCGCCTTTCTTCGAGTTCCTGTTTCACTAAGAACTGTTATGTCGAAGTTGTAGCGGGATATTTCTCCGTCAACGATAGTTGTTCTTTTTTCATGTTTTGTAACAGATTCCCGATCCATGAGGATGTAAACAATCATTCCACGGTTTTGATTATATTCTTCTTCTTGTGTCAACCGTATTATAGGTTAGACTTCCAGTCCTTGCTGTTGGCCTGTCAGACAATATCTAGGCCCGTCCGAGTAATGTACTGAAGATGATTCCGGAATTCTGCCTAACTCATCCAGGTGGAAAGATGTACTTCTACAGCTATAACTACAGATGATCGCCTTCAATTGTTGATAGCTTGACAGTAAAGAAAATAAGAGGAGCAAGTAAAGTTAGTGTTTGATCAGCACGGAACAGACGTTGCAGGGGAATATTTTCAGATTTTCAATGTCAGTAGCCGGGATCCAATGACAAGAAAAGCATCGAGGTCGGAGAACTCCTTAGCTGCAGTGGATAATTGACATGTTTTGGGTGCCTGCGCACGCCATGTGTTTTTAAGAAGGCTTTGAAAACCTTCCACCAACTACAACACGAACAACAACAACAGAACGTTAGATCACATTGTTGATCTCAACTGTCTAGTACGTCGAACGTGTCTCTGCATAATGGGTCGGCATATTTCCATTTCATCTAATATTTTTTGATCCATCGACTGCATTCTCCACTTTCAGATAGCCTGTTAAATGATTTTCTACAAAGTTTAATCTAAAACATGATTTCCCATCCCCCAGTTGTCATAAGTCGATCTGAAATAAATATATATATATATATATATATATATATATATATATATATATATATATATATATATACAGTACAATTCAAAAGTTTGAACCAACACCCAGAATCAGCATGGTATGCACTTTACAGATATGTGAAACCTTTCCATCCAATAAAGGAAAAAGCACTCTTAGAGTCATAGGAAAAAAATGAAATCAATTATCAAGCTTAAACTTCGAGAAAGTTTTTCAACGAATGGCAGAAATGTGTGCTACAGTAATCAATTCTAAGGCAAGATATTTTGACGAGAACAAATTTTAATCATAAAATAGTGTTTTTCTTTTTTTTTTTTAACCATCCATAATAATTTTCTATCATTTAAAGTACAAAACTACTACTTTTGGTTCCAATAAATTACTAGGGCTGGCCTCAAACATTTGATATATATATATATATATATATATATATATATATATATATATATATATATATATATATATATATATATATATATATATACTGTTTTATAGTTGAACGCAGTCTTTATGTCGTGAAGATAGTACTCAAGCATGAAACAGAATGTCACCTCTTAGTGTTGACCTCAGTAGCCACTGAGGTTAGCATTATACATACACACATACACACACACACACACACACACATATATATATATATATATATATGTGTGTGTGTGTGTGTGTACGTGTGTTTGTTATGAGTAACAATCCTTGTTTCATAAAATATAGTTCAACCAACCATATAAGATAAAATTTGACATCACATATCTAAAAAAGATGCTATTTGGCAAAATATTCTCTTTGTGATTGCATTTAATTCGATTGGCAAAATTAATCAAAATAATGTCAAAAAAATATAAAGGAAACATTCAAAAAATAAGACTTAGGTAATACCCACGTATTTGGCTACAATCATTAATGGGGATTTATATATATATATATATATATATATATATATATATATATATATATATATGTATATGTGTGTGTGTGTGTGTGTGTGTGTGTATATATATATATATATATATATATATATATATATATATATATATATACTTGTGTGTGTGCGTCACTCTGTGGTGTGTAAGAAAGGTAAACGCTTAAGAATGGCTTGAAAATCCCTTCTTTGCTTGCTCTCGCTCTTTGACATTGGCTATTGATATCCCCCCAAGACAATTTCAAAGATTTACCAATGATTACCGTTAGGGATCAAGGCTTTCAGGACAAGTGAGCAAGGGTGGCTGGCAGGATCAGTACACGTCCCCCTTTATCTTACTTAGACGAGTCTTTGATTTGTTAAGCTGAAAGGCGAGATGACTGCGGGGTGCTTAATGTTTACTTTCCCTCGATTCGATTGGATAATGACCTGGGAAGCAGGAACATTAAAACATTTCCTAAGAGCATTTATGTTTCTCGCTGTATGGAAGAGAGAATAATGGTCGGTGGCAAAGTGCCTTCAAATAGCGAGTGCCGAATAAACGAATTCTTCATATTTGGAAGCCAAATGAGAAATTTGCGTCATGTAATAGAAAGCCGCCTATCCATTGTGATGAAAGATAGAGTGGGACAGGGAAAATCCAAAGAGAAAATCCTGGAAGGAAGATGAAAGTTTTGGATGAATAAAAAACATCTAAAGATACGTCGTAGAAAATTGATGCTTCTGTGAAAAATATTTTCATTCAACTCATTTTTGCAGAGAAGCCAAGAGGCGATCTCTAAAAAATAGGTAAATATATGATGAAAATAACCAATAAATTAGCAAAAAAAGACGAAAAATATAATGTACATTATAAAAAGAACTTAATTTATGTACGGTTTTCGTTCAGGACGATGGCTAACATGCTTATCCACAACTTCCTATCCTGTATAGATCTAAGAAAGTCCCTAGTTCAATCCCTGTTCTATTATCCAATAATCCAGCTCGTTAGGCTGGTTACCTGCTGTTTTCAATCTTGCCTTCAGTATATCCTGTGATTTTCTAATTCTCCACACATTCTTTCCTCAGTAGATTCCATAAAAAATATCTCTTTTTGAATCAAAGTATAATTGCCATTTTTGTTACCATTTGCTTAAAACGTTATCCTTTCTGAGGTATTTTCGTCCAAAGTTATTCTCTGTATATTTCTGTAGAATCGTCCTATGACAATAATCTACATCCGGCAGCAATCCTCTGATTGGGAGGTTTTGAGGAACGTAGAACCACCACTTAAATGCTCTTGTTCCCAGGTCCACCCTGACCCGAAGTGGTAGTACCTGTTAGAATCCCAGCTATGGACAAATTGTTAATCTCCCCGAAACTGGGGTAAAAATCTATGAAAGTATAAAAATATATTTTCATAGTAAAACAATATTACCAGCAACGTATTATTTAAAAGGAAATTACCAGTAATACAATTTTACAAAAGAAATTACTAATGCTCTCAAGAAAATAAAATTTCGGAATTAAATGACTCATGAGGAGTTGATATGCCGCTAAGCAAACAGACTTCTGTAGAAACACATCACTGTTGCTTGAAGTCTCCTCTCCATCTGGGAGGATTATTCCCTGCTATATACAAGGTTTTTTGAGGGCATCTTTCGCTATTTTAATTTTCCCGTTCTTAATACCTTCTTTAACATTTGAAAGACATTTTTCTTTATTCTAATTTTCCTGTTTCTTAATACTTTGTTCAGAACATGTGTGACGGTGTAATCGATAATAACTTGGAAGAAGAAATTGGAGAGTAAATACCCTTGGGAAAGGATGAATCCATCTCTACTCCCCCAGCTGTGGGGTGAATAGCAGGACAGACTGGATCCTATAGTCATTACTGGCAGCTGGTCTACTGCAGAAAGAAACGACAACCTACTGCGGGAACATCTGCCTAGTCAATCCTGAATCGAAAGAGACATGATCGACGAAGCGTGTATCACGTATGGCACTTAACTGATTCGGTACTTTGTTCAGTTTTTGGAATGCATCGTTCACTCTTGTAATTTTTCTTTATCTTAATACCATGCTTATCATTTGGAAGGCATCTTTCGCTATTCCGATAAATATATTTAATATTTAAAAAAATAAGTACTTTAATTACAAAAAGAAACTCTTATTATTTTTATCTAGTTACTTTTCTTCGCTTTTCTTTATTACTTGTATAGGTCTATATTCGTCATTTCGCTCGCAATAATGATGCTTGAGGACTGTCTTTCTCTTTTTTGTTTGCAATTATATATCAACATATTAGGATACGGAAAAATTTCTGCTCCCGTTTTTTAAAAACAACGAGAACTCTTAATTCCTGAACTTTAAAAGTAGCTTTATTTCTAGTGAACCCAATTTACGTTTTACAATACTTAGCAAAATCCCATACCTCAAGAAATAAGTTTGATATTGAAAGACAGAATCATCATGATCGTCGGCAAGAGAGACAAACAAAAGAGTGAACTTTTAATGGGAGACATTACAATTAAACAGATGCATTCATTTATCCGTGTAGCAATAAACGACGGAATATGTGGCACAGACCTCCAAAAACGCATCGTAACTGAGAAATAATTTTATGCAAAGTACAATGACATAGGAAAAAATTGTGAGGAACAAGGAAAAACTTCAAAGTTTATTTCGCCGATGTGAAGGACAAAATGAAAACAGAACGTGATTTTTTAAATTGCAGACGTTATGTAATTAACTTTTTTTGCTGAATTTATTATACATATATTCACATCTTTTTCAGTACAGGGCTGGTTAATTTTTGGATTAGTAAATAATTGGTTATCAAACATCGATTTATTTCGAAAATATAAAATGGAGGAAAACCGTGGCCAGATCCGAAAATATCACTCGCTATGAACAAAGATGGAAGAAATAATTCTTACAAATTGCAGAAACTTGCATAGACACTGATTAGGCAACAGCACGATGAGTAGACGATGCATTTGAATGACGCAGCCGTTTATTTGGATAGTGAAATCAGTTGTAGATGTTTCGCAATTGCATTCAGTGTCTTAATCCAAGTTCTGCGCAGATATTGTTCAGAAAACCGTAAGTGGAAGACATTCAAGAGAGAAGACATTTTCCAGAACTCTCTATTACAAACAAAAGGAACAGCCTGACACGAAAATTACAAATTGGAGATACGAAAATCAAACAAATACAAAATTTTAAATATGTGGAAAGTGCGACACTGAAATGCCTTCCAAAAGTCAAGCAAAGCATTGAGAAATCGAAAAAAATCGTTAGAAACAAAAATGAAGAGTACAGAACTATTATTTAATATCAGTCGTCCTATATGGCAGTGAATGATGGACAATTTCTCACAGATGAAGAAAAGATTTAAAGCTCAGGATGCTGAGAATACCATGGACCGAACATATTAATAATGACGAAGATTTAGAGAAATGTAAACAAAAAGAAGACTCGTGTTTCAAGAAGAGACAGCTGAAACGTCTTGGGCAGATAATGAGGAAAGATATCTTTGAAAATTTTATATTCACATGACAGATTAAAAGCACGATTGACAGACGAAAAGAACGCTTAACCCAAGTAGCGAACTTGAGTAAATTGGTGACGGAAAAAGAGATAAAAAATAGAAAAAAAAAATTATTAAGAACTAAAAAAGTATAGGAAATTGTGTAGAGTTATGATCGGCTATGTCCTGTAGAGGCACGGACGATCCAAATAGAATTCTTTTTCCGTTGAATCCAGCACCTTTTCTCATGTTTAAATGTTCTAAACATACAAGATATCGAATAACTCTTAAAGATCACATTGAATCAATTTCGGAATCGTTCTTATATATTTGGAATACGCAATATGGGGAGAGTATATCGATATAGTGACTTTCTAAGCGTAGTTTAGACCTGACACAAGGCCGAAAGTGTGGAGCACCCAGGATGGTATATCGACATAGAAAGAGGGATAAATAGTTTTCTTCTTCTTTATGGGCCGTGTCACTTCAGGACGTAGACTATCATAGATCTCCTCAACTTCCTGTGGTTTGTAGTTCTTAATAAGTTTTGATCATTTTGTTATTTCTCCTAAACAGCGTTATCAGTTTACTCACGTTTGCTCTCTGCCTTGTGGGTATCAAATTTTCCAAGTTCCCTTTCCTAATTATTTACCATAGAAATTTCAACAGTCTCTTCCTGATGTTAAGAAAATATAGAATGATAGACATTACATAGAAGTCCAGTACTATTTGTTTCTAAATCAATTTTCCATGCCTTAATACATTGCTTAGATTCTGAATGTCACCTTTTGCTATTTCGATGCACCTTTGAAACTCTGTGTCACACATTCCATCAATTAACGTTAAAATGTGTACCACATTCCATCAGTTAATCTTCGTGTTTGATTCTGATGTTGCCAATTTGAATCTCACATTTTTGTCTACCTCTCTTGCTCCGTCCTGGGTGTGACGATAAACTACATCCGCATCCTGGGTAAGACGATAAACTACGTTCTGCAGCAAGGCCTATGATCAGGAGATTTTGAGGAGTGTGGAACCACCTCTTAATTGCTGGTGTTCCCAGGTCCACCCTGATCCGGGGTGGTAGCACCTGTTAGGGTCCCAACTATGGGCAAATAGTAAACCCCGAAACTGAGATAAAAACACTATGAAAATGTAAAAATAGGTTTTAATACTAGAAATATGGTGTAAAAAATTATTACCAACAATAAATTTTTGAAGGAAAAAACTATACCAGCAATAAATGCTTGTAGAAAAAAACTATTACCAGCAATAAATTTTTGGAAAAAAATAATATTACCAACAATATGTTTTTGAAAAAATATATTGCCAAGTGTGTTATTAAAAAAAAATACGAAAATAAAACCATCCAAGATTGCACATTTCCTAAAAGAATTTGGATTGTACTAAAAAATATGAGTAATAGAAAAATGGTTCAAATATATATGTATACATACACACCTATTTTACCAAACTGTCGCTATGAATCAATTTTCTAGCATTAAATGACCCACTGAGGTTTTGATATGCCATAAAACAAAACAACCAACCAACCAACCTCTCTTGCAGATAACTATGTATTTTCTTATAGTTAATAGGATGATCTCTCTTTCTTTTGCTGGATTTGTCTGGGAGTTCTTGCCGTTCTCTTCCTCTGTCCATTATCAGTGGGGTGCCATCCACTTATGTTAGGTTATGATTATGGCCACCGGTGTCAGCTCTCATGTTCTTTTTGTATTCGTATTAATCTTGAAGTTTATACGGCGAATAATTGATAACTATATTTCCCTCAGTTTCAGTTGATTTTCACAGTAACTACACAGACCGCCATTTTCTAGCCATGAATGCACAAATTGCAAATAAATAATTATCTCGTGTTGAGAATCGATCCTGTGCCATCCTCGCCGCGGGAAGCCTGTCTAAATATAATAATTGTGCATGAGATAGGAAACAAGTTTAACCAACAAGTTTAACGAAATTAGCCTTAATGAGATTTATGCAACAAGCACGAAATAAAAATTCAACATCGTCAAAATAAATCTCTTATTATTGAAAAAAAATCAAAAAACAATTTCTTCCTGAAAATGAAGATCATTAAAAATAAAAAATACTTAAATCAGCTAAAACACGCACCCGCTATACTATTATAATTAACTCATATATACTTTTTTATAGTGACTTTTGTTCTGTATAAGGCCCGGGTGACACTCGAGGTAGAGGGTTGCAGTGTAAGAGGAACAGTTTATGCGGATAGGTGGGGAAGATAACGGTTAACCCTTGACTTGGACAGATTAAGATCGTCGGTATCAGGAAACCACTCTCTTCGGTTCCACAGAGCAGTGATTCGGGCGAAGAGGCTGCTCAAGTCGAACTTACTTCTTACCAATGGAATACCGAGAGAATAATGGTGGTTTGCTTCAATGTGTGTAGCATGGCGGTGTTGTTCATGATGACGGTCGTCTTTGAGTATAGAATCCAGAGGTTAGCAGTGAATATTTCGAAGACAGTAGGGAAACGTTGTTCAGGTTAGCAGTGGTTATCCCGGTAAAAGTAGCAGAGCGTAGTTCAGTAGTTCTTTCTTCTGTTCTTTCGCTTGACAATGTTGGCACTGGACATTCGGAGAGAGTAAACAAAATGGCCGCCTTTATACACGATGGATTGAATATTTTACGTCTTCTGATTGGTTAACCTTCTATTGGTGGGCTATAAAGTGAGTCAAGTCAGTTGGGCTAGCTCACTAGTACATATATACATAAAAACTGCAGCAGGCGGTTCCTATGTAGTGTAACTAAAGAATGCAGTTCGTCCGAATACTTTCCATAGAAGTAGTGAAGTGAGAGGTTTGCCAAGTCCTATCTATGAGAGAGCGGTTGCAGGGTGGAAAATAATCTGTTACCCACAAGGAAATGGAGAGGCTTTTGAATGGAAAATTGAGAACTATCTGCCGAAATATAACACCAGTTCACCGTTTTAGGCCTGGTCTGGCTCTTGTAAAGTTAGAGGATGGCACGAGGAGTTAGTTTAAGACACAATAGTCGCTAATGACACAGAGCATCATTGTGGTGACATTAGTTCATCGTGACTGGTGGTAGTTCAAAGCTCGATCGGCGGGGATGGAAAGTAACTAGTTTGGTTTTCTAAAGGTGGACATAAACATTTTTACTCGGCCAAGAGGCCCTTCTGATTAGAAATCTGATATTTGGTCTTTTGTTCATAATTAAAGAAGTTAGGGAAGCTATCATGGTTGATATAAAAATTCATATATACTAAAATGAAAATAGCCTGAATATATGTTTTAGTTCAATCAAGGTTAAATATAAAGATACCAGATTTCCGTTAAATAGCATACATCGCAATCAAGGGGTTTCAGTGGCTTTTATTAATCAATGATATAACAGGTATAAGAGGTGCCGATATCGTAACAGTTATAGAAGCAAAAACTGGAATCAGCGAGCCGAGTTCAAATTTCGGCATAGTCTGCTGCGTTCATTTTAATCACACTCTCAGGCAAGGCCAGTATCTCTAATCGCCGGCTTACCAGACGCACTTTTTTTTCATAAAAATACCCTGACAAATACGTGTTCGTCTTCCAAGACGAATGTAAGGCAACACCCAGGCTCAATTAAGCCTGGATGGTCACCTAATTGATTTGGCTGATAGGGACGTGGATTTGTATGTTGAGTCTTTACACTGTAACGTTAACTATCTATCTAATTCAGCCTTTTATATGTTGTAACCGCAGTACTTAGCTGTTACAAGTATTTCCGAGACTATAAACCATCCTGAAGCCGAGCTACAAGCTTAAACATACTTTGTTTACTAGCAGCGGCGGGAGACATTATGATCTTGACTAGTATTTGTTTGCCATACAAACAAAACTGGACGTGTGGTTAATGCAAACAATACGGAGCGCCAGTATGTGAGGGTCAGATGGAGAGTGTGTTGTTGTATGAGAACGACTTTTTTTTTCTTAGACATTTCTTTCCAATATTAAGGTGTGTCTTCCAAGTCGCAGCGTCTTGTAAGCCGGGAAATGCGTTAAGCGTGCACCGGAATCTATCTTTGGCTAGCTGTCAGTGTAAGAGAAATATTACTCGGAGTGCAAAACTGCAGAAAAAGAAACAGGAAAATCTTTTTGTATAAATGGAGGTTTCCCGCCAGGTCTCTATCCTTGGGCACTAAGCTGTTTCATAAATGACATTTTTGATGTCATCAAGTTTTCAACCGTGTATCTATGCTTATGGCAAACCATATTTACTTCTATCTTAATAGTACGTTTGATCGGTTCGATAAGTTTAAATTAGCAACTGATCTAAGAATGGCCTACAAAAACTAAACTACTCTTTTTTAATCATCTGAGAGAACCCTTTTTACTTCCATCAGCATGGCTGATGCTAACCTCAAGAGAGTGGCACTATGGACATTCTCGGATTAACATTTTAGCAGATATAAATGAAAAGAGTATATTGTATCAATTACTACAATTGAACCTATTAAAGTTGGTTCACAATGTCGTTCTACATCTTGCATATTTATAAGTCTGCCATTCGCCTTGCTTTAAATATTGCTTCAAAATCTGGACTGGTGCTCCTGCAATATATTTAGAGATTCTTAATAAAAAGCAAATAAATATCTGCAACATTATTCGTCAATACCTGACCTCTCGGCTTCAGTCCCTTTCCCACTGTTGTAACATATGCTTCTGTGTCTTTTCTACAAATAGTTTCATGTTAACTCTTCTGAAAAAAAATTCTGTTATGGTACCTAGACTTTATGATTGGCAGCAAAGTCGCATCAATTTGCATTTGAAAGGACTTGATGCAACCGTAAGTTCTATGCTAACAGTTCCTTCTATTGTCCTTCTCGCTTCTTGCTTCCCAGCCAATTTAGGATCTTCAAAAATTTAAATGCTATGTCAATCGTTATCTCCTGCCTTCTTAATTTGTGTTCTCTTATTGTCCTCTCTCCTTAATTGTATTTTTCTTGTATTCTCTAACACTCAGTAACATCTTCCATCTTAGTAGCTTTATTGCAATGATTAAGGAAAGCCACTCCACTATCTTTCTCAAGAAGCATCACAATTCAATGATAATAAAGAAAAAAAAAACTTTTCAGAGCTATAATCACCTACGCCCTGAGAGAACATTAGGGTTTTTAAGAACTCCTTGGTCAATAACGAATGTCTTTACTCTCGCATTCATACGATTGAATATAATTTCGAATACGGTCTTAAAAACAAACGTTATTTGCACCTGATGTTCGAATAATCCATTTAAAATCTACTGGCCAAATGGTTAGAACGTTCGCATTCTGATCATAAGACCCAGGTTCGAATCTCCCCATAGTAGATTTGTCAGGAAGGAAACATCCTGGTGTTATCGGACTGGAGGGGGTCAATCCCAGGGTGCGGCACCTTCGGAAAGTGCCTGAAAGACATACCACAGGTTGATCCAAGCCTTGTGAGTGGAATTGGGTAGAGGAAACCCATGGTGGGCATCGATAACTGTGCTAGCACGAAATCACAAATCATCGTAGCCGAGGGCTTGAGAGTGCTGACCTTGTTCAAATTGCTGATGACGCTAGAAAACACGCTATTTCCCAGAAACAGTAACTAAGGTCTGCTCAACATAGTTGCAGTATAAACCACAGGTGGGCTCTTTGGGTGTTGAATAAACACAAATGCGCCTGATCAAGTGTCTGTAATAGGGATTGGCTAGCCGCCCTAGTAAACAGGTATCCTCGAATACGATGGTCAGCTATAGAGTTAAAATCTAAGTACAATGAAATGTTACTTTATATTCATTGACTAGTTTTCTTTTTGATGGTTTATCAAACTTTTTCAGGTTATTTTAAACCTGAATATAATTTTGGATTTAAAGAATGTTTTAGAAATAATAATGATTTATTGATACAAGTTCTACTAACTATATTTTGGGTGAAGAAGTGGTAGATTCTTACACTTCCCAAGTGAATTTGCGTGTAAGTGAATATAAAGAACTCGAATTGAAACTCGGCTTTCCAATTTCCAATCCCTAAACTTTATCCATTCTCTCTCTTGCGGCCTCAGCCGAGATTGAACTCACCAATACTTTGATTGGTGTAGTTCATAATCTTGTCAAATAGCTGAATTCTTGATGCTTCGCTAGGGCTATCAAGGGTGTTTTTTATCGTGACACCATCATTAAATGGATTGCCAACTAAGGCTCAGAGAGACTCCATTCACCCTCCACTAAGAGCATGTTTGAATTCAGAGTTGTCCTTCTCCTAGACCAGTTGCCATCCAAGGCTATAGAACCCAGTCTGTCCTGCTATTTACCCATTGCTGGAGGGAGAAGAAAGAGGATTCACACCTTTCCCAAGGGTGTTAGCACATAAGTGAATGTAATGGATTCGACTGGAATTCGAACTCAGCTCTCCGATTCCTCAATCCAAGCCGCTATCCATTATTTCACCGTGCCTCTTATCCATTACACCACCCTCCCCATTTATGATTACAGCACCAGGCATTCCCGGGCGCTAATAAACAGGTTCGATATCTTCGGTGATCAAAAACATGACAGTCGACATCATATTACTTTTTATACATATTCAAGTGGGGATATGTCAGTCGTTTATGACGGCCAGGGATGTTATAAAACATTCTAAGTTGTACAGGTGTCATATAGGAGACGGACATTGCAGAATAGTGTCATGTCTATCCGTAGTCTTGCTGCAGATAAACGATTCTCAAATGTTGTTTCTCCTCGGACTAGGTTTACTCTGATCTGATGTGACTGATCTACTACCGGCAGACATTGGTGAGTACCTGTTTTATATCGTCGTCTTGGATCAGTTCTAGGAGGTGCAGGGGTGTTCATTTGACAACATAAATATTTCGCCAACATCTCGTGCCCAAAATGGCGTACACAATATCACACCCTCAAACGGCTCTGATTGTGTAACAAGAACAAGTGCACTTTTCTGAGACATGAAATTATTTCTTTAGATTCATTCATCACACTGAACATTCTCGCAGCATACTTCCTCTTTAAATCTCAAATATAGATTGTGGACTGAAGTGATTGTAAATATGTCTCAAGATGGCCGAAGATTTTATCAGATCATCTATCACTCTAAAGCAGGGGTTGCCAAATGTTGCAAGGCGCCGCATAGGTGCTGCGGAGGAGGATAGCAGGTGAGGCGGAATAATTGAAAGAAAATTTAGAAACAGTTTCAAAAAATTAATATGCAAAAAAATAAATGTGATTTCAAAATTATTAAAATTATTTCAAAATATTATTATGGATTAATTCATGTAGGAATCCCAGTAAAAATAGTTATAAATAATCATTGACCTATTTTATCATTGTGATATTTTTGCATTATATCAATTAAGAATATAGAAACTAAATTGGAGGAAAGAGTTATTAATGATATTATTCTGACTTCGAATACGCAGTTATCTCCCTTCAGTTCTGTTTTTAATGTATATTTATCACATAAAATTTGGTGAGGTTCGAGCAAGCATTAATTCCGGAAATAATCCCCAAAGAAAAAAAAGTTGGTTGGGAACCACTGCTCTAGAAAAGAATTTGTTATGGTCTTTAGTAAGCAAAATGACGATCCTGGAACCATAAAATAGAATGTATAAACGTTAAAAAAAGAAAGACAAAGGTGCGTGTTTTCTTCGAATTGAGTACAACAAAATCAAGCAGATAGAAAAAAATAGAATTATCTGCAGAGTGTAGTAACAGACTATAAAAAAAATGTGACACCGAAATCCGAAGCAGCATCAGAATAACGAAGAACCGCTTCTAGAAACTATGTGCATTCATTAAAGAAAGGGAAAAGTTCGTTAGAAACAAAGTAAAGAGTACTGAACTATTATGTCCTATCTATCCTCCTTTTATGGCAATGAACGCTGGTTCTACAGATAAAGAAAAGAATCCGAAGAAAAAGATGTTTTCATACAAAAGGTGAGAATCTCGTGGACAGAACATGTGAGAAATATGGAAGTCTTAAAAGAAAAAGAGAAATAGAAGGACACATATTTGAAGTCAGAAAGAAGCAGTTAAAATTCATGGATGCAGAGTAAGCAAAAGGATTTGGGGAATTGAAATCTCATGGGGGATCTGAAGCGAACAATGGAAAACAAGGAATAATCTAACCAGTTTCTGTACAAGAAGGAAGAGATGGGACAAATAAGTGTCGTACAAAGTCAAATGTTGCTTAGAAATACAAGGGCAGAAAGATGATGAAAGCTATAATTACCCATATCCTAAATAGACACGTAACGGAAGTGAAGATTTTTGAGCGTGTTGAGTGACAACGAAGGAATGATTCTAATGCTGTAAAATCTTTCAACTGTTCTTATTAATAACTGCTCTGTTTTCCTCAGGTAAAGTGACATCTGACCTTTAGAGAAGACTTTCCCACCGCCGTAATGTTGCTTCTCTGTATCTTTCCTATAAATACTTTCATCGTAATTCTTCGGATAAGCTCTTCCCTATGGTATCTAGAGTTTATGAATTTAAGATCCGTACTCCATTGGTAACAAGGTCTCACACATTTAAAGTTGTTTTGGCCAGATGTTACTGTAAGTTCTTAGCTAAAAGTTTTTTTTTTTTTTGGCCATCTCAATTTGTGGAACTCCCTTCCCGCTCCAGGTTTTCTGGCCAACTTTGATCTTCAAAAATTTAAATGCAATGTCAATCGTTATTCACTGTCTTCCTGATTACTCTTCGATTTTTCCAGCTCCTTCATCATATTTTCTTTTTTCTGATTCTTTCACACCCAGGAAATCATTGTGTCTTAATTGTTTACTGCCTTACTTGGGGTAAATGATACTAAAAATATGGAAGTAGTAGCGATTTCTCTTGAAAACAATAAAAAAAATGACATCGTGCATTTATCAAGTACCTACGGATAAAAGATTTTTTAGCCCAAAAAGGACATTTATACTGACATGGTTTGCTACATTTGATGACGCTTCAGCTTTATCAACAGTGCAAAATTGGGGAGCTGAATTTAGGGTGGGAAAGAAGATTCTGGAAGATGACCCATGTTTTTGAACGCCATGTAACTGAACGAGGAAAACAATGACCGTTGTCAACATGTGGCAATGAATGACAGGCTATTGACTATAAATAAAATAGCTAATGCTATTAGCGGCGTATCCCATGAGAGAGTTTAGAATATCCCACAAAATGAACACCGCGTGACGAAGGTTTCTGATCGTTGCATGCCATGCTTTCTGATGCCTGATCAAAAGCGCACGAGGAAAATCACATCACAAGAAAATCTTGCATTGTTTGAAGCAGAGCCCAGTGGATTCCTTGAATGTTTCCTAACCTAGGATAACTGCTGGGTTCATCACTTTTTCCCCGAGACAAAAGAAACAACTCATGCAATGGAAACACCCTTCTTCACCTAATCCAAAGAAGACCAAGGTCGTTTAATGTGCATAGAAGCTGATTGCTTCAGTATTTTGAGATGCAAAATGAATTGTGTTTATTGATTATCTTCACAAGAGCCAAACAATCAGCAGAAAGTGCTATTTCAATTTGCTGAGGTAGATATGAAAAGCTATCAAGACCAAATGCCTAGGGAAATCTGACGAAAGAAGATCTGTTTCATTATGACAATGCTTCAGTACACTATTACTTGGTTTCAATGGCTGATGTGCCTGACTGTGGCTTTGAGATAAGAGATCACCCCTATCTATTCATCTCATTTCGCCATATCTGTCTATCATCTCCTCCAAAACATGAAAACACACACTTGACTATGAACCAGTATCGCAATGATGATGACGACATTATCTGCTGCTGATGCCTTATTTGACCAACACGATGAAATGACCAATGAGTTCCAAGCACAGCAACACCGATGGAAGTAGTGTATAGACCGTGTTGTGGATTCCGGGATGAAATCCGGTCTCAAATGAATGACAAACGCAGGAATGAAATATAGCAAATAAATGTATTGACGTAATAATACAATTGGTAATACGGTTAGTAGACCCAGAAATGCGGTTAGTAGCAATAATAATAATAATAATAATAATAATAATATATATATATATATATAGTCTGGGAAATTCAGTATCGAAGTCGGACTTCCTTCTGAGTCCTACGTGCTCGCAACTGTGACTCCTACAAAGCGGTTACCTCATACTCTTACTCTCTCACAGTTCACTGTATCACTCTACCAGTGTATCTCTCCCGGGTATTCACCGGCAGCAGTACAAGTACACACTGGTCGAGTCCACTTGTATGAAAAAGTGGTGGACCCCATAACAGACCGCAAGGCGAAGTATGAAAAAATAAACCTCATTTGGTCACATTCGATAAGAATATCTAGTTCAACCTATGAACATTTCTTAGCTGTGTTTTTTTGTGTTTTTGCATCTATATATATGTGTGCTTGTTAGTGTTCATAAAGTTATTTTTCTGCTTTTTCTAAAATTGTGCAACAAGTTTGATATATCAGGAAAAAAATAAACAATAACCACAAAACTGATGCATAGGGACTCATGTCTTTTTTTTAACTACATTCTATCATTCCATTTAAAAGAGTTATATAAAAATGTTATATAAAAAAGAAATGTAAAATATTATTTGGGCTGGTGATATTCAACCTTTAATTTAATTTCCAACTTTAACAGGATTTCAAAATCGTTTACATCGTCTTATGCGAGAAAACATATTCTACTCTTTGCAACCTTTTACCCACAGACGCCACATCGCGTGCTTATGTATACTTTCTCTCTATATTTCCATCGAAAATATTTAGATGAGTTCCATTCTTTACTTCCATTATTTCAAACATTTACAGTTAAGAACACGTTATGCTATTTCCACGGAGTCGAATCAGTCTCATATCCCCCATATTCTAAATGTAAAAAGAACATTCCATTTATACTGCTTTTTCCCAGAAACTTTTGGGAACAAATACTCCCTGGATACTTCCCTGAACCAAATAATCAGTTCAAGCCTCAAGTTAAGTGTCAGTCGTTATATATCTTCCTTAGCCTCATAAGTTCATTCTCTTTAAGTTATATTACTCTCCCCATCCATCATAATTATTTAACTCTTTACCTTGAGTGTCTCTCGAGGCTTGTAATAGGTGTACTTCAGTATTAAAATGAAAGAATGCTGAATTCGTGCAAATGAATAGTAACTTCATTGAGCTGAATTCGAATTCTGTTTTCCTTTTACGTTTTTTTCAGTACGCATAAATGTTTTACTAATACAAGTTTCCATCCTTCTTTAAAAATTACAAGAGAGAGAGAGAGAGAGAGAAGAGAAATAGGAAGGAAACAGAGAAAAGAGAGACAAAAAGAGAAAGAGAGAGGGAGAGGTAACAGAAACTAAATAAAACTGGCTCGATGCATCTAATTGCATATATTGGTTTTAAATGAGTGGCATCAAAATTTCGCAGACACGATACATTTTTTTTACGTCAAACTGTTCGATCGTATGTTTTAGAAACTTTATAAGACTAGCACGAAAAATCTGATTCTCAATATAAATAGATTTTTATGAAACCACAAATTTTACTGTCAATGAAGGACGTTAAACATCGCATTTCAATCAGATTAAAACATGTACACGCGATTATATTAAAATTAAAAACAAAATTTTCACACACATGCAAAGGGGTGCTAAAACATTTTCAGTTTTAATCAAGACACTGTCCCCGAAACAGTGCAAAATTGGGGAGCTTAATTTAGGTGGAAAGAAGATTCTGAAGATGACCCGGCGTTTTGAACGCCATGTAACTGAACGAGGAAAACAATGACCGTTGTCAACATGTGGCAATGAATGACAGGTTATTGACTATAAATAAAATAGCTAATGCTATTAGCGTATCCCATGAGAGAGTTTAGAATATCCCACAAAAATGAACACCGCGTGACGAAGGTTTCTGATCGTTGTACGCCATGCTTTTGATGCCTGGATCAAAAGCGCACGAGGAAAATCACATCACAAGAAAATCTTACATTGTTTAAAGAGCCCAGTGGATTCCTTTTTGAATGTTTCCTCAACCCAGGATAACTGCTGGTTCATCACTTTTTCCCGAGACAAAAGAAACAACTCATGCAATGGAAACAACCCTTTCTTCACCTAATCCAAAAGAAGACCAAGGTCGTTTAATGTGCATAGAAGCTGATTGCTTCAGTATTTTGAGATGCAAAATGAATTGTGTTTATTGATTATCTTCAATAAGAGCCAAACAATCAGCAGAAAGTGCCGGTTTCAATTTGCTGAGGTAGATGAAAAAGCTATCAAGACCAAATGCCTAGGGAAATCTGACGAAAGAAGATCTGTTTATTATGACAATGCTTCAGTACACTATTACTTGGTTTCAATGGTTGATGTGCCTGACTGTGGCTTTGAGATAAAGATCACCTATCTATTCATCTCATTTCGCCATATCTGTCTATCATTACCTCCAAAACATGAAAAAACACACACTTGACTATAAACCAGTATCGCAATGATGATGACGACATTATCTGCTGCTGATGCCTTATTTGACCAACACGATGAAATGACCAATGAGTTCCGCTAACGTTAAACACCTCGATGGAAAGTAGTGTATAGACCGTGTTGTGGATTCCGGGATGAAACCCGTCTGTAAAGGAATGACAAAACGCAGGAATGAAATATAGCAAATAATGTATTGACGTAATAATACAATTGGTAATACGGGTTTAGTAGACCCAGAAATGCGGTTAGTAGCACATAATATTAAATAATAATAATAATAATATATATATATATATATATATATATATATATATATATATATAGTCTGGGGAAAATTCAGTATCGAAGTCGGACTTCCTTCTGAGTCTACGCTGTGTCCGTGACTCCTACAAAGCGGGTTACCCCATACCTTTACTCTCTCACAGTTCACTGTATCACTTCACCAGTGTATCTCTCCCGGTATTCACCGGCAGCAGTACAAGTACACACTGGTCAGAGTCCATGAAGGAAAAGGTGGACCCTATTGGTAATCGCAATATGAAGTATGAAAAAAATAAACTCATTTGGTCACATTCGATAAGAATATCTAGTTCAACCTATGAACATTTCTTAGCTGTGTTTTTGTTTTTGCATCTATATACATGTGTGCTTGTTAGTGTTCGCAAGTTATTTTTCTGCTTTTTTCTAAAATGTGCAACAAGTTTGATATATCAGGAAAAATAAACAATAAAACCACAAAACTGATGCATAGGGACCATGTTTTTTTTTACTCACATTCTATCATTCCATTTAAAAGAGTTATATAAAATGTTATATAAAAAAGAAATGTAAAATATTATTTGGGCTGGTGATATTCAACCTTTAATTTAATTTCCAACTTTAACAGGATTTCAAAATCGTTTACATCGTCTTATGCGAGAAAAACATATTCTACTTTTTTTGCAATTTTTTACCCACAGACGCCACATCGCGTGCTTATGTATACTTTCTCTCTATATTTCCATGAAAATATTTAGATGAGTTCCATTCTTTACTTCCATTATTTCAAACATTTACAGTTAAGAACACGTTATGCTATTTCCACGGAGTCGAATCAGTCTCATATCCCCCATATTCTAAATGTAAAAAGAACATTCCATTTATACTGCTTTTTTCCCAGAAACTTTTTGGGAACAAATACTCCCTGGATACTCCCCTGAACCAAATAATCAGTTCAAGCCCCAAGTTAAGTGTCAGTCGTTATATATCTTCCTTAGCCTCATAAGTTCATTTCTTTAAGTTATATTACTCTCCCCATCCATCATAATTATTTAACCTTTACCTTGAGTGTCTCTCGAGGCTTGTAATAGGTACTTTAGTATTAAAAATGAAAGAATGCTGAATTTGCAAATGAATAGTAACTTCATTGAGTTGAATTGAATTTCTGTTTTCCTTTTACGTTTTTTTCAGTACGCATAAATGTTTTACTAATACAAGTTTCCATCCTTTCTTTAAAAATTACAAGAGAGAGAGAGAGAGAGAAGAGAAATAGGAAGGAAACAGAGAAAAGAGAGACAAAAAGAAAAGAGAGAGGGAGAGGTAACAGAAACTAAATAAAACTGGCTCGATGCATCTAATTGCATATATTGGTTTTAAATGAGTGGCATCAAAATTTCGCAGACACGATACATTTTTTTACGTCAAACTGTTCGATCGTATGTTTTAGAAACTTTATAAGACTAGCACGAAAAAATCTGATTCTCCAATATAAATAGATTTTTATGAAACCACAAATTTTACTGTCAATGAAGGACGTTAAACATCGCATTTCAATCAGATTAAAATAAAACATGTACACGTTGATTATATTAAAATTAAAAAACAAAATTTTCACACATGCAAAGGGGTGTTAAAAACATTTTCAGTTTTAATCAAGACACTGTCCCCGACAGAATCTGATGGTTAAACCTTTGCTCAGATTATAGGAAGTAAGTCATCACTACTTAAAAATTACGTAGCATACTTTACCTTCAAAGTATCAGACACATGTAGATATGACTGATAAAAGGCCAATAGATAGTCGAAAAATATTGTAAATATAATCGTCCATTTCACACTGTTTCCTGGTCTTTTGAATAGGAGTAAAGCTTTACCCCTTGTTTCTTGTTTAGGATTTGGTTCCTGGTACCTTCTAAGGACTACTTCAACTCTAAACTTTAAAGTCTCTGCCTAAACTCCGAAATTTAATTTACTGTTCATTTTTATGCTCAATAGCAGAGATATGTTCGTCTATCGTCCAGTTCAAACTCCTCTTTGTCCTTTTGAGCAGGAGTAGAGGTTTATTTATTATTTCTTGTTCAGGACTGGGTTTCAATTTTTTCTAAAAAGTCTATTTTAATTGTAAACTTCTAACGTCTCCGTCTAAAACATTGAAATTTTATTTCCTATTTATTTTTTCCTCAACCACTCTTTCACTCCCCAGTAGCTCCGTGAGTCTTAGCTTAGGGTGAATTGATATATATATATATATATATATATATATATATATATATATATATATATATATATATGTATGTAAGCAAATATATGGATATAGATCCGACAGTATAAAAAAAAAAATATATACGGAAAAACAAAACAAAAATCCTTATATACAATTATTCTGTTTTAATGTTAATATGTCAACGTCTGACGTTTCGGTCTAATAAACCATCTTCAGGACATATTCATAAATATAACATTGTCAATACAACATGACAAAGACGTCTTTGTCATGTTGTATTGATAATATTATATTCATGAATTTAAGCGTTCTACTAGGCTGGCATCTCGCTCACACTCTTTCACTGTGGAAACTGTTAAATGTAGCCGTCTCTTCTACTCCAATATTTTCATGTCTCGCACCTCTCGCCTGTGGAACTCCCTCTCCACTTCCTGTTTTCCTGATAACTATAATCTCCAGCTATTCAAATGTAATGTCAATCGACGTCTCCAGATGCCCTGATCTATACCCTATCCTTCTCTTCATCCTCCCCTCTATCCCCTATTTGCTCTTGCTTCAACTCTCTGTAACCCCCATGCTAGTGGTTTCCAACCTGTTTATATATATATATATATATATATATATATATATATATATATATATATATATATATATATATATATATGGAGGTCTCTGTGCTTGTGTGTGTGGATATTAAAATGTCAGTGTGCAGTCGAAGTGACAGAAATGTTGATTCCGAATTTCTCCTTAATCAAAATTTATAAATTTAACCCGAAGCTTGATTTAAATAATCTTATTTTCGAAATGTGTTTTGAGTTTTACATGCATTCGGGGGAGGAGCACAGAATCAGTGATGAACAGCAGTTTGAAGAAGAAGAGTACGCTCAAAACCTCGGTCACGATGACTTGTGGCTTCATGCTAACACAACCATCAACAGTTTTCAAAACAGTTCCATCTACCCAGTAGATGGAACTACAAAGATCGTGTCAAACTGTGTTAGGGTTTTCAGGCATTTTCCAAAGGTGACATTTCTCGGTCTATCACTGATAACATCAAGAATTCACATTAGCGTATCTTATGATCGGAAAAATACATACATACAGACAAACATACAGATAGACACAATATATATATATATATATATATATATATATATATATATATATATATATATATATTTATATGCTTTATTTTATAGATACAGTTTATTTGAGTAAATGTTCAGCATTAATTAAACAGTATTAATTGCATTTACTGGCCTGATTCGGTTGGATAACGCATATATTCTACGAATTTTCTCAAACAGTAAGACCAGTAAATATAATTAATACTGTTTAATTAAAACAGTTCATTCACTAAAATACGTTGTCTCCATAAAATTAACGTATAAACAGAAAATATATTAAAATATTTGTCGGGTTTAATCTATTTCATCTAATATGTCGTTGTTGTTTACGTTAGGTTTTGGAGCAGAAATGATATATCCAGAAAGATCGTTAATGATGTGTCATTATATACAGCAATCTGGACTTTGATAACTGGAATGTTCTCTGTTGCTGATTGGCTAACAGCATATTAGAGCGGATAGTTTTTCAAAGGATACAGGTTCGATTCCTGCTTGAAAACGTATATTTTGACAAAATTTTCTTGAACGTTCAGGCCGGTAAATGTAATTAATACTGTTTAATTAAAACAGACGATTTACGCATTAAAAATTGTCGGATTTAATCCATTTCATCTAATATATATATATATACATATATATATATATAACAGTTGAACCTGACGATCCGTATAGATGAAGCTTCAGGTAGTTTTACTTTGGCTCTTTAGGTTCATATTTAGGTTTGCACATTGAGACCTTTTACGACTTTTGCTTTACTCGTTTTGGAGGGTTTCTTCTTTAATTCTGGACGATTGTTTTCGGATTTATGGTCTTAGTTCTTTTTTTTTTATCCGTTATTTTTTGGGCATTGGTTTGTTCAATTATAAGCCAAAATGCCTAAGGTTTTTCCAAACGAGTATAATTAATTATATGATTATTATTGCATGTATATGTGGCACCTTGCATTATTAAATATTCATAGAAATATGATTTAATATACTCGGTTTACTAAACAGGTTGTTGTTTTTTTAAAAACGGAAAATAACTGAGTTGAAAATAATTCACTAAGATTGTACTAGACGATCTTAAGGGAAGAAGAAGGAAAGAAAAAAAAAAAAATGATCCGTAAAGAAGAAGAGAAAAAGAGTAGTTGACCCAATTGAGGGTGGAGATAGGAGTCAGAAAGAGATTTAGGTCAGCGTCTTTAGGATTTTCGAAAGACAATTGGGAGAATAGAATTATAAATAATAAGAAGAAAGAAAGGGAAAAAGACATGATATCAAACGGGCCGCTTGATGGAAGCCAGATATCGGTCAAAGCACCTAGCCTACTTTTTGCATGGAAAGACACCTTATCAATTTGGATAAAGAGAAATTTTGGGAACAATGAAACAATCTTAATCAGAGAAGAAGTGTTTTGGGTTGAGGGTGACCGGTGGAACGATATACAGATCCTGGACCTGTTAAGAATTGGACACCCTTAAAAATTGGAGCAAAAGTAGATAATTAAGATTTTCGACTATCAGGAAAAACAAAGAGGTAAAAAGAGGACAATTGTTTTGGCTCACAGAGGGGCATAAGAAGGCGGAAAAAAGATCCTTTCTGAAGTCAAGTCTAATTAGCAGCTTTTTTGACAAAGTCCAGGTGAGAAGGCCAAGATTTTCATTTTTCGGCGAAAAAAAAAAAGGAAAAATTAGATTTTTTTTTTTAAACAAGAACGATGTAACCACGCCCGCAACAAGAGGAGAAAGGATGTTCGATCAATAACAATTGGTCGGAACGGGTGATTTTCGATCAGGAACGATTGGTCGAAGACGGTCACGTGATCTAATTCAGGAACCATTGGTTAAACGGTCACCCGACATACGAGAGACTAAGAGAGATGGAT
Source organism: Acanthosepion pharaonis (assembly GCA_903632075.3). Taxonomy (NCBI): domain Eukaryota; kingdom Metazoa; phylum Mollusca; class Cephalopoda; order Sepiida; family Sepiidae; genus Acanthosepion; species Acanthosepion pharaonis. Next base: position 1,872,457 of record CAHIKZ030005436.1, read on the forward strand.
GCGCCGCCCCACCAAAGGTATAGGGAAGTAGGGTGAAAACAATAGCGATAATGGAGAAGACAGAATTAATAGCTTTTGGAATTATATACCCCACCCCAGTTTGTTGCGGCGTCAATATAAGCAGGACCCCATCGACAGAAATATGATGGAGTTAGTTAGTTGCAGTTGGATATAGCCTGAACGCGGCCATCAGGCCCGATTACTCGCCCTTTGCGGGCAGTCCTCAGACAAGAAATCCTTCCAGCCCAAGTCGAAGACAGGAGAACTTCCAGCCCAAGTAGACGAAGAAGAATGAAAGCCTGAGAAGAATTGGAGATGCAGACAAGCCGAAAGTCGATGAGAAGTTAAAGTTCAGCCCCGGACGGCAGCGAGAAGAGACCACCTCTGACGACAGAGAGTTGCGGCTAAGTTGAAACAAGAAATCTTTTGAAACAGGAAAACTACCAGCCCAAGCAGACGAAGAAGAAGAAATACAACTCAAGTCGGAGAGAAGAATCAACTGCGAATGATCGATAGAAATTAGCCCCAGTGTCGAAACTAAACCACACTCCGACATAAAATTCTATAGGGTAGGCAATTCGACATCTTTATAAAGAAGCTTGGTGCCATAAAGAGCGGGTCGGGAATTGAGAACAGCGGACATTAAGATATAAAAGGTTGTTACCCTTTTTATCAGCAATTTTGTTTAGTGTCGTGAGTTTTTGTTTTTATTTGTGTTTTGCCACCCCCCGTCGGACTCGACTTATCGGCCCAAATCCTGCTGGTCCCGTCTGTCTAAGATCTAAAAAGCGTGGGTAGACAGACCGGAGATCGGTATAGTTGCTTTAGTGACCAGGTATTGGAAGTCGAGTCGGGAAAGGCTGGCTGGTGATCATCTGACCAAAGGGTTGGAGCGGCACGCTTGGACCCAGGAGGAGCGACCAGGAGGAGCGACGTCAACTGTTGGCGCCGTAACCAAAGGAGACCCTGGGCCAGGTGTGTAACTGTCACACATATATATATATATATATATATATATAGGTAACTACACTCGTCTCGAAAATCCTTTAGTTTCTTGATTTGCTAATGATCAAATCAATTTCGAAGAAAAATAAGGTTTTAAAAAAAGAAAGAGCTAGGAACATGAACGTCTGTCGAAAATACTCGTACAGGATACAGGTCCAAAGCCCAAAGAAAAAACCCCGATACGAGTAATCAGCGAACTAAAAAAGTGCTCTATACAAAAGTAGAGCAGAGCTAGTCAAACCTAGAGAGCCAGGCAAACCTACCAAGGTTTCACCTAAGCGGATCGTCAGGGAAAGCTGGTCAAAGAGGCAAAGAAAAATAAAGGCGATAAACCAAAAAGACCAAGACCACGTAACAAAAAAAAAAAAAAAAAAAAAAAAACAACAACAAATGGGAGGGTGGAGAAGAAATTTATTCGAACGGCTTAAAAGGGAGGGGGTGATTTAAAGACAAACACAGACAAAAACGGTTAAACAACTATATAATCCGGGGAGACGAGGACTAATCCAATAACCAAGGTCTTCTATATCTGCATTTGTTTAGAATCTCTGGTTTTGAATTTAATAAATCTTTGGGTTCTATTAATCACCACAGAGATCCTTCCTTGCCCTCCATTCGAGTGTCTGACGCTCAGCTTCTCGAGAGCAAACTCTCTGCGGCTGCTCGGTCTCACGTTGACTGCTGGCCTGAGATGGAACAAATACATTCAGACAATTGCTTCGTCCACTGCAAGGAAAGTTGGCTCTCTGTGCCGCGCCAGGAAATTTTTCTCCCGGAATCGATCCTCCTCTACAAATCAACAATTGCCCTTGCATGAGGTATTGCTGCCATATATGGTCTGGAGCCCCTTCTGTTTGCCTCGGGGTTCTTGATAGGCTCCAGAGGCGGATATGCAACATAATTGGGCTTGCTCTGGCATCTCGTCTACAGTCACTTTCTCACAGACGCGCCGTCGCTCCCTCTGTCTGTTCTACAAACACTTTCATGGTAATTGCTCGAGGAGCTGCATTGCTGGTTCCCAGACTTCATGAGTTCAAGCGCCCCACGAGGCTGGCATCCTGCTCTCACCCCTTCACTGTCGAAACTCCTAAATGTAGCTGTCTCTTCTACTCTAATAGCTTCATGTCTCGCACCTCTCACCTGTGGAACTCCCTTCCCTATTCCAGTTTCCCTCAGAGCTATAATCTCCAGCTATTCAAGTGTAATGTCAATCGACATCTCCAGTTGCCTTGATCTATCCACTACCCTTCTTCTCATACCCCTTCTATCACTCCTATCTGATCTCGCTCTATATTTTCTGTAACCCATTGCGTCCTAGTGGCTTCCCGCCTTGCTTGGAGTGAAATGCTTAAAAAAAAGAGATATTAGGATATGTAGCCCGGCATACCTAAATGATGAAGAGATATATGTTGAGAAAACATTCAACCGTCTCCACTATCCATATTATTTTATCATCAAAAAAAAAACGACCTTACAAAATCCAGAGAGCCAAAAAGCAGACACCACAAATAACACTTCTAATAAAATTACACAAAATTC
>CAHIKZ030005436.1:1885000-1895000 GCA_903632075.3 Acanthosepion pharaonis
CTCTACTGACAACAGTTCATGCAAGTTCAGTCAAGATGGCGGGGGAAGCAGAATTGACAGTGCAATTCTCTACTGACAACAGTTCATGCAAGTTCAGTCAAGATGGCGGGGAAGCAGAATTGACAGTGCAATTCTCTACTGACAACAGTTCATGCAAGTTCAGTCAAGATGGCGGGGAAGCAGAATTGACAGTGCAATTCTCTACTGACAACAGTTCATGCAAGTTCAGTCAAGATGGCGGGGGAAGCAGAATTGACAGTGCAATTCTCTACTGACAACAGTTCATGCAAGTTCAGTCAAGATGGCGGGGAAGCAGAATTGACAGTGCAATTCTCTACTGACAACAGTTCATGCAAGTTCAGTCAAGATGGTGGGGAAGCAGAATTGACTGTGCAATTCTCTACTGACAACAGTTCATGCAAGTTCAGTCAAGATGGCGGGGAAGCAGAATTGACAGTGCAATTCTCTACTGACAACAGTTCATGCAAGTTCAGTCAAGATGGCGGGGAAGCAGAATTGACAGTGCAATTCTCTACTGACAACAGTTCACACAAGTTCAGTAAGAGTCTAGATAAATTTAAATCTACTTCGGTGTGACATTTAGAATTGAATTGGTTCAACTTTAGTTTAAAATAAAGCAGGATTCCTAAATTTTATATATTTCATTTATATATATATATATATATATATATATATATATATATATATATATATATGTTTGAATAAAAGACAGACCACGTTAAGATCCCATGTAATAAGCTATTTCACCATAACCCCTTTAACAGGATTCTGGATCATCAGACAGTTTACTTCAAAAGCTGAAATGAAAATGAAAAAGAAATTTTACAACGTTTTTACGGACCTCATCAAGTATACGCAAAGTTAACGAAGTGAGGAAGTGAGGTGGGAGAGAGGATATGAGTGTGTCATATGTATCATTTTAGTTTCCTATTTTAACCCCAGTGTGTCGGCTGGATGTTGCTCAAATTTAACGCGTCAGTCTCTAGATAAAGGTGGTTAAGGGGTGAGCGATAAGGACTACATTAAAGAGAGACGTTGCAATAACCCCAATAAATTTACACGACAGGTTTCATTCAAATTCTTAGACGCTGTCAGTTCGCGTTACTTTAACGTGCATATTTGGGAGTTAAGGTTTTGATAAATATCTAAATTTTCAAACAATCTACGAAGAAATTAATTTGAAATTCGGTGAGTTTTGGGTATTTTCTATGAAGCAGTCGATTGAAAATCCATAGACAGAACATTGGAAGAGTAATCCAATTTATATTTAGTACTTTTTTCCACTAAAACTTTTATCTTATAGCTTGTTAGGTTGATATTTATTCGTTTGATTTTTGTTCATTAAGTAAACTCGTGATTGGGGATTTTTGTTCTTTAAGTAAACTCGTGGTTGTTTTTATGTATCCAGTTATCAACAGTTATTCCCATTTAAATAATTTTTATTTTCCACATTGGAAAGTGTCTTTCAATCTCAATTAAAATACTAATCTAAAACTTTCCTTCGTTAAATATTTAAAATTCACTTCCAATTGGAGAATATTAGAGGAGAAATTTGGAAGAGATGTCACTAGCAGAAAATTAGCCCTTTTCTTTTACAATTTCTTATCTACATATTTCTTAAACCCCTATTTGTAACCACATCCCTATATCGTCTTATATGCCTATGAGTTCCTATATACACCTACACAACATTTCACACGAAACGATATATGTATATTTCCATCTATACACATATACACCTGCAGAGAAAAACGCACATCCACATGTCTCCATACCTCCATTCTCCATGTACATATACTTATATACATACATATATACATATACACACGGACATCTGCATATCCATATATACTCATACGCACATATATATATATATTTAAACATCCATACGTATACACATATACACATACATACACACACCCATATATGCATACATACATACATACATATACATACACACAAATATGCATATGCATACATAATATGCAGAATATCTACATACCCACATATGCGTTAATTTGCACTTACATATATCTACCCACGTATTTGTCCCTATCCTCATGTCCACCCGTGCATCCACTTATGCCTGCGTTCGAAGACTATCTTAGTATTTAATTACATTATCTATATATTTACACATATAATATTACCTGATCTTTCATATTTATGGCAAAATATATAAGTACCTATCTAATTGTACATCTCCACCCTCACAAAAAAAAAAAACAAAAAAAACCGGTATGCTTCTTTTTTCGTATAAAAAACATATGCATGTACATATCAACATGTGTCTCAGTGTGCAAATACATTATCATAGTTGTATACATATAGTCATGTGTTAGCTTTCACGTGTGCATAGTAATATTTCTAAAAACAAAGGGAATATAAAACATTCAAAATTGCTGTTCCTATATGATTATTTCTTAGTGTACTTGCTTAGGTTTAGGTTGTTTTTGTGCCGGCATTTAAAAACTAGTTCATTGTGTCTATTTAGTAGTATGTCTGGATCTTTAAGTTTGATTATGAAGATTTTCTCCTTCAAACATAAGTTGCATCTGTCTCTGAAGTTTTGGGGAGTTCTGGCTCTTGATATTATTCTCCACTCTATTTGTGGTGTTAGGCCACTCTTCAACAAAGACCAATAATGATTTGATAGTGCTGTTTGTTTTTTTTTTTACATTTATTTTTGAAGGATTGGCGATATTATTAAATATAACACACAATGAATATCGATTATATCCGATCATGAGACGTCTTAACGTTCGAATGTTTGCTTTAATTTCTGATGAAAATAAAGTCAAAAATTGTCCAACATTTGGATATCTTTTTATTAAGTCGGTCTTTAGCTTTCAGCTCCCATGAGCCATCCTCACAGTGGTTATACAGACATGAAACAAAGATATCCACCGTCAAAGATGATATTTTGTTATTTTGATATAGAAGTTTCCTATGCGACGATAACGATCGCGGAATAGCAGACGCAGATCGTAAGTTCAAGAAGCGGTTCTATGACGTCATACCAAGCGACAGACCGAAGTATTACAACAGAACCAATGTCTAGATGCAATGTACTGTGTTGTGACTAGTTTGAAATGTAATTTTATTGAGTGTGGGTTGCTTCGTTTTAATGTAGATGGCATCCATATCTGAAGGTTCTTTTTACTGTGCGTATTTGTGAGTGTTATTGTGTTATCAACTAATATCTGTCTAATATTATGTACATAGCTATATTTTTATAAGAAATTTGTTTAAATTTATTCCATACTATTATTTATTTTCCTTCTTTGTTTTTTCTCTTTCTTTATTATATCAACGAAATGTATTTCTGTGAATATTTTGAAACACGGAGTAAAAAAAAACAAACATGGATCCAGCCGACGTCAACAATGAAAACGACAAAATACGAAAAAAACTGTTGCTTTGAATTAGATATACTTGAATATTGACTCACACGTGCTAAGTCTGACAAGCCAGACCGCCAAAATAGCCACTGATACATATATATATATATATATATATATATATATATATATATATATATATACACAAATGTATATATGAACATACATATATATGTATATATACATATATATATATATATATGCCTATATATACATGCATAAACACGCATTCATTTCTCTCTCTCTCTATATATATATATATACCGACCGACGGATATATATATATATATATATATATATATATATATATATACAACGACACCCACAAACACACACCCTACACACTCACAAACAGACACCCCATATATATATATATATATATATATATATATATATATATATATATATATATATATATATATATATATATATATATATATATATATACATGTCTATATAGACATCTAAACAGGCATATACATATATTAGAGCTATTCTTGTTTTTGCATACCGATACGTAAAGTACACATATACATGCTATTATACATCCTACAATCACATGCATATTCCCACTTAATCTAACATTTCCAATCAGAAATATATATATATATATATATATATATATATATATATATATATATATATATATATATATATAGATATAGATATATATATATAGTTGAGAAAAATGAAATGCTCTCGGTCCGACGAAGAATGGATTAAAATAATTGATTAAGACTGTTGATGAGAAACTTTCTACGTCAGCAATTATTTGTTTTCCATATAAACAGCTAACTTCATTTCAAAGATGGAATGCAAATATATCGTAAATATATGATTTCTAAGACAGAAATAAATTCTAATTAGAGTCAAAACTCAATTTCAAGATAAAAAAAAATACAAACAAATCAAACGTCGGTATTGTGGAAAAAACAAATGTGTCCACGAACACAAGCAGTAATTAACTGGAAACGAAATAAGATCAAGTCATATATTTCGTGCCTAATTTTTAGAAACAAGAATTACCGCTTTCTTCCCATATATTTATGCGCATAAATATTATACTAATATATATTGTGGCATTCAAACAAACGCACACACACATTCTATATATATATATATATATATATATATATATATATATATATATATATATATATATATATTAATAGTAATAATAATCTTATATGTATAAGAAATTATACTGTTCGAAAACCATCTGAGTTTTGATTTGCAAATAATCAAATCAATACCAAAGGGGAAAAAAGTATAAAAAAGAAAGAACCAAGAACATGTACGTTAGCCGAAAGTAATCGTCTGGCATGCAAGTCTAAAGCCCAAAGAAAAACCCTGATACGAGTAAGCAAAATAACTAAATAAAGTGCTCAATACAATAAGTAGAGCAGACCTAGTTTAACTTAGAGATCCAGACAAACCTACCAAGTTTTCACTTAAACGGGTCGTCAGGGAAGTCAGCTTTCGAATCATGTCAAAGGACGAATATTTTCTATGAAAATTTGTCGGGCATTCAGGCCGCTAAATGTTATTTAATACTGTTTATTATAAAACAGAGCATTTACTTAAATACTTGTATCTATAAAAAAAGAACGTTAAACATAAAAAAAAAAATGTCTTTAATAAATAAATTGTCGGACTTTGTCCATTTCTTAATATATGACGTCATTTGTTTACATTTGATACGCCAGAGCAGTTATGAATGTCCGAGATTCATGGAAGATTGAAGTTTACAAGCAGTAAATTCGACCTTGCCTACCGAACGCTCCTTTGTGACCGAGAGGTTAGGCACATCAGCGTAAATAACGGGTCCGTATAGGATGCAGGTTCGAATCCTGTCAAAGGACGAATATTTTCTATGAAAATTTCTCGGACATTCATTTTTTTTTTTCAGGCCAGTAAATGTTATTTAATACTGTTTATTATAAAACAGAGCATTTACTTAAATACTTGTATCTATAAAAAAAGAACGTTAAACATAAAAAAAAATGTCTTTAATAAATATATATATATATATATGGTTGGATAGATGTGATTGAGCGCTTTCTAATAAGTACCGCGCATATAATATATAAATAATTATACATTTATATTTATATACACTTTTCACACACACACACACACACACACACACACACACACACACACACACACACACACACACACAGTTTGATTAATAATTTTATTCTATTTCGAATAAATTAATGAGTATTGCACTCGAAATTATGGATAAACTGTCAAGCCTTCATGTTGTATTATTCATTGCTCATTTATCTTCAATTTTGAGCAAAATACTAATCACCTTATTCAACTAATGGGAGCAATACAATAAAAAAAATAATTGGAAGTTCTCGTCGGTCCTTTTTAAACTTTTAGATGAATGCTTGCTGCTTAAATATACATTATATAAGTGTGTGTTTGTGTCTGTTGTGGGGAGTTCTATATATATATATATATATATATATATATATATATATATATATATATATATATCCGATCTAATGAGAACGAAAGTAATATATAAATTCTAACGGTCACAGCATTAATTCAAAAAAAAGGGATCGATACTGATAGTAGAGCGATAATTATTTATTATAATTTTACCATAAAGACAAAAACAGTTTACTCACTACAAAGATGCAACTTCGTTTCGGAGCATTTCCATTGCACCTCGACTGTTGAGAACCCAAAATAGTTATGAACAATTCTGGTTCTCACCAGTCGAGGTGAAATTCAAATGTACCGAAACGAAGTTGCATCTTTGTAATGACTAAACTCTTTTTGCGTTTGGTAATCCGTATGGATAATTCCAGGAAGGATATAATCCAGAGGGATCAATGTAAAAACAGCAAATATAAATTATATTGAGAAACTGACAACTTTAAGGGTTCATTGTGATTATAATTTATTTCCTTAGAATTGCAAATCGATTCTAATTCCTCAGATCAACATTTTCATGCAAATAAATGGGTGACAAATATTCCAAGTAAAAGAAGAATTCAGTATTATTATTTTTAATTTATGCACCCATGTGTTTCAGGAGACAGGATTAAATTGGTGCTAGGAGGGGTTGGTGACAGGGAGTGGGGTCGAAAATATATATATATATATATATATATATATATATATATATCGAAATGGAAAATGTAATTGAGTGAGTGGAAGATAAGAAACATGGAAAAAAATAGGAAAAGAAAAAAGCGCTAAAAAAGAAAAGACATAGATGTACTTACATTCATCTTAACAAAGAGACAAAAAATAAAGACAATTTGTGGGGTTTGTTCGACATTCTTACATCTTTATCAAGTATATCCGGCAGAAAATGAAAATAAAACTTAAGAAAAAAAAAAGAAACCTAAAAGATATATATATATATAATCGACTCTCCCGTCGCGTTCGACGTATGAGGGTCAGGCCGACAAGTCCCCAGGAAACCGACACATGAGATTTGTTAAAGGCCTTGTGCAGGACCAGCCACACTTTTTGGAGGGACGAATACAGAAACCTGGTGCACCGAATGCATGCCACAAGGTTCCCAAACGACCCTCCGCAGGTTTTGAATTCAGAGTTGTCCTTTTCCTAGACCGGTTGCCATCCAAGGTTATAGAACCCAGCTGTCCTGCTATTTTACCCATAGCTGGAGGGAGATGAAGAGGATACATACCTTTCCCGTAAGTGAATGCAGTGGATTCGACTGGAATTGGAACTCGGCTCTGCGATTCCTCAATCCAAGCCGCTAACCACTGCTCCACCGTGCCTCCTATATATATATATACATATATATAAAGAAAGAGACAAGTCAGAGAAAATGAAAACATATTTGCGGGGACACACACAAAGCGTGTCTACGATTGGATTGACACTTTAACATTATTATCTTAAAATAATAATAATAATAATAATAATAATACCAAATCAAAGTTAAAATTATATATTTTTTTTTTTTTTGTGTGTGTGTGTGTGTGTGTGTGTGTGTACCGGTTGAATCAAAAATAGGATTCTAATTTTGGGGGCGAGTTCGTCACACCCAAACAAGGTAAAATATCCATATAAGCATATGTCTCTATGTCCTCAACTCATGAGAAATGTCCAAAACGTCCTCAGCTTGCTTCTACATACGCATATACCCGTCGGATCATAGCCTAGTGGACCCTTTCAATTATTGTCAGACGGTGTCGAATGGTTTAACAGGCCCCCATGACACTTTCATGAATCGTTTGTGTATTATTAATGTCTGCTGCATAAATCGATTGTTTTAGGTCTCCCCAAAGATAAAAATCTGAGGTCGGAAACGTTTATGGAAACGTTCCTTTCCTACCTATCCATCTTTGATGGTCTATATCACCATGTGCATCGCGATCAATATGACTAAAATGTACTGAGGTCCCTTCATGCATGAACCACATGCATCTTCGTATTATCAGGAGTACGTCCTCTAGCAGATCTCTAAATTCTTCTCATTGTCTTTCATAATAACTCTATGTATCCTCCCTGTGTCTTAGGAGCATTATCACCTTGCTTGTCGTGAAAGGATTAAAAAAAAGACTGATCATGCAAAATATCACAAATTATCCTCATATTACTTAGAGAGAGAGAGAGAGAGAGAGAGAGAGTTGATTTAGTTCAGACCTTTACCGTTAGGCCCTCCATGTCACAAAATAGACTCATTTTTATTCCCATATTATTCAACTGGTGAGAAAGGAATCCCATTCAAACAGCCTACTCCCAACAACTGTTACTTTGTTGAACAGATTCGCTTGAGGATGGTTCCCGGATTGCTGAAAATTTAAAACATTGTCTGCCAACTACAAGATAACCCATAGTTGGTAGTTTTTATTATGAGGTCGACAACGAGTTATTTTCTGCCGACTCGAATTACCTCCTGCTTGGATTTTTCTTATGTTTTCGTCTGCGGCTGCGTACAATGTGTTTATTCACAGTGATACTATTATTTTGAAAACAATGTTAAGACTTCAGTTGAAGCTTTAAATCAATTCACAATATTTATTGTCTAAGTTGGTTATTATAAAGTTGGCGCTTAAATCAGATTTCTTAAATGGCCCCTGGCAGTCAACGTGTTCGCATTTTCAAGTCTAGGGCCAACAGTCATCTACCCTACATAACCTCATAATATACACTTCTTAATTCCATCTCTTACGCCGTAACAACAACTTCATTCAATAACTCTCAGCTTTCAGTGGCTCTTGCCTCTAATATTTATTTAAACAACCAAAATAAATTTTAGATACTTTTATATTTAGAGAGTATTTTACATGGAAGCTATCACCATTCAACCATTTATTTGTCAAGATGCTTTCTGATGTTACAGGTCGCAAGGATATTTGAGTTCATGCCTTTTATTAAATGGGCAATATTGGGAAATTAAGATAACCGGCATCGACCGCAAATAATGCAAATACTACAGCTTCTGTTGTTAACCATTATGCCTCCTTCCACTGAAAGGAATTATGAACTTCATTGTGATATTTTTTGTTCCAAACAAATTACACAGCACTTATTTCGATTAACCGTGTTCCTTAGAACGATTACTTTGCAACTTATTTAAATGTAAAATCATCCTTATCTGGCAATAAAAACTGGCAGATGGTTATAAAAATTCGCTGTTGATTCTTTACAGCCAATTTCAATAATGCACCGACTATTCACATAACGTGGCAATAATTGTGAAAGTAAAATGATGCACTAAAATAAGTAACCAAGTAATCGTTTTAAGTTATCTGAATATCGGTGCCATTTCTATTTAAACGAACTTGTACAAGATTGATTTCCAGCGTCTTTATTATAAATTTTTAAAATATCTTCAGAAACGATTTAATTAATACTAAAAAGCCCTTGAAAATATCAGTGTTATCATGTGAATATGTTGAAGAATCATAATACCTAATTTAATGAATGAATAAGCTCAATGTGAGTACTACGACCATAAAATCCCCATGAAAATCCCCTGTTGCGTCGTTAAATATTTGAGATTAACAACAATATCATAACATTGATAAATATGGATGCAAGTCATTACTCAAAGTATTAAGAAGGTACAAATGAAAAAATTAGAAATTGACAAGGTTTTCTATTTCACTGCAGAAGGGGTTAAAATATCTCCACTATTTTTCTTTTTATCAGGTCTGATTAATTTCTTTCATTAAAACCAAAAATCGTCTCTGATGTGAGCTTTCCTTCCGTCTTTCCAAATAGAATCAGTCATTCTTAATCTGAGCTAATGTCACGGGGGAACAAACACAATTATTACATAGTGCGGAAATTCAGAAACTTACAGAATTGTGGAAAGCAGTTTTTCTTCTGGAAAGACAAGAATCCATTTATGAAGAAATTTCCACTGATCTAGTCATTCTGCAAAAGAAATACAGTGAATTAGCATTCAATTAAAGATCAGAGAATTTAGTATTTCAATGAAACAATAATAAAAATGAATGAATCAAAAGTCCCGAAGTTTCTTTACAACAATTTCATCGATATTATATTACATAGTGAGATAGTGTGCTGGTATACCGTCCATGTTTTGATATTAGGCAAACACTGCCTTA
>CAHIKZ030005436.1:1900000-1915000 GCA_903632075.3 Acanthosepion pharaonis
CTCTCTTGGGAAAGTCAATAGCTGCCTTGTTGCATTCTCTTGGATTTTTTCGACATCTCGAATTTTTTCCCCTTTCAAGTCGGACTTGACTTTTGGAAAGTCGTAAGGTACGATATCTGGAGAATATGGCGTTTATAGGACCCGGATAGTTTTGTGCTTGTTCAAAAGCAACTGTACAAGCTGCACTGAATATGCAGGTGCGTTGTAATAGCGGAGTTGTCACTCACCGGAAGAATACAATACTCTCATTTTCCAACTAAGAGCATCCTACAAAGACTGCCACTCAAATCTTTAGTATACCTTGTTTACTGTCTGACCAGTATGTGCATACTCATGATGAACAATATCCCTGTAGTTTACATTGTTTCGACTCATTCATGCTTCGTTCGCTCTTGGAGATGTTCGGATGATGAGTTGTGGGATTATAGTTACGATCTCGAAACCAAGGCCTAGTCTTCATTGCTCAATTTTCTCTGACATTTTCCACATAAGGTCCATCAACATTAATACATTTGTGTAAGCGATGATACCAACTAGGATCAATGGACTTCTTTGACTTTACCATTCCAAACTTTGGAGAGCCATTGTGTTGACCCAACTCTTGAAGCTAAATTCCACTTGCAGTTATAATTTACCTCGGAAAGTCTTCAGAAATTTATTTGTGTAAAAGATACAGTGAAAGTCATTATCTTTTCTGTTGCCGATCTTGACAGAAAGTCGGGACAACTCAAGTTTTTTTTTAATTTTTTTATTCAACTTTAGTCTACAATTCATCCATGCATTAAATATTGCTGTCGCATCTAGTCTGGTTCTTTTGATATGTCCTTAGAGATTCTTGACAAAATCCCAAGAGGAATCTGCAATGTTGTTGGTCCTAAACTATTAGCAAAGAACATATGGTCACATCAGCAATTTCAACTGTAAAATGCTGAGACATTGTTGGCAGTCTAGTTCTGCTCTTAAGTTCGTAATATCTAGGCACTAAATAAGTAAGTTCATCAGATCAATTACCATAAAATATTTATAGAAAATGTACCGGGATGCTACCTTATGTCAGTGAGAAAGTTAGTGAATCCAAGATGCCATTGTGTCTTCTCTCGCATTTAATTCTTGTGAATTACTTTTCTGGATGTTTGCTTTTCAACCAAATTTTGATCTTCAATAACTTAAACGAATTATCATTCGTAATGTTCTTAATTCCAGTTCTTTTATTATTTTATCTCGCCTTAATAATGTTCCTCTAAAATACTTTTACACTCAGTAACCCCTTGCGTCTGGCAGGCTTAATGCCTTCTTTGGGGTGAAATGGTTACAAAAAAACTAAATTTCCAAACGAAATTGTTTGAACCGAGTCAGAGGAGATGTCTAGTGTTTTCGCTATTACTCTTGATTTTAATAGTTATTTTTCCTCATTTAAATCTCGAACAGAATAAAGCTTTTTTTCTTTCATACTAATCGTCTGATCTACTGATACTTTAGTCAACTTCAGCTTATGTCTTCCCGTTCTATGAATCCAGTTATTCATCAAAATATCCGAAGATTATCGAAATAATATTTCCTCAATCATCCAATGAAAGTTTATCATAGATTTGATGTCAGGTAGGTTATGCGTAGCTTTTGCCTGACTCTCTTTTCTTCAGTATATTCGTTGAGTATCATGTTCTCGAATCTCTCCTTCTTCCTTGTGTGTTATTAAAATTAAAACTGTCTCTTTCTGGTGTTAAATATGTGTCCTTTTTTTATTTCCGTTTTCTCTTGATTCAGATTTCACAGGATTTATGCTACTTTAAAGACGAATGGTTTTAAACTGGTGTCATATCTACGGACGACACTACTATTTACTCCTGCCTCAAAAACAAATCTAGTGTCGCCGACAAAACTAACCTGGCCGTTTGTCGCAAAAAGGACATCCAATCGGTTGTGGGCCGGAGCAGAAATTGGCTGTTTAATTTTAATGCCCCTGAAAAAAACAAAACAAAAAAAACTGCTCTCCCCAGAGTGAACCATCCCTGCCTCCCATTAGAATGTCTGACGCTCAACTTCACGAGAGCACCTCTTTGCGACTGCTCGGTCACAAATTGTCTGCTGACCTGAGATGGAATGCATACAATGAGTCAATAGCTTCGTCCACGCGCCAGGAATTTTTTCTCGCCGGAGTCAATCCTTCAAATCTACAAATCAACCATTTGCCCTTGCTTGGGGTATTACTGCCATATATGGTCTGGATCCCCTTCTGTTTGTCTCAAGGTGCTTGATAAAATCCAAAGACGGATATGCAATGTAATTGGCCCTGATCTGGCATCTCGTCTGCAATCGCTCTCTCACAGACGTGCCGTTGTCCCCCCCCCTCTGTCTTTTTTTAACAAATACTTTCACGGTAACTGCACCGATGAGCTGCTTTCGCTGATTACCAGATTTCTTGAATTGAGGCGTTCAACTAGACTGGCATCTCGCTCTCACCCTTTCACTGTCGAAACTGTGAAATGTCGCCGTCTCTTCTACCCGAATAGCTTCACGTCTCGCACTTCTCGCCTGTGGAACTCCCTTCCCATTTCTTGTTTTCTTGATAGCTATATTCTCCAACTATTCAAATGTAATATCAATCGACGTCTCCAGATGCCCTGATCTATCCCCTAACCTTCTTTTCATCCTTTCCTCTATCACTCCTCTTTGCTCTCGCTCCAACTCTCTGTAACTCCTTGCCTGCTAGTGGCTTCCCGCCATGCTTGGGGTGGGAAGCTTAAAAAATACTTCAATGTACTGTCTCAAAATTCGTCCATTTCTTACGGTTTATAATAGATTACCAGCAAGGCACGGCGTTGCCCGTCCTTGATTCAAAAATCGTACGATTCATACAGAAATCGCTATCACTTGACTTTTTTTTGCCCTTCCTTGCCTTTAAAGGAGTCCCCTTTGCCGTACTGATGTTGCTACATGCCTTACTTCTTGCCTATGCGAATTTTTTCTAAGCTCTATACTAAATATTAAATCTGTTACGAAAAAGAACTAAACAAAATGAACACAAAACGATCAGCTTTAAAAAAGGACTCGTAACTGGAAAAACTGAATGAAAAAGAATGTTAACAACAAATACTTTTTCACACCAAACCCAGTTCTGCGGAATCAGAATCGACGTTGAGTTTATGCAAGCGAATGAGCCAATTGGAGTAAAGTGCCATGCAGATTTAAATTTTTATCACTTGTGACGAATGCAGCTATCGATTTAGTTAACATTCGTGTCAGTCAGCTGTTGGTTCCCACGCTGGCCAATAAAATCTTCCTAACTATTCGTGGCAGCCAGCTATAGGCTCTCACTCTGGCCAGTACAAAATGGCCGCAAACTGCATGAAAACTGCCGTAGAAGCATGAAAAAAATCGATTATTTCCACTATCGATGGGAGTTGGGAAATGCAAAGTCGGTCTTGGCCTTCCCACTAACTTGTGTAGTGGACCGTGGCTGTGATATCGTTGAGTGGACGTAGAAGAACACATGTGGGTTCAGATTTTCCTGCTAGCAGGTCCAACTACACAAGAAAGTTGAACTTTTAATTAAGTCCAAAGAAGAAGGCGAAGAAAACAAACAAAACACAAGACCGATAATATATGTATACAAATATATATATTAATAACAGGTTACATAGAAACAGTTACAAAAGAACAAAGTGTGTGTGAATATTATATATGTGCGTTTGTTTGTGTGTGTATTGTGCTTAGCGTGTTTCCAGCATTTTTGGGAAACGCTATCCCTTGTTAGCGCCTACATTTCGAGGTTGTAAGCTGAAAGCCTGAGGAAAAAGAGAGATTTACCTCCAGGTGTCGGCGCAAAGGTCTGTAGGAAAAAGAAGAGAAAGAGGCGAAGGGTCAGCGGCTATTTATAGCCAGGGAAGAGCGACCCCTAGTGAAAGGGTTACGAACTGAAGAAGGAGTTAACTCCGACACTTGGAGCATGTGCGTGTAAATTTTGGTGCAAATCTGTCGAAAATTGCAGCCGTGCATTCGTTACACACACACACACACACACACACACACACACACACACACACACACACACACACACACACACACATCCTGCCTTTTATAGATATGTCCAATTTTACTTTGTAGCAAATGCATAGCAATATATGTGCAAGGTTTTCTTGCGTTTTTATCCATGAACTTTCTGAATTCTCCTCGCATAGTGACACATCAAAGTCTGACAGTAGACGAAACTAAAACGATCATTAGTTTGCATTATAATACCGAATGTGTTTGCACCTGCTCTACGTAAGATAATTCCGGTTTTGTCACCTTATATCAACAAATCCCTGTGCTACTACTCCATAAACTTCTACTCAATCTTCACTCATTTCCTGATTCAAGAAATTATCATCACCAATAAAAAAAGATTTCGTTGATTCCAATATCAGATTCAAATGCCATTACTTCCTGACTGCTTAGATTAATGTTTCTATGTCAGTCTTATTTTGGATCATTCATCAAATGAATGTGCAATTCTCATTAGTTTTTGTTTTAAAACTTATAAACTATCTTAACGTTTTTCAATGAAAGTTAGCAGTAACTTAATCATTACAAAACAGAATAAATAGTCAGTCTTTGAAACATTACATTGAATCATTTTTTGATGCTGACCTCCAGTTTAGTCAAGTTATTATAAATGATATAAAGAAACATATAAATTATAATTTCTAATTTAATTACTAGAGAGACACAATATAATTGAACTTGACACTTTTAATTTTTGAAAGTCAATAAAGGGCATGTACAGTAAAAGCTAAATAAAGGACTGTCCTTTTCAGTGAAAGACGGGTAGCAACTGAACCATACCTATAAATTTATTTCCCAAATACAGGACTTATCCTCCAGACTGTCACAATAACTGAAATATTTTTAACCAATTTCAAAATGTTTTTGTATAATCGATGGGTCAAAATCAAGCAAAATTTAAATATCTAGAAACTGTTTTAACGGAAGACGGAAAGTACCAGACCGGAATGCGAAGTCGCATAAGGATAGCGAAAGATGCCTTGCAAAAGTTCAGTAAAGATGTCTCATTAAAAGGGACAAAAAAGAATAATTAACTGTTCTGGAATATCGGTGACCCACTAGATTAAACATTGGTTTCCAGCCCTTTTCCTCGGGTACCGATTTGTTTTGACATATCTACAAGTTGAGCTATCCGCGGTTTTTATCCAAACGAGTATTACTATTAGTATATATATGTGTGTGTGTGTGTGTGTGTGCGTGCGTGCGTGTATGAGTGTTAAACATTTACAATAAATTTGTTTTAATTCCTCATATATATATATATATATATATATATATGAGGTGTAACAGAAATGCCCCCCATATAGTCGTAAAACATTAGTGGTAATGATGTCTTCATCTAGGTAATGGCATACCATTATATGGGAGGTTTTTCAGTCGCGCCCTGTATATACATATCTTAATAAATAGTAATAATAAATCGGTTTTTATTTCTCATATATATATATATATATATATATATATATATATATATGTGTGTGTGTGTGTGTGTGTGTGTGTGTGTGTGTGTGTGACAGAAAGAGAGAGAGAGAAATTATCCCCATCTCATCCCCTCCACGGGCCAAACCCTGTAAAGCGCTTCAGCAGGCGGGCTAAATCACATGAAATTACCATCACTCTTCTGTGCACTGGTGGTACCGGATAATAAAACCTGAGGTGTGTTGTGCATTCGGTTCGTGGCAAATATTTTCACCAACTCCTTGTTATCAGCACTTCCAATAAGTGTGACTGGTTCTACACAAGCCTTCACCACACTAAACAAATCTTTTGTGGGGATTGTCTGCAGTTCAATTATGTCTTCCTTCTTTGCTATTCCACCTGATCAACAAGTCGAATGTCGAGAGAGTTAAGCCGACGGTGACAGGATTAAAAACTGAACTGAAAGACACTAACGTCGAAAACGACGGGAGAGTCCATCATATATATATATATATATATATATATATATATCTATATATATATATATATATATATATATAAAAAGAAAGATAAAAAGGACAAGACATTGAAGAGATACATGATTGCCCATGAAAGAGAGACTTCGGACAACAGAAATGAGGTTATACAGAAGGATGCTGAGAATACCATGGTCAGAAAAAAGTGTGCAACGACGAAGTTTCATAGAAAATGAGAAAAAATGTATTCCTAGATAACGTCTGAAAAAAGATAGTTAAAATTTCTTTGTCACATAATGAAGAAAGAAGGCTTAGAGAATTTGACACACACATGACATAGTGAAAACAAGAGGGACATAGAAAAGAAGTGAATAATCTACATAAGGAGTCTGAATAAATCGTTGGAAAAACACGGATTAGGTGAAATAGCGAAAAGGCAAAAATTACTAAAAGTTAAAAAGGACAAGACATTATAGAGATACATGATAGCCCACGCTCTGAAGAAGAAAAATTAGCAATTGTCCAATTATTATATATTTTATTATTGTAACATTCAAAAAGAAGTTCAAATTAAGAGGTTCAAATTAAGAATGCATTGTGTATGCTTGTGTGTGGGTCTGGTACTGGTTTCTCTGTTTAAACTTTTTCATCGTTTTATATCATGGATTCATGTGTGTGATGACATAACTGCTCACAACAGTTCAAACGGATTTGGCTAATTGAGATCCGATTTTGTTTTGGCTTCTACTGTTGCTTTTGCACTTTAACCCTTGTGAAATATACAAATCCATATTTCCATCATAAGCGGTTTTGATTAATATACTATCACTGCGATTATACTTATCATAATGTCACATTCACGACGTAGACTATTTAAGAATCTCAGTGAATAAAAGTCCGTTACACCCATAGAAAACCCTGACAGTAAAATGGCCTTTACTCTCAGAGACAACCTTAACAGGCTTCAATAATAAAAGTTATTGACTATTATTCTAATCTAGCTAGACGGTCCCGTTATTCTCACCATTTTTTCTAAAGGCTTTCAAGTAACGAGAATACGTGCCCCGTGAATGCTTATCGTATTTTGATTTCTCACCGCTTATATTCCTTTTGAAATTATTCTTATTATAATTGGAGTCTTTTTCCGTGTGCCATTTTCATATTTCAAGGGAGACAAGTGCATGTTTAAGATATTTACAACTGCGCATGCGTTAGAGAATGTATCTTCATAGCGAAGCTTTGATCGTTGATCTATAAAACTACAAAGGCACTGTAATGTGATTAAGTGTATTGATAATGCAGCCATTACGTTTATTTTCGAGATACAGGTAAATATATCGGAAATTATACACTTAATTACATATTTTCGTTTCGCTCAGTGATAAAAAAAAATGTGCACACGAGTAATAGCAATTGAATGTGATCATATGAAGCCGGGATTTTAAACATTTTTCCAGTCGATATTAAACAGTCGTCGATATTTTGTCTTTGTAGCTTCTGTGAAGCCGATAGTGAGCACTGTTAAAACACGTACGTTCTATCTAGTATCATTAGTTTAAATGATATATATATATATATATATATATATATATATATATATATATATATATGAGCGTCTTCATTTAAACATGTTTCATTGAATAGTATAGATATATTATATGTATTTATTTTTATAATGATCATTTCCATTTTTCTAATCATTTTATTTATGTTAAGATGAAATTCAGCAAAGAAGGCACCGTAATTATGTCCTGCCCAAGTACCTTAGATCTCCTCCATGATCATTCTCAGGGACTAACAAAGACAAACTTGTTGTAACTTATAACATATCTATGACTTTGTGATGGTGATTTAAAAAAAATACACGTTCTTTTAATTATTTTAATATTTTAAATTTGTCCGTTGTAGTTTTGCAAAACAAGCGTTCCAATATAAGGGAGCTGATCTAAAATTCGTAGAGTTGCAAAATGACATTAAATATGTACTTCAACACAATGCTGCTACCCTCGTAATAGATTTCGCTGAGCGTTCTTTATTGCTTTTGTGATAAATGGTCTCGAGAATTTGAAGTGTTTGTTTATTATTTTCATGGTGGAATGTAATGGCGCTATCCTTGGTTAATTTCATATTAACTTCAATAAACTGATTAAGGAAATGGAAAGGATAATTAGAAAAATAAATAAACATAATTTATCTATATCATTCAATGAAACATATTTATATATATATATATATATATATATATATATATATATATATATAAATATTCAGTATCTATCTGTATATCCCATATATATACATATATGCATATATATATATATATGGAGGGAGCAGCTCCATATATATATATATATATATATATATATATATATATGGAGTTGCTCCCTGCGCAAAAAAAAAAAAATAAAAAAAAGTGATAAAAATATAAAAGGAAAATGATAAAAAAAATATAATTTTTAAAATATTTTATCACAAGGTGTTTGGATCCAGTATAAAGATACAGAAATCGTTAAAAAAACAAAAAACACGACATATTATAGTGTTCGAAGAGTAATTACTTATATCACCGCTATGAATTATGAGTCAACCAATGAAATCAAAAACAAGGTCAAATAGTATGAAATCGCGTTTAGAATTAGCTTATCAAACCTTCTATCTGAATGTCACGTTTGTAGTGCATTTCACAATCTAATTAGGTAAACATCCAGAGAGGGAATTTTTGTCCCTTGTGATATTTCTCCTGACAAGTGAAAAAAAAAATTCCACAATATGTTGATTTCCTTCTGAAAAAACTGGAATTGGATTGTTACAAGCGGTGAAAAATGGGTTATGCAAGTCATCAGAAAATTAAATGTCAGTGATTATCACAAAATGCTCAAACAGTAGCAACACTAAAACCAGGATTTCTTCCTTTGTGTATGGGGGAATATAAAAGATTTCATATAGGAACATGGATGAACCATCCCTGCAAGTTTAACCCCAGCAAAATCGGTTAAAGAAAAGTTAAATCGAATGTCCCTTGCTATGGTATCCACGAAAGATGTTATTCCGCATCGTGAAACTGCAAGAGTATTCAGCGCAAAAAACAAAAACAAGAAAAATTAAGATTATTAGGATGTTCTTCCGCATCTATATTAATCCCTAGATTCAGCATCAGTTTCGAGATTTCGAGTATTTAATAAATGGCAGAACAGTTTAAAAACAAAGAAGTCCAAAACAGGCCTTCATATTTTTTTCAGAAAACATTTTGTATTTGTTAAAACTTGCAATCGAACATTTATCTTCCTGTTGGACTGCTGTTGTTGGAAATGATTGTGATTACATTTTGCATAAATAATATTTAAATGAATTTTGCATTGATTTTTTACATACTTTCTCGTAAAATTTAATTACATTCCGAAAACTAATATTAGGCGCAACCATCTTTTAACCATTGATCTGTATTGAACAGTGAATGAAATAATGTTGTCTCGCAGATAAAATTAGTTCTTTTTCAAAGTGCTTTAATTGTCGTTATCGAAAAGTAGAAAGAGTTACAAAACAAAAACATTTCTCCAGTTCTTCATCAACGGTTCAAAAAGTCCCCATTACAATGGAGATCTAATGTCTGAATTCCTTGTTTCGATTGTTTAAACTAATAAGTCAAAGATGATATTACTAATAGAAGAATGACAGTTTTTACTACGATTTCAAGACTGAATATTTCTCTATTTTCAAGTAGACAGTGTTGATTCCTATTGAAACAATGTAGATTTGAAAATTCATGAGTAAGTTCGAAATAAGGTACTTAATTCTGAGAAGCTGGATTGAAGTCGCGATCTGTAAGTTTTCGAATATTCTAGGACCATTATACGCTTTGTGATGAAACAGAGACCGTACTCGGGTTTACTTGTTGGCGAAAGGAGAAGTGACACCATTTTGAAATAAAAAACACATTTATTGAAAGTAAAGAACAAAGCGCCCTTACTTTCTTTCATTAAGAATTAGATTCATAGAGCTTAGTTAACAACTTCAGTTTATAATTTTCTAAAGAAAGCGTTAATTTCTTCGGTGTTCAGGGAGAAATAAGCATAGACTCTGATTTATATAATTATCTTTGGCAACGTGAGAAAAATGGCAGTAAAGAAAAACACTTTCACTTGATATAATTTAGTTTAGAAATATATCAATGGAATACGCGATGACCTCTGATATATATATATATATATATATATATATATATATATATATATATATATATATATGTGTGTGTGTGTGTGTGTGTGTGTGTGTGTGTGTGTGTGTGTGTGTGTGTGTTGAAATATTGTAGCAGCGAATTGATGTATACGGGGTAGAATGAAGGCAATATGTGTTAATTCAGTTATTCGGTACAAGGAAAATGCAATTTAAGGAAATGTATTTTATTAGTTCATGAATATTCAAATTAGATACATGCAAAATTATTGTCTTTTACGCCAAGAGTTAACGAAATTACACCGGAAGAATTATTCTTTCTTGCATAAGCTATAAATGATCAATTTATTTACGAATTGTTAGGCAGAGTTTGAGATAACTAGATAGATAGATAGATAGATAGATAGAGAGAGAGAGAGAGAGAGAGAGAGATAAAGAGATACACAGAATATATATATATATATATATATATATATATATATATATATATATATATATATTTATATGAACATGTTTAGATACGCTCTATCTCTTATATTGACCACTTTACCCCATAAATATAGCACACCTTAAAACTATATATATATATATATATATATATATATATATATATATATAGAGATAAAGATAAAGGAGATAGATATATATATATATATATATATATATATATATATATATATATATATATATATATATATTGAAAGAGGGAGAGAAAGGGAGTAATAGAGAGATAGATATAGAGAGTTGGGAGGGATAGTAAGATTCAGAGAGATAGAGGGAGGGATAGAGAGTGATAGAGATACACAGGGCGATACAGATAAGATAGATAGATAGATAGATAGATAGATAGATAGATAGATAGATAGAGAGAAATAAAGAGATAGAGCAGGCCTGTGAAACCAAAAACTTAAGAGCCACATTAGTCGCAGTAAATTAATGACGAGACGCAAGAGTAAATATTCTGAGTAAATTAATGATTAGAGAAATTACACAAATCCACACATTCATCCCACAGTAGGTACATTTTAATGTAAAAGAAAAAATTGTGCATTTTTTAAATAGATAACTTGTCATCGACTATTTCTTTTTTTTTTTAATTTTTATATTTGAAATGTCCAGATTTAATTTTTGAAATTTTGTCACACGCTTGCTTAACTTTAGCGTTGATTATGTGATTTATTTTAGATATTATAACATTTAATATGCTTAAATGTCTTATAATAGAACAATAACAGAGCAACGTAATTAAAGATGTCTGGGATTTTTTTGTCTCCTTCCTGCCCCGAACGATTAACATCGAAATAAGAGGTCGGATTTTCACCACTTCCTCCTCACAAAATTCTTTTATTTGCCGTGCCATTTCAGGAGGTTGGCGATCATGTCCCTCCAAATCTTCTTGTCCCTTGTAACTCTTAATATATTTTGTCTTTTTGTTATTTCTCATCAAGTTCATCAAGTACGTTACACGCTGTTTTCTCCGTCCCTCTTTCCTCTCAAACTATCCTGTGCGTATCAGGTTTTCCAAGCACCTCTTCCTCATTACTTGCTCCAGAAATTTCAGCTGCCTCTTCCTGATGCTAAGTATATGTTACCTTTTTGTTTCCATTTTCTCGTAAATCACGTTGTTGCTTACATGTTCGGTTCATGGTATCCTCAGCATCTTTCTGTAAAAGCACATTTCTGTTGCTTCAAGTCTCATCTTCATCTTTAAGATTTTCCAGCCTTCGCTGCCATACAGGACAGATATCATGTAAGAGGCCAGTTCACTTTGCTTTGTTTCTAACAAATTTTTCTGTCTCTTAATATTCTGCTTAACATTTGAAATGCAACATTTGTGATGCCAACACTATCTTCAAAAGTAGGGGACTGGAATGGCGTATCTTTTATCATTCTACCCAATCAGCGCCATCATTTACGCGGTTGTTTCAAAATTGTTTCTTCATATTGCTGCAGTGTTGCAGACTTGAACTCGATTCGACTCTACTCTGGATGAATATTGACTGTGAGTGAAATAGAAACACACACACACACACACACACACACACACACACACACACACACACACATATATATATATATATATATATATATATATATATATATGTTGGAGGCATGGTGGAGTAATAGTTTTGGATTGCAGTCGAATCCATTACATTCACTTACGTGCTAATACCCTCGGTAAAATTATGAATTCTCTTCTCCCTTCAGCTATGGGTAAATAGCAGGACAGAATGGGTTCTGTAGCCTTGGATGGCAACTGGTCTAAAAGAAAGACAACTCTGAATTCAAAACCTGCGGAGGGGCGTTTTGGGACTTTGTGGCACGTTGTGTACCAGGTCTCTGTATTCGGCCCTTCAAAAAGAGTGAATGGTTCACCACTACAATCAAATCTCATGTACTGGTGTCCGGCTGCCGGTTCCTAGGATCTAATCTGCTTGACCCTCATACTTCGAATCCGAGGATTCTCCTTAGACAATTTTGAAGATAACATAAAATGGAGGTCTATGTTACGAGACATCACTGTTCTTCTTCTCAGGGCCTGCTGTCCAAGCATAGAAAATTAACCAGGATAGCAAATTAACCAGATAAGGTCGACCGAATATGAGGTATGCCTGGATGACAGTAGGTTGCCGAAGCAGCTATTTTTTGGCGAGCTTGCGAATGGTAATCGCCCTCAGCATAAACCAAGAAAGAGATTTAAGGACTGTGTAGGGAATATCGTGAAAGAGCTTGGTGGGGGAGATGGATAAATAGGAAAGCCTTGCGAGTGATCGCAATATGTAACGCAGGGCCGTTGTAGAAGGATGTAGAAATCAGCAGAAGAAAAGAATTTAGCACATGCAGTACTGAAAAGGGATTTGAAGAAAGGTATTACCGGGAGCTTGGATGACAGCACTGTAAGCTGGAAATGCGAGACATGTGGTCGTATCCTACTGTCAAACGATGGGTATGTTAAGCATCTGAAGTTACATGAGAGACCTCTTCACTCTGTGTTACGTCGACGACCCGGTGATACTACATATGTGATCTGCAGGGAAGTATGTGAATCGACATTTAAATTGAAGGGGCATCTGGTGGTGCACAAAGATGACCTACCACAGCAACATCCGTTTAACCCTGTGAAGATTCTGAAGTATATGTGTTATCTATGCTATAAGCCTTGCAAATCAGCTGCTGGTTTGAAGAGCCACTTTCGACCTCATTCGAGAGGAAACAATGATCTAGATTGAATGTACATGTTGATGAGCAAGACAGCAGTCATCTGTGAAGATAAGCCAATCAACACACACACACACACACACGCACAAGCACACACACACACACACGCACAAGCACACACACACACACGCACACACACATATAATTATTATATAATGACAAGCAAACACTTAAAAAAGCATATTAATTAAGTGTTTGTCTCAACGGAGCTATATCCTGTTGGAAATTCCATACGGATTATCAATAATTTAATTATTAATATATATATATATATATATATATATATATATATATATATATTGTTATGGTCCGGTTCCTTGTACCACGGTAATAGTCCAAGGTAGAACCAATAAAGAAGAACTCGAACACGGATATGAAATAACACTGATATATTACAAACAGGAATATATACAGAGAAGTAGAAAGTGTTAGTACAAACAATCAGGTTTGGTAGTAATTGTCTGAACGCGACTCTGTTTCGAACTGCCTCTGACTCGACTGACTGACTCGCTCGCTCTGATTGACTGACTGACTCCTGACGGACTTCTGACGGACCTCACTCAAGACTTCAGACTGAACAGTATTTAGTCATCCACCCACAAGGGCATCATGTGGCACAAGGCCGGATTAACGTGTGATCTCCAAGCCCATGGGATCTCCGAGCCCGTGGGCTCGGCCAAAAATATGCCCTTTGAACCCGTATAAACGGGTTCAGAGTCGGTTTACCTTCCCGAAAGAGACTCCGCCCTTCGGCGTAGCCTCGTTCGGGTTCCTCCCCGCCCGAAGGCAGAGTTCAACCGGTCAGCCGGTCATCCGACTTCAAACTGAACTCTCTGCTTCCTCTTGAGGCGCAGTATTTATTATGTATGGAATAGTCCATTATGTTATTATGGGTAAGGTCCCATAACATTCCGCTTCCGAAAATTTTGCCTAGCAGGGTTTTTTAATATCTTTTTTTCTTTGGATCTATTTCCAAAGGTTCAGTAAATTTTCTTTTTCTAGACGATTTTCTTGGTTCTGGCATTGCTTGCGGTCTTTTTATATCGAATGTGTCGAAAATCGTGTCCAATACCTCTTCTTGAGGTAGACCGTTAGCATCCTGTAACGGTCTCTTCCTTATTTGGTTCACGTGTCTTCTGTGTGAGAATTTTTTCCTTGAACTATGTACATCATATTGCCAATTCTTTTCTCAATTATCCCTTGTTCCCAGCAAGAGGTATTATTTTTGTATGCCTTAAAAAAACTTTTTCCCCTGGGAGGAATTTTCTTTTTGGTGTGTAGGACTGTGTTTCTTGTTTTGTTTTACTTCGTAGTAATTTATCGAACGCTGATCTGATTTTCCTAGCAAACAGGATATCAGCTGCTGATAATGTTGATGGTGTCGCATTATTTGGTGTTATTCTATATACCTGTAGGAATTGCTGTAATGCTTTCTCCGTAGGCACATCGTACGCTTTTCGTAATGCTCTTTTGAGAGTATCCACGAATCTCCCCGCTTGTCCATTTGACGAACTTCTGACGGACCTCACTCCAGACTTCAGGCTGAACTCTCTGCTTCCTCCTGAGGTGCAGTATTTATTACGTATGGAATAGTTCATTATGTTATTTTGGATAAGGTACCATAATATATATATATATATATATATATATATATATAATCTCCAAATAT